>FXXK01000822.1:12660-105912 GCA_900184695.1 Betula pendula | reverse complement strand
ATTAAGATTTTTCATTAAATCTTAACGGCTTTGTGCAAAAATTACTAAAATTACTAAAATACTAATCATTTTAGATTTTTTTTTTTTGTTTAAAATACAATAGTATTTTAAAAATTTTAACAATGTTTGACAGTAAAAACAGACGGCATAAGGGTTAAATGAGACAAATTGAAAATATGAGGAGATAAAGTGAGAAAAATCAAACATTGATGTGAGGTATTCAAATTGCTTGCAAATTTGGAGAGGCCTTTGTAAATATTTCCCTAAATTTTTTGTATAGAAAAGTGAAATTTTTTTGTTTTTAATGAAGTTTTTATTTGAATAGTAATAATAAGTGAGTGATGTAATATAAAAAGTAAAAACAAAAAAATTATTAAAAAGTGATTAATAAAATATTAAAATTATTGTTAATTTTGAAGAGACAAAAAAAAATAAAAAAAAATAAAAGGTAAAGAGGTTAACAAACATTGCCCCTACAATCTTTCGTCAAACGGTGTCAAAAGGTTTTTGGGTCCAAATCCAATGGAGTACTTCGAATTGTATCCCAGTACTGCCACTGCTGTCCAAACGGCCACCGTCAGTTTAATTGTGAAAAAATAAATATAAGAATAAAACTCCAAAAATGATCTTTTGAAAACCTGAAACCAATTAAAACATGAAGAAATCATGATGAAACTGATTTTTTATTCAAAAACAATTTTTTTTTTTTGGTAGTATTCTATCCATTTAGAATTAACGTAGACCGTTCAATTCATACATAAGCACATTTTACATACTAAAAACATTAATAAGCTGAAAAAATAATTGTTCAAGAGGAAATGCTAGACATACTCCATTTTACTCTCACCTCCTTTACTCCATGTCAGGAAAAACATTTGCAGGCCCCAACCATGCACGTGCTGATCAAGTCCACCTAATTTGGTTGTCTCAACCACCCCTTAGAGGTTGATTGGAGTTGGCCACTCATGGGACTCATGGAAAGGTTGGACAAATATTTTTACGTAAGACGAAATTTTTTCAACTCAATCTATAAAAATGACATGTGTTTTTTTAGTATATGAGATGCATATATTTTTTTAATGTTTTAATAGTATGAACAAAGTTGAAAAATGTTGTATTAAAACAACATGTACATCTCACATGTTATTTAAAAAAAATAAACACATGTCATTTTTTATAGATTGAGTTGAAGTAAATTCATTCAACCCAATTTGAAAAAAAACTTTGTCCATATNAAGCTTTCACTTATGATTGTAAATGAACAGAGCCACTCGTGAATAGGTTCAAGCTCGGAATCAATTTATTTATTAAATGAACATAGTTCAGACAAAAATTTATTCTTGTTTATTAAACAAGCCAAACTCGTATAAACTCGGCTCGGCTCGTATAAACTTGTATAAGTTCGTTTTTCTTTTTTAGAATTTTTAATTTTGTAATGAGAACATATTAAGTATTTAAAATGCTAAAAATGAATTTTCTTAATAATGTAATAAATATAAATTAAATTATTGTAATTATGAGTCTTGATATAGATATATATATAATTGTGTGTATAAAAGTGGGTTGATGCGTATGTATATACATGGCTTGTGCTTGTGTGTGTAACAAATGTATATACATACCATAAGATAAAAATGAATATATAAATTCAATATTAGATTATTTAAGATTCGAGCTTGTTTATTATTACTCAAATAATAAATATTAGCAATAATTATATAACAAATATTTAGTAGGAATTTACGAAAATAAAAATAAAACAATCACAACATTTACTTTATATATAGAATAAATAAGTTAATTGAGTAACTTGTCCACAAATTTGAGCTCGTTTAGAACTTTAACAAATTATATAATTCGGTAATAAGCTCAAGTTAAGCTAGAGTTTGAAAAAATAATTAAACAAACTAAGCTTAAACATCCAATACTTATCTTGGCTCGGCTCAATTACTGACTTGCTTTCACTTCAATAGATTTTAAAAAAGCAATGCTAGTCTCATTTGTTGGGATTAAGATCTTCTGTCGTATAAATTTCCTTAAATCCTAATTTAAATCTTAGCGTCCAGGAATACTTAAAGCAATCCATTGAGCTTAGGCAAGGAGGTTATTTTCAAATTAAATGGTTATGATTTTTTAAAATAGAAGAAAATACACTTTACCACCAAAAGTATCATTACTTTGACATTTTAACCTTCAAAGTTGAAAACTGACACTCAAACCCCATAAATTACTAAATTGTGTCAATTTAGCAAACCGACCAAGTAAGATTCAAACCACATGAACATCTCCAACTTTTCTCCATTCAACTCCAATGAAACAGAGCCTTCGGAACCTCCTAGTCTCATAAATTAAAGATTCAGTTCTGCTGCTTCTGCACTCACTCAATTTTTTTTTTTTTTTCCAATAATGCTGAGTCTTCAATATATTCGATTACATTTTCCTGTTAGCCTTTGCATTCAGGAGAACAATAGATATCATTTCCCTGTCTATATACCAAAATCCATTCATCTTTGGTTTGCATTGCTAGCTGTTGCCGTTTTGGAATACATGCCAAAATCCATTTGTCTATACTACACATTGCAGACTACTATGGAAGTGAGCAAAGGATCAGACGCGCCAGTAATAACAGCACCCTTGCTTCTAACATCCAGCAGATAATTCAAAGCTTTCTCTGTAATAACCTCACCAGGGATCAGAACTGGTATTCCTGGTGGATATGGACATATAAGCTCCCCACAAACTTCCCCAAGGCACTCTGCTATACTCACTTTCTTTTTACTTGCAAAAAAGGCATCCCTGGGAATCATGCTCATTTTTATGTCCGCAAAGGGCGTACAACCGCTATGCTGCACTCGCCCTTTTTCTACATGAACTGGTACATGAATTCCTGTTAGATGTTTTATTCCTAATACAAGCCTCTGAATATGATCTCTACTAGTTCCAAGGTTAAGTGCAAAAGTAATAGATCGAGTCCCAACAAGTTCACAAATGATCCCATGATCTCTACATAATATCTCATCTGCTTCATAACCAGACAAACCAAGCTGCCAAAAACCAATAGTAAGTCGCAAAGGATCGATGGCAGGAAAGTTAGAAAAGCTTGCAAGGTCAAACACTGAAATGCCTTGTATTTCTTTGATCAAATATTTAGCTTCAAAGGCCAATTCCATTGCTTTGTTGAATATAGTGTCTGGGTTTTCACTTAATTGAGCTCTAGCAGCATCTAACGATGCTAAAAGCAAATAACTAGGGCTAGTGCTTTGAAGAGTTTGGAGACATCTACGAACTCTTTCGCTGTCTACAATATTCCCGGACATGTGTAGCATTGATGACTGCGTTAGAGAGCATAGAACTTTATGAGTGGACTGTACAGCCAGATCAGCTCCTTGCTGGAGGGCTGAATTAGGCAGCTGGGGATGAAATCCTAGATGTGCCCCATGAGCCTCATCCACAATCAAAGGAATTCCATGAGAATGACAGAGCTCAGAAATTTCGGTCAAGTTGCTGCATATACCGTGATAAGTAGGGGAAGTGATAAAAACCGCAGCTGCTTTTTGACCTTCCATCTCTAATTCCTTGATTGCTTGCTCTACCTGTAAAAACGGCCATCTTGATTCATAATATATAGTTTGAGTAGAAAAAAGGCTGTTAAACTATTAAAATGAAAGAGACAAAGAAAAGATCACCATGATGATTTTTTTTATTAACTTCTTCCACTTCCCTATCTTGAAGCGAGTCCAAGAGCCACCGATAAAAGGAAGAAGAGGACTCGCTGCCCATGGAGAAAATCAGACCCCCGGTCATCCCGCCTCCCCAGCAGTAGCTCAAAAGCAACCGAAAAAAAGGCATAACGTAAAAGAATAGTTTGACAAATGCGATAAGAGAAACAAAAATAGGATTTCCTTTTTGGGAAGGATGAATAAGGAGGACCAACAAACTTGCATGGCAAAGAGGATGGACTTCAACGTTTTAACTATTTTATCCAAAGATTACATTGGAATACCAATTTCTTATCAGCAATAAACTTCCTTTAAAGGTGAGAACACAATACATGTTAACGATGCTTTGAACATGAACACAAGTATTCTAAACTTGCCTGTGATGAAGTCACGCCACCAGCAATGTCCCAGTCAAAATCATACTGAGGAATGATGTACTTAGGTTGTGCACCTGAAAATACCATGGCAGATGTAGCTGATATATGGGAATTCCGAGGAAGAATTAGAAATTCTCCAGGAGAACAAGTTGCCATTATTGCTGCTTGGACTCCACAAGTGGTACCTCCAACAAGAAACCATGTCTCTGATGATCCAAAGAGTTTGGCTGCTTGTCTTTGTGCATCTAAAATAGGCCCCTCCGGAGAAAAGAGGTTGTCAAGCTCTGGAAGCTCAGGCAAATCATGAACAAATGGTCTTAAACCAATTAGCTGAGTCAATGAAGATGGAGCAGCGCGTCCTCTGTTATGCCCAGGGAAGTGAAAACTGGCAACACTTTGTTCGGCGGAAGCTTTCAATGCACTAACCAAAGGAGGTGGGCTATCTTGCTGGGCTACTGGAGAATGGGAAATTAAAAGATCATCCTTTGTGACGAACTTGTTGTGCACTATAAAAGTGCCATTGTCCTGCTTATTCCCTGGCTTTATGATGTTTCTTTCCTGCATGACATTATCAAGAAGTAAGAGAGTTAGGCATTATGATACATAAACAGCAAGCTGTGAAGCAACTTTTAAACCTATTAGATTGCAATGTATTCTTTTAACAGTTCACTTTTAATGAAACTCCTCAAGTTTGGATAGTTTTTCAAAGCTCAAAGACAACAGAACCATAATTCCTTAACCTTTTGATCTTTCAAACAGAACAATTGAATTGTAAGATTTTCTCTTCATTTTTCTTACCCTTCTTCCTTCTGTGATATAATTAATTACTGATTATTAACTGAGGGAATTTATAGATTTTTCACATGGAATGCTGCTCTTGCCTCAAGCCGACATCACCTGTACAATTTCTTTCAAAAGTAAAATATAACCCAGATGTGTAAGATTTAGAAAAAAAAAAAAAAGTCCTCTTGTAATCCCACAAGTTTTGTACCTTAAGAGTTAAAACTTATTCGTAGTTAATGATTCCAAAAGTATCTCATCTGCTAGATAGATATTACATGGTAATTTAGACCTTCAATTAAATATACAGAAATTTTTTATGGTGACAATTTTGGATGGATAAATGAGCTGTAAAATATTTGAAGCTCACCTCACCCATTGGGATATCAACCAAAACTTATGATCTAAAGCTATTCAGGGCCTCTTTGCTTGTACCATGCAAATTGAAGGACCTATTTTCATTTTACATGTGCTGAAGGTACAAATCCATCATCTTGAATGTACCATTCAAAAAAGTTGGGGCCATTATCATAAATTGTGATGTAAGATCAATAGATGGTTGCCATCCTCTTGAATGCTTCCATCTTAAGCATAGCAGAAGAAATGAAAACAACATTCAAATTTCCAAGGTACACCAACATAGGCCAAAATCATTCAAACGGTAACCTATAGATTCATAACAGCCACTAAAATGTTATACAAAAAGAAGGGGAAAAAAAAAACAGAAACAAACATTACTATGCAAAACACACACACAAAAGCAAGTGGGGTGAATCAGAGAGAAATTGAGAAATGAGTATAAAAACAAACAAGACAACGAATAGAAGAACAGAATTCCATATAATTCAGAACATTAAAATAAAAAATAAAATAAAAAAAAGGAAGTGGACATTAAAAGTACATTAAACAATAAGCAGAAAGTTTAATTTGGATGACCTTTCTTATATATCATTACTTATATAGGAAAAGGACAAAGGGTATTAAAAACCTTCCTTTCACCCGTTTTCTCAGCAACCAAACAAGAGCATTACTATGAAAGCAGTTGTCTTTAAAGTTGAAAGGAAAAGCAACCAACCCACCGCAGAACGACAAACTTTTGATCTTCTAAAAGTTCCCAAACTCCAGTTATTGGAAAAACCCAAGTGAAAGCTCTGCACGAAACACGCAAAGAAAGAAAAATATAAACAAGAGAGACTCAATATCGGAATGCATATTAGAGAGAGAGAGAGGGAGAGAGAGTTACAAGGTCCAACGAGGTTGAGGAGCACGAAAGCATTATATTATAAGCAATGGTCAGTGACTCAGTATTGGAAGCGAGCTCCAGGCATGGCTTGCAGATTTCAATGGAGAGAGAGAGAGAGAGAGAGAGAGGAATTATCTGAGAATGAGAAGGTTTGGGTCCAAATCCAATGGGGGTACTGCCCCTGCTGTCCAAACGGCCAGCCGTTTAGTTGTGAAATTATGACCCAACAAAAAAAAAATTGTAACAAAATTAGAAAAAAAAAATACATATATTAATTAGATGAATAATTGCAAACTGTTAAATGTAATATTGAGACGCTTCGAAAAAAATATATAATATTGAAACTCCAAAAATGATCTTTTGAAAACCTGAAACCAATTAAAACAAGAAGAAATCATGATGAAACTGATTTTTTATTCAAAAACAATTTTTTTTTGTAGTATTTATCCATTTAGAATTAACATAGACCGTTCAATTCATACATAAGCACATTTTACATACTTGCTCAAGAGTAAATGTTATCTATACACCCATTTTACTCTCACCTCTCTTACTCAATCTCCGGAAAAAAATCAGCACACCCTCTCTTAGTTGGCACCACCCCGAGCCATACACGGGTGTTCGAGTGTCCACCTGATCTGGTGGTCGCACCTACCCCTAAAGATTTGATTGAA
The DNA here is from genome assembly GCA_900184695.1 of Betula pendula. Taxonomy (NCBI): domain Eukaryota; kingdom Viridiplantae; phylum Streptophyta; class Magnoliopsida; order Fagales; family Betulaceae; genus Betula; species Betula pendula. The sequence continues at coordinate 99,119 of FXXK01000822.1, read as the reverse complement.
GTTGGATATGCATGTGAGAGGTTGAACAGCTATTTTTAGGGACTAATTAACATGGCAATGCCACGTCACATTGGTATATCAATAAATTTTTTGGAGGGCTGGTGTGGCAGTGCCATGTCACACCGTCACAACAGAGAGTAAAGTGGGTGAGAGTAAAATGGGAGGAAGGCTATCATTTTGCTTTGTCAAATATGACCTAATTTCATCTTTTATTCCCAGCCATACCAATATAGGAAATATGTTTAGAAGCTTTCACATAGGATTGTGAATGAATAAAGTCACTCGCGAATAAGTTTGGAATTAGTTCATTTATTAAACAAAAAGAGTTTGAACAAAAATTTATGCTAATTTATTAAACAAGCCGAACTCGTATAAACTCAGTTCGGCTCGTATAACTTCATTTTTTTATAATTTTTAATTTTGTAAAACGAAACATGTTAAGTATTTAAAATGCTAAAAATGAATTTTCTTCATAATGTAATAAAATATAGCTTTAATTATTGTAATAGGGAGTCTTGATATAGATATATGTGTATTTGTGTGGGTTTATGTGTATGTATATATATGTGTGTGCTTGTGTGTGTATGTAATGAATGTATATACATACTTTAACATAAAGATAAACATATAAATTTGGTATTAGATTAGTTAAGATTCAAGCTTATTTATCTCATTACTCATATAATAAATATTAACAATAATTATATAACAAATAATTAGTAGGAATTTAGAAAAATAAAAATAAAACAAGTACGACATTTACTTTATATATGGAATGAATAAATTAATTGAGTAGCTCATAAACAAATTTGAGCTCGTTAAAAAATAAATGAACGGAACTTTAACAAATTATCTTCCTTGGTAATAAGCTCGAACTCGGCTCATGTTAGAAAAAATGATTAAATAATCCAAACTTAAACATCTAATACTTGACTCAACTACAGCCCTACCTTCACTTAAAAAGATTTTAAAAAAACAATGCTAGTCTCATTTGTTGGGGTTAAGATCTTCTATCATGTAGTTGATTTCTTTAAATTTTAATTTCGATCTTAGCATCAGGAATACTCAAAAGCAATCCATTGAGCTTAAGCAAGGAGATTATTTTCAAATTAAATGTATGATTTTTAACAAAAGTATATGTCACTTTTAAAATAGAAGAAAATACACTTTACTCTCAAAATTATTGCTACTTTGACATTTTAACCTTCAAAGTTGAAAAGTGACACTCGAACCCCACAAATTATTAAACTGTGTCAATTTAGTCTATCTATTATGTTTTTTCGCCTGTTTGGTCAGAAATCAAGTCATGTGTGTTGCAAGTAATCAACTTTTTAGCCCCTAAACTCTTAAAAATGCTCAAAAATTAAAGTGTTAAAAAATCAAAACAAAAAGGGTTAAATAATAGATAATTTTTTTTTAAAAAAAATGATTACTCGATTACTCCTAGTTGGCTTGGAGTAGCCAAATTACCCTCATTGCCGTTGAGAGTTGATAGGCCATCCTCAAATGGTGGCCACCCTCATTTGGCTAAAGAAAGTGACTCAACTACCCCATATGGCTGGCTTAAGGGTGATTAGACCATTCATGACTATTGAGAGTGTTTCGGCCGCCTCCAAATGGCTAAATAAACGTGGTCGAAACTATTTCTAAACTAGTCAACTCCATTTGACCAAAAAAATGATTCAACCACTTTTTATAGCTAGCCTTCCATTTTGCCAAAGAGCAACTCCACCAAAAAGGTAGAAATGTACAAGCGGAGCAGTTATTAACCGTTTATAACTGAATAATAAAAAAAGGGAAATAATCGCAACTAGATAACCGTTTAGGCCGGTTGCAGTTACCGGTTATAGGTTTTGAAAAAATTGATTAATAACCAGGTAACCGATTTATATATATATTATTCGGGATATGACAAGCATTAAGATCAAGAATTTTGAAGGAAGAAAAAAAAAGTTGAGTACCGAGTCATAGGTCTCACCTTACAAACAGACTTAAACCAAATATTAACTTCTCATAGTTCTCCACTCTGAAGATAAGGAGAAATGAGGGAAGCAATTGCTCTGGGGTGGAATAGTATTTGAAAATGATCCTTACCTTTTTCAAGAGTGAAAATAGAATGAAAATGCGTCTCAGATTATTATTTTTATTCATTTTATTCGGTTCACATAAATCAATGATAATATATATATTCCTATTAATTTTATGTGTTATTTTTATGTTGTTTCTATTTTATAGGAGTATAAAATAGTTTTAAAAATAACTAAAAAGTGGGTTTAAAATAACTTTAAAAAGAAGTCTAAAAATTTAAAAAATTGTCCAAAATATCTATTATTTAAAAATCGATTATCGGTTAAAAACCAATTTCAATAATTGACTAGTGACAATTGCAACAATTATAATTATTAAAAATAAAATAACCAAAAACTCTAATTACAATTACAATTATAAAAAATAATCGCAATCGATGCTACAACCATAACGTATGGTAAGCATAAAAATTTACGGTAATTATTAAGCACAGTCCAGGCTGATGCTACAGTGCATCAGCTTGGATCTGTGATGTGGGGCTCATAAATAAAAAAATAATTTTTTATTTTTATTTTTTTTTTTACTTCTTACAGTGCATCAGTCTGGACTGCTGAGAATCATTATTCAAAAATTTAAAGATGGAAGCCGACGTCCTTTCTAAGAAAGAAACAGTGATAGACTTGGACCTTTAGCCCAAAAATGAAAAAGGTGGGAAGAAACGTACCGTTGGGACATAATTCACGTACACTTCACAGTAAATGCTCTGACATTCAACTCTCTTAATTTCTTCTACAATATTCATAGTACGTAGCAATTAGCTATTTATAGTACATACAACACAACAACCTTTTAAAAACCAAAACCTGAATGTTGGTTGAACGAGGATGACAATGGAAGAAGGCAACGATGGTGTTTCCGCACCAAGACAGCATCTGGTCTTTGCATACTACGTCAGTGGCCATGGATTCGGCCACGCTACTCGTGTTGTCGAGGTTTCTACTACCTCTTCTTTAATTTGTTTCAATTTTTGAGCCATTATTTTTTGACTGATTGAGCCATAATCTTGCAAGTGTCTGCACGTTAATATAGTGTCTATATTGGCAATTTACCAAGTCCTAGTTCTGGTACCTTGAGGACTGAGGTTCATGTAAAGTGTACTAATTAGATGTGGTAAGTCTATTTCTTGGTGCATTTTTACAGGTTAAAAGTACAATTTTAAACAAAATAATGAAAAAGTGTATCGTTTGAAAGTGTGTTTAAAAAAAAATTATGTTTTGAAAACAGAGAAATTTACGTTATCAAATTGCAGACAAGGTGGTGCATTTTTTGTTTAATTAAAAAAAAAAACACAATTTTAGATATTAAACAATGACTTTAAAGTTTAAATTGCAATTTTGTAAACTCGAGATTTTTAAAAATCTCATTTCCAAATCACATGTTTTAAATATGTAAATCCAAACGAACCTTCAAATTACAACCCTTTTGTGAATAGAAAAATGTAACCAAACATAATGGGATCTTTTGTTGTATTATAATATAATTAAATGATTAAATTAATCACTTTTTAACTGCTAAAACTTTTAAAATAAATAATGATTTAATATAATTGTTGGGAAGATAAACACTTCGGATGTCATTTAGAGAGCCCATAGTATAGTATATATAGTTGGATTATGTGATGTTTCAATATGCTATATTATAGGCTCACTAAATAACTTCTCAAGTATTTATTTCTGAGTAATAATATATGTCAACTTTATGTCCATTTTGTGTCCGCTTAAAATTAATATTACTTTTAAAATTACTATTGAATAAAAAATTAATAATAATATATTACAAATTTAATAATAATTTTTAAATGCCGAAGAATTTTAAGTAAACACAATGTGAGTTGACATTTATAACTAGTTTATATCTCTCCCAACAAGAGTATCACTTCTTTGCTGGCACGTCTGACGGTTGGATAGAAAACAAGTGTAACATTGATAACATATTTTCAACGTGCGTGTTAACCCAAATTCTCCTTTTTAGTTCTTCCTGTTCAACCAAGTACTTATGTTATGTGATTCTGATGTTGTGATAAACAGGTTGTCCGCCATCTCATTCTAGCGGGGCATGATGTCCACGTGGTCTCAGGTGCTCCTGACTTTGTATTCACTTCTGAAATACAATCACCAAGCCTCTTCATCCGCAAGGTTAGTTAACTTGGATTGGAGAATTGGCAAAATTCGAAAATGATGACATTTTCGAATTTTATTTGTTTGTTCCTCTTTTCAGTGTCATTCACCGTGATGGGTCTGTTTCGTTTGATCATACAACTATTGAATTGCGCCTCCAGATGTTACAAAAGCAAAAACTCTGATTTCATGTAAAATAAAGTTGTGAAGGAAATTCAAATTGTTTAATTACAAATAATAGGTGTATTCTGCTACTTTATTAAATTTTATTGTGTTGGCAATTTGCATTATGTTCAGTGGTATGAAATTGTCTGAATGGTGTTCTTGCAATTGTAATAATAAGGCATTTTCTGTGGTAGCAGGTTGTGTTGGACTGTGGAGCTGTTCAAGCAGATGCTTTGACGGTTGATCGTCTTGCCTCCTTGGAAAAGGTTGTGAATGTCATTATTTATGGAACACAATCATCATTCCCATAATAATGTTTCCATTGATATTGATTGTTTTATGTTTTGCACGCCCCGTTTCTAAACTTTTCTTGTGTGCTGATTGACTGGTTTCTTTTGGCTCATTTTGGGTAATCAAGTATTCCGAGATGGCGGTACTATGTCGGGCATCAATTTTAGCAACAGAAGTTGAGTGGCTGAACTCCATCAAGGCTGACTTAGTGGTAATTGATGCTTGAAATGTTTCTTTATAGCATTTTTATTTATGAGGCTGGAGATTTGCAGCATGAAATAAGGAATCAAAGCAATATCTATTTTCTTTTTTTGGTTGTGGGCATGCGACTGTTTTCTTAAGAATATGTTATTTTCTGGCCTGCAGTCATGCTAAAAAGCTTTTCTAATAGCAGGTATCTGATGTTGTTCCTATTGCATGTCGAGCAGCCGCAGATGCTGGAATTCGTTCTGTATGTGTCACTAACTTCAGGTGACTTGTTTGCACTGACATTATTAGGATTGTAACTTTTAATAAGAAACTATAAATTCTTCTGCTCATATGATCTTTGTTACAAAAACCAAGTTTAAAACTTACTCTGGAAGAAGCATGTAATCTTCAAATTTAGCTTTACAATTGGTCATAATTAATTTTTTTATATGTTTGGTCTAATGGGTTTTTGTGGGCATTTTGAGATTTCTTATGAGAAATTATACTTGAAACATACATGCACATCCAATCAATTTTGAGATTTCTTATGAGAATTAGATGCAAGGTGTTGATCGTGTGATACTTTTTCGAGGGAGGCAACAATGAAAATTGATTGGATGTGCATGTATGTTTTAAGTATAAAACAGTCATGGACTTGTCAAGAAACGTAATATGAAAGTTGTTGTAGCTTAGGATTTTTACCTTTTCAAATGAAGGTGAGATTTTACAAAACCCTGATACTATTTGTCAAAGACTATAGGTTGATGTTGGAATAAGCTGTATTAAAGGAAATGGGGAAGAACCAAGTGACTGATTTTAGTAGTGGTTACTATTTCAATTACTTCATCTTCGACTGATGGTGCTTGACTTGTTACTAATAATTTGTTTCACGGTTTCTTGTTTGACCAATGTCCTAAATGATTATAGATTCTTACCTACACAGTTTTTTAGCCTTTATATCAATTTTGATTTTTGTTTGGCAAACCATAGTTCAGTCTGGTTCTGAGCCAATCCTAGAGTAAAAACTAGTTTATCTTGGGACTAGTTTTGGGTTGTATACAATTTGTCTAAACTGTTCGTACTCACATTTTAGTCCTTTTATGGAAACATGCAACATTAATTTCAGAAAGAAAAGTGTCAAACAAAAGAGCCAGATCTTTATTTTACAAAACTTGACAAACAATAATTTGAAACCTGTTATATTTTTCATGACTAACCTGGTTATGTACACCCCCCCAAAGCCTCCTCCCTAGTTAGAAAAAAAAAATGTCTGAATACAACACCCTGCATTATTACTTTAAAACCTCATTTTCCTTCTTTTTTTTTTCTTTTTGTGAAACCCGGGCAGTTGGGATTTTATCTATACAGAATATGTGATGGCTGCTGGATATCACCATAGGTCAATCCTTTGGCAGGTAACCTTCAATCTGTTCACATCTTAAATCAATATGCGTATGAGTTGTTCAAAGTTCAAAGATATTATACATTGATTTGTATATAGAAATTTTATATAACATCTTTTCATTGTCGATATTTTGTTGTTATGCCTCCCACCTTTACCTTTTCATTTTGTTATATATTTTGCTACAAAAACTTTCAAGTTTGACTCAAAGGAAAACTAGACACCCATTTTAGTACACTAACTAGTAAAAGGAGAGGGACTGAGTATTTAGGTTGAACTGAACTAACAGCTCTCTATTGAGCTCACCTTCTTTATGTCTATCTTTACCATGCTATGTCTCTTGTTACATATTAAATTTATACAGAGACTTCCTTTTGGGTGTGTTCGGGGATGAGTTTAAGTACCACTTAGTTATTGGCAGGTCAGATGATCCCCTATCTGATCAAAGAGACTGGAGCCTGGAACTTGACTATCTATAACTAGCATCTTTAGGGTATGTCATTGTAGAGGTTTATCGAGAGAAGGAATTGTTTTGGAAGCATGTGACGGGGGCAAAGTCAGAGGGCAGACCTTTTGCAGTGGAAGATTACTTGGTGAATATGTTCCGTAGTAATATTGTTCTTAGTGTTGGACTGGTGATAGAGCTCCTGGATTCCAAAATGTGCCTATGTAGAATTTTAGAGTTGTTTTCCTTAACCCAAATAATATTGCTCTTAGACTCTTAGTGTTGGACTGGTGGTAGAGTTCACCTGGAGTCTGAAATGTGCTAATGTAGAATTGGAGACTTGTTCTCCTTTCCTAAGTATAAAAATATAATAATGAATTTCCATTTTTACTTGCCAAATATATATATTTATATATATATGTGTGTGTGTGTGTGTGTGTAAATAATGGCTAATTACTTGGGTTATCTAGTGGGAAGTTTTATTACTGTAGTGCTGTAAGTTTGAGAGTTCATGTTGGTAAATGCTGTTTTGGATCTGCTATATTCAACCATGATTGACGGTGTGGGAAGACAGATAGGGGAGTTTGACAAAGAATCAAAAGTATGAGGTTAAATGTTATTATGGAGAGAGGAATCTGGAGTTCTTTACTGTGGAAGAGCACTTGGCGTGCTAAAGTGCCTTTTGGTGTTGAGCTCTTGGGTTGTTACTTTAGGTAAAATTTTCTCGCTGTAAACCACCTTGTTGGAGACAACAGGTAGTTGTTGACTGGTGTTTGCATGTGTTGAGTAGTGGTAAGACGGTAGGTCACTTGCTGCCTCACTGTTTTGGTGCTAAGGAGTTTTGTTCTCTAGCCTTGTTGTTGTCTGGAATCCAAAGTTTAATGCATCAAAAGGTGGTTGAGATGCTAGCTACTTGGAAAAGGAGTTTTTGGCATGGATGCGGGTATAGGACAAGACACAACTTTCATGCCCAAAAGTGTCCGAGTTATCAAATTTTCAATAAGAAAAGTGTCTTAGGTTTCAGGAGCCACTTTTCTAATTTTGAGTTTTCTCCTTTAAACCCATGTACTGGGTTTGCCGCTTTGCACATCTTAATGAATATTTACATATTAAAACTTTTGCAATACTAAGGGCTTTTGTTTGTGTTTAAAGCTTTTTTCATTGTCCCTGCATTTTATTCAAAGCTCACAAGATTTTTATTTTTCCAATATGGACATTGAGGTCATTTTTCCCTTGCCTTCGATTCCCTTTGTGTTATCGACATATATACCCACGCGAACATCAAATCCTTGGCTCCATTAGAAACAGCGTTGTTCATGATCCTTATGCCCTTTTATCCTTGATAATTTCAGTTTATTCACCAAACAAGAGGTAATGATTAGACTCTATTAGCTTGGAAGTCTTATGGGGATTTACATTCGCGTAACTTTAAATTAAAAAGGATAGTGTGTAATGCTTAATTGACTCATGCATGTGAATCAACTTCAAGATTGGTATACTTCTAAGAAGATTCATGGTACAGTCATATTAGAAATTTATTTGTCTTTTCCTATCTGTTCATTCTCTGAAACTAGTTGATTTCTAGAGTGTATAACTTTGTCTTATGTGGAATTTTTATACCATGTCTTTTCCTCCAATTTCATTCACCAGATGTGACTCTAGCCTGATTATTTGATTATATGTGCATATACATTCATACATACATATATTTATAAGTAACATATTTACTGACATTACAAATGTTAGTAAATATGTTATCAATGTTGTTGTGCCAAATCTAAATGATCTAGTCAAATGTTATGCAGATTGCTGAAGATTATTCGCATAGTGAGTTTCTAATCCGTCTACCAGGGTATAGCCCAAGTATGTTCGTTCAAGCACATTTCTGGAAGCTTTCTTTGAAGTCTACTTTTAAGTACTTTTTTTTTTTGGCTTTTGTCTGCCAACCCAATTCTAGGGATAATGCTCTTCAGACTGTATTTTTGTCTACAGCTGTGTTCATATCTGCCTCTGCTCTTTTGCCAGTGATTAGTGAATAAGTTGTAGAATATTTATTCTAATTTGTATTAAAATATTCCTTTTCACTTTTCAGTGCCAGCATTTCGTAATGTTATCGATGTACCCCTTGTCGTAAGGAGATTACACAAATCCAGAGAAGAGGTGTGCTTTATAACACAAAATATGTGAATGAGTTAATATATTATGGGTCTAATGAAACATTTCCTTGTAGTGCAGGTGAGGAAAAATCTTGGAGTTGGGGATGATGTAAAGATAGTAATTTTTAATTTTGGTGGGCAGGTGAGGTTTAACTTAGGCTGTCATGATATATTTGTATCTTATCTCCAATTTTTACTTCAAAATAATTCGTTTTATACCAAAACGTTTTATCTTTTAACATCTTAGAATGTCCAAGTTTTGCTGCAAAGTCCCTTGACTTGAAAAGCTTGGAAGGATTACCTGGTTCCTTTCTTCTAGGTTTTCACATTTATTCTGGATTAAAATTCAGGTGATTAATTGGTATTCGTTCAAAATATTTTTCCTCTTTTTTTCCCTGTCTTGGTTTTAAATTTTTCTTTGTATGAAGCTTTAGCCGTAAAATAAAATAATACATGCAGTAGAATAAATCCCTGCTCCAAATTATTAGAAGAAAATATCTTAGTTTATTGACACAGAAGAGTAAATATATCTCCTTCTGCCCCATTCTTATGTGGAGGCAGTGTCATTTATCTCTTTACCTTGATTATTTTGGTCTTATCATATGAGTCTTGATTTAGGCTCCGTTTGTGTGTTGGTAAGTCCTTGCACTAGCGGAATTGAATAAGAGAGAGAGGCTCAGAAGCGGGACCTACAAAGGCACTTCATCCAAGCAATTGCTGACTGGAGGAGGAACCTGCAGTGTTTAAGAGCACACTCTGCTTCCACTCCTTGGCAGATGTGGGACATGAGGCTTTCTCTTTTTTCTTTTTTTTTATCTAAGCGAATCAACCCAAACAACACTAGCGGAACTGAATAGGAGAGAGAGGCTTAGTGGGACCCACAAAGGTAGGCACCTCATCCAAGCAATTGTTGACTGGAGGAGGACCCTGTGGTGCTTAAGAGCACACTCTACTCCCGCTCCTTGGCCAATGTGGGACACACGTTCAGTTCCACTAGAGCCATTTGGGTTTGATTTGCTTAGGAAAAAAAGAAAAAGAAAAAAAGCAAAGACTCTTGTGTGAGACCCACATCAGCCAAGGCACGGGAGCAAAGTGTGCTCTTAAGCACCATAGGTCTTCCTCTAGCCAACAATTGCCTGGATGAGGTGCCTTTGTGGGTTCTGCTATTGAGTCTCTCTCTCTAATTCAGTTTTGCTAGCGCCGTTTGGGTTTTGATTCGCCTAGAAAAAAGAAAAGAACTCGCACCAAATTTTTATAGGATAATATCTTAGTGTGTTGGTAAACCAGTACCATATTTAACACAAAAGAGTAAATGTATCTTAGATTCAATAGATTGTTCCAATAAAAAGAAGGGAGAGAGAGAGAGAGAGAGAGTAACGACCCAAGGAAAGAACTAGTCACATCTGCACTGTCACTCCAAAAAGACTAGTCAAGTTACAATTGAAGTTCCTTAGAATCACTTATAAAGTCAAGTCTCACCTAGTAAAGAACCAATGTGGGATTTAGCACCTATGAACTCCTTTATAATTCACTCACGCCATGTGGGCAATCCATCTCCCCAAATGTGGGACTAACTTTCTACAGTCTCACAATCTCCCCCACTCAAATTCTTGACATCCTTATTAGGGTCCATCTCATGCAGTGCCTTAGCACCACATGGTGTTACTAAGTTGCTCTGATACTATTTGTAACAAACAAGGAAAAATGCTAGTCACATTTACTGTCACTCTAAAAGAACCAGTCAAGTTGTAATTGGAGCTCCCTAAAATCATTTATAAGCCCAGTCTCATATAGTAAGGAATCAAATGTGAGACTTAGCACCTATGAGCTCCTTTATAATTCACCCACTCCATAAGGACAAATCCATTTCCCTCCACTAACTTTCCGGGGTTTCATAGAGAGAGAAAGAGTTGTTCTTAAAACCATAATATGTTACGACATTCTCAAGATGATCTTTATATCATCATAAGCAAACTGTTCTCTGTTCTTCTTCATTGGAAAAGAATAAATAATTCTTTTGTTAAGTTTCTTGATGATTTATCTGATCTTTTTCTTTGTTGTTAAGTTTTACGTGCATCCAATGTGTTATGTGTCATAAGTTCACGATATCAGCTCCCACCCATTCTTATGGGAAGGAAGTACCAATTATCTCTTTACCTTGATTAATTTAGTCTTATCGTATGAGTCTTGATTTAGGCTCCGTTTATTTTGACTTTAAACATTTTCCTTAAAAGAAGTTTTTCAATAGAAAATATTTTTAGAAAGAATAAGGATTTTCAGTTGTTTGGTTAAGACATTGAAAATAATTTTCTAATGTTTGGTTGCACGAAATTTCTATGTAAAAATCCACACAAAAAAGAAAAACTGAAAACGCCACATACTTTGCAAGCAATTAAATAAAGAGAAATGATAATATATGATAATGTAGGATATCTTTCCTGAGAGCTTTAGAGCTACTAAATAGTCAGTTGTATACCTGTTCGTGAGGGTATCCAACTGTATAGATATGAGTAGCCCAATTTATCCTTTTTCCTAAGGCACTTGTAGCATGAAATTATTTCATGACAGCATCTTTCATCATCTAGAAGCTTGGTAGAAAGTCATCATCAAGTCATGGCGACTGCAAGCTTTATCCCCATTAGATCCATTAAAGCCGTAAAAATTTCATCCTTTCCAATTGGTATCTCTAGCCAGGGACATTGTCAGCCCACATAAATTGCAGCCCATTGACATGCAGTATCGTGCAGCTGGCTCTTAAGACAACCAAACTCATGTCATCCTCCCTAGTCAACTGATCATTGTCTAATTTCACTTTCCTGATGTGATTACCACTCCATGAACTTGCCAATCTGTGGAAAAAGCTAGGTAGTAAGAGCAAATTCATCCAACCAAAAAGAGAGAGAGAGATGTTGAGAAGCGATTCACAGGTCATAATACGTTGCTTTTACAGAGAACTTGAATCTTCTAGTACAAATTTTATCTTCAACTTTATTCCTATACAAGATGCTTAGTATGCTATCTAATTAAAAGGATTTATCCTCTAACAGACCCTGTTTTTGTTGTAAACTGTTACTTGATTGTTTCGCAAAACCAATATTTATCTCCTTGGATATTGTGATCTGCTTATTATGCTTTATGCGTGAAGAAAAATTATGACTGTTGATATGCTGTTGTCCATCACTTCCAGCCAGCTGGTTGGAAGTTGAAGGAGGAGTACTTACCTGCTGGTTGGTTATGCCTGGTAAGTTATGTTGGGCATATGCTATTTACATTAATCATATGTTGCATCTTTATTTCATTTTGATATGCTGTTCTGTTATGTTTTGATTTAGGTTTGTGGCGCTTCTGAAAATCAGGAGATTCCCCCTAGGTTTGTAAAGCTTGCAAAAGATGTTTACACCCCTGACATAATAGCAGCTTCAGATTGCATGCTCGGTATAATAACATAAATTATGTTTAGAGCCCTTGCTTGATAAAATAACTAAGACTTTGCCTAGAGCTGTTTTTGAAAAACTGGACTTTGGTACAAGGATTGTGTATACTGTTCCAGGAAAGATTGGATACGGCACAGTCAGTGAAGCCCTGGCATACAAGTTGCCATTGATATTCATACGTCGAGATCATTTCAATGAAGAACCATTTTTGAGAAAGATGCTCGAGGTATAATTGGATACTTTTCATGTTTGTTATTCATTTTCTTTTCACCTTATATACGCAATAAAAGAAGTCTAGCAGTTTATCTCAGCAACTGTCTTTTAAATCATTGATTTCATATCTATAAGCAAGCAGGTCTACATTCACTATTAAGCCTATGCCCGTCCATTCCTTCAAGTTTGATAGTAATTCGTTTAAATGTTAAACCTTCTCAGTATTTCATATCTTTTGGATTAACAGTTCTACCAAGGTGCTGTGGAGATGATTAGAAGGGATTTGCTCGGTGGAAATTGGACACCCTATCTTGAACGTGCTGTTAGCTTGAAACCATGCTATGAAGGAGGTACCAATGGTGGCGAGGTACGGATTTTATTAATTTTATTTCATAGCTTTTATTTTGTAAGATTCATTTTTTTGTTAAATCGTCTAGTTACACAATAGGATAGTTGTCCTCCTCCCTGAAACCATTGATTCTTGGTGTGAGCAGGACCCAATCCTAGGTTTTTGGTGTGATGCTGAGACATTTTCAACTTGGTGTCCTCAAACTAAAACCTTCAAGGATTTAGGTTTGCATGGCTAAAAGCCAGTTTAGGAAGAAGTTTCTCAAGTGGCATCCAAAATGCTCTTCCTGATTAGAAGATACAAGAAACCTATCTATTTTGGACAAAGATGTCAAAATGGTTATTAGACCAAGACAAAATATATGGCTTACGGACAAAGACTTTGTGGATGGAGTGTTGGAGTTGTAGAATGATTATTAGCCTTAGGGTGCTCCTAGTTTTGTGCTTTACAGGAAGCCAAAGGCCTTGAAACTGAATTTGAAAAAATTGAACAGAGAGGCTGGATTTGGGGTTTACAAAGAGTATGTTAGAGGAGCTCAAGGTGCTTGATGTTGCGAAAGGGGAGGGCATCCTTTGAAATGAAGGATGGATTAGAGAGGAAGAGGTTTTGTCTAGCACAGATGGAGGAAGAGCTTTTGTCTTTTTGCTTTGCCTTGTATACAAAAAACAAAAGTTGTCAAAATTATGCTTTAAAAGTTTGCAATTTCTAAGGAGACATAACTTTTTAAGGGTGATTTTTGAAAGTTACAATCATATACATTCATTTTAGAAAGTGGGCATCTATTTTGCAACATTTACAAATAGAAAGTGAACAAAAAGTATGAGCCAAAGGGATACTAAACTCGTCAACATGTTAGCAAATTTGCCCAAAAGATCTGATTTTATTGATGATATAATATTATTTAAATAATAAAATTCATAATTTATTACTAGTTTAAGATTTTTGGACAACTAGTAATTTAACATGATATCAGAGTATAAGTTATGAGTTCAAACCTGATCTCTGTATTATACCTCCCATTTAAGTTAAATACTCCACATGTTAGACCTTACTTGTTGGGAAAGAATCTGAGCCTACACATGAGGGAGAATATTTAAATATTGATTAAATAATTAAATTCACAATTTCCTATTAACTTACACTTTTGGGACAAATGATGGGTTAACATTTGAGAAGATGGATTTTATAGGAAGAACCAATTAGAAGTCTGAGGTTAATGACACGATCATCTAGTTCAATGAAAACATACATCTAAAGTGTGAGGAAAGAAGAACTAGAAAAAATGGGTTTGATTTCTTGTCTAGTGATTGTGTGCTTGAGTGGTTAGAGAGGCCTTTTCACGAAGAAGTTTATGTGACACTGTAAGAATTAAACGGAGATAAAGCACCAGGTCTGGATGTTTTTCTATTGCATTCTTTCAATCTTGTTGGACCATGGGTAAGGAAGATCTGATGAGGGTATTTTCCCACCTGCATGCTCATGATTCACTAGAGAAAAGTTTGAATGCTCCTTCATTGCTCTTAGTCCAAAAACACCGATAATGTTTCTGATGAGATAAAGCACTAGGTCCATATGGATTTGATGGCTCGCTGGAAAGGGAATTTCCAAGTTTTGTGGAGAGAAAGAAATTCTAGAGCTTTTGTGGCTTTGAGATGACAACACCCAAGTAGAAATTTCAGTTATTGAGATTGCTTTATGAGCAGATAAGGGCCTCAAATTTTTTATGATTTTTGTCTCTCTTTGATTTTATAATACTTGTAATTTTAGGTTTTAATTTTAGGTATCTCTTGTATACGTTTTGTGTACTTGGCTATGTCCATTCATATTTTTTTCAATATAGTTTTTCACCTTGAATGGAGTGGGTATTCCAGACTTCTTTCCCTTGGCATTTCATTTGCACTCAATCAATGTAAGTCTAGATTGCCTTACTTCAAATTTCTTATGGAAATTTGCATTATGTTTCTAGGTTTTTTTTCCTCAAGTTTGTTTTATATGTTGGGTCTTCTTGCACTTGTCAATGGCCATTGGTTCCTTTTCTTCTCTGGCAATCTTTGCTATTAATAATTTTTATCTGTTACCATGTTGCAGCTGGCTGCTCACATACTGCAAGATACAGCTAACGGAAAGAATTATGTGTCAGATAAGGTACATGGACTGCTAATTCTTCTTTTTGTATTTTTTTTTTTTGTAAGTAATCTTCTTTTTGTACTTGTTGGCTCATTAGTGTGGCTGTTTTTCCATCAACTCCCTTCTCTTCCCCCTCTGTTTGTGTGGCATTTCTATCCATCCATTCTTGGATGGTAAGTACAGATCTGCATGATAGTGTTGAAAAGTTTACTGAGCATTCTTCCGACTTATTGAATGTGTTTGCCTTCCATGTTTTCAAAACCTTTATAAGTATATATTTTCCTCTGAGGAATTTCATCTCATTCTGTACTTTTAAAAGCTAATTTTGAACAAAATTTTGCTTGTAAACTTTTCAATACTAGCTCCCCTTATGGCTTTGCTGCAATGACTTGAATTCAGTGATTTTGTTTTTAGCATATCTTATCCAATCATGTGTCAGTGACCGCCAGAATGTAGGTTACAGTATTTTTCCGACCAAGAGATTCAAAGTCTACTAATTCCACTGTTGGAATATATATTGTCCCTCCATATTCTTTATGGATTTGAGGGTAAATGACATCAACTCAATATGAAATTTGACATATGTGTTAAGTGCAGAGATAACATGTAATCCAACGGCAGAATTCCAATTAATAGTTATTGAGTAATATAATAGTAACAAAGAATTACACCAAGTGTTATTTAAACTTGGTCTCCTATGTATATCATGATATGAAAGTTAACTTTTCATATCGTTCGAACAGCATATATAACTAAACACATTGTTTAGAGTTTAATAACTATATCTACAATGAAAAAGGGAAAATTACACGTTATCCACCCATGGATTGGATCAAGTTTGATTTGCTAACTTGTGATTTTAGAAATTTCAGTTTACCCACCTAAGGTTTACTTATATTTACATTTGGTTCATGAGTTTAATGTATTCAGATTGTAATGAGGTTGTTATTGTATATTTTGAACTTTTTTCGATGCATGTGATTTATACATGAAAATTTTAAATAGTTGGAGTTGAAAAAATATTAAAGGATGCGACCTCGTGTGTAGAATGCCACTTTTTACCAGTATAGGCGAAGTGTAATTAACCATATGAAAAACTACCTAGTATATCAATAAATGAATGTTCCAGTCATCTGCTGTTAATCTCCTATGCATTTTGTTTGTAACATTTTGAGCCATTCATAGGAAACATTTTATTCTGAAGGAATCTGATTTGCTGTTACCACTGTATTATTTTGCTGGCCGAATTTCATATTTGTAAACGTGTATTGATTTCTTTTTTAGCATACTGGAGCAAGGAGATTGGAGGATGCAATACTACTTGGATATCAACCGCAGAGAGTTCCTCAAAATGATATGCTTGTTCCAGATTGGTATACTCCTGCATACAATGAACTTGGTCTTCATAACTAATTTGGAGGGTTCTTCACCAGGCGCTGAAAAGTGTTGATTTCTTAAATTTTCGCCTTCGTTCCATAGTTTGTTATGTTTAGTTTATAATTTTTTATTTTTTATGTTTGGGGTGAAAAAGCAGTGATTCATTTCACAAAGAAAAACTGTCAATTGTATTACAGTGTCATTATATATAAATCCCTTCTGAAACTGGTAATGAGAATCTTTAATGCTGAGCCAATGCTTCTTTGGTTAAATCATTTGTTCTTTCAACATTTGCACTAAACTCTTGAACTATTTTTATTAATCTTTGAGGTACAATCGTCTAAATGTATTTCTATCAAATGCTCTGATTCTATAGCAGTCTGCAATATGCCCAGCAAATTGGTTCTATCAGGGGATTAAGGAAGAAAAAGACAATCTGTGAATAAGTAAAGTGATCCCCTTAGAGTAGATGATATTGGATTATTTTTCAGTCATACAACTCAAAGTATGAAATTATTAACCGTGGAATGGCCAATAGTGTGAATAAGGTATTGGATAAGTATAGTAATTGTTTCATCCACAAAAAAAAAAGAAAAAAAGAAAAAAAGAAGGAAACATAATAAACGTATATGCATATATTCCTTGTGTCCCTAGCAAGTGGCATACTCTGATGTTAAGTAAGGAATTCCCAAACGATAATTTACAATTAAATTTAATTACAATCTAAAGTTTATCTAAAGTTTTTACTTAGAGTGAGTTTGGTGCCGAAATTCCGCAGCCAAACGCACATTTTCAAACAAAATTGCCGAAAGTATTTCATTTGAGAGTGAGTTTGAAAAAAAAATAGTGATTTGATAGGAAAATGCAGAATTTTAAAAATTGAATTGCGATATTAAAAGCTAAATTGTAGAATTTATCAATCGCTTAACAGTATTTTTATATATCGTGTTTTTATTAATTATGTTTTAAAATTATTAACGGATAGTTCGCACAATTAATGTTATGATGTGACGTAAAAATAAGAATTGTTTTAAGTCTACAGTTTTTCTGCAGTAAAGATGCCCAAAGAATTGCAAGACTTTTTTAGAGTCTTTATTACGTCGACGGTTGTACATGATTGATGGACATGTATGAAAAAACTGGTGGCCTGAATATGGTGGGCCAACATAGTCTCAATCGAAGTAAAAGATGGTGAAGGTAGGGTTTCATGTTAATTGGAAGCACATTGCATGTTGTAGAGACAATGTAGAAAGATAGAGAACGATGTGTGTTACCATGTCACATTCGAACACGGTGGAAAGGCGTTTTATACGGATTTGAGATTTATTTAATAGGAGTGAGTATACAAAATAGTCTTACCTTAATACATTTTCGACATCAAAAACATGTCCCATCCAGACATGTGTTACCATGTCCCATTCAAACATTGTGGAGCGACGCTTTATACAGGTTTAAAATTTATCTATGAAAGTGAATATACGAAAGATCCGTTTGACAAATATACCCTCCGTGACCTTACTCTTAAGGTTTTCCACATTTTTTTTTTTTAAAAAAAAATGTCATATTCAGACATAACGTCAAAAAACGAAATTGAGAAGGATGCCCCAAGGGCTGTCTAAATCAGTAGCAAATGCTGTCTTATTGGATAAATCCAATGAGCTGGCTGCTCATTTCCATCTAATCACTAAAAAACATTTTGAGCTGGCAAATGCTATTGCATTTAATGCCCATTTTGGCTTTTGCAAATCCATACACATCCATGTTATGCTATCATGGAATTTTGTGGCACATGAATTTTTTTTTTGAGGATAATTCATGCATGCATAGCTAATCATGGTGTTATATCGAGCATCTGAGCATTTTTATTCAAGCATTAGGTCAATCAAGAGATTCGAAACTCCACAAATAATATGAAGAGCATATTCATTTATCAGTTGAAACTATTTTACGGGATATATTTTTTTTGGATAACAAGGAGAAATTCCGAACACACAACTAATTAGGGATTATATTATGTTAATGCACAGGTAAATCCAAGCACTTAAATTGTCCCTCTTCCAAACATTAGTTCAATTAAAGGATTATAATATCTGTCAACAATACTAAAAATCCGTTTGTTAGTACTTTTTAGAGAAACTGTCCTAATATAATATAAAAGTAGAAGTAATTTTGAATGTTTTATGTTTTTGATTATTTATTAATATTATTGTTTTAAAAAACAAAAACAAAAGAGAAAACAAAGAGTGTTATCAAACTTTCCTTTTAGCGGCCAAATTTAGCAATATTATCAGAGTTAACAAAACGCTTTTAAATAATATAAATTGTCTTCTTCTATCTCTTTTTTTTTTTTCTTTTTGTGTAAACAAGTGGTCTATTTTGCTGCTAATTCTCACCTTATTGGTGGTCCATTTCTTTACTTTCACCTTTTAAATTTTTTTTTTTTTTTTTTGTCTTTCATTTTTATAAAAAGGTGTTCGTGGATAGATGGTCCAAGTTTGCATTTGGGATTTTTTTCTGATGTTACTTGTAGTAGACGTCTAAGTCTGATATTGATTTTGTTTCTTTCTACCAGCAAATAACGAGAAGAAAAATAAAAAATAAAAAACAATAATGATGAAAAGTACTCAAATATATTCAGCTTAAAATTTTTCTCTAAACAATACATACATCCCAATTGGAGGACTCCCCTAGTTTTCCTAAATTGAAGAGAATCCTTATCTCTTACTAAGATTCTCATAAGAAAATGAAAATTAAAACAGCATAATTTGCTTTATTTGAGAGTCTTTTCATAATCTTATGTTTATCAAATGTGTGTTTTCAATCAATTCCTTAATGGTGATTTGGCAATTACAAATTCAGTTGACTAATAGAACATGTAAAAGAGGTTTTCGTATGACGTTTTTTTTGGGTAATTTTAACTCTTATTATAACTTTCTTACAAACTAGCGTCGTAGTCATATGACATTGTTACTAAACTAAATGATTAAATTCACCAATTTCTATCCATAAATGCTTTTTTGTATTCTAGCGTCTATGTCGCATACATCTCTGTTGGATTGACATGTTTCATCTACTATTTGTGATTTTTTTTTTCCTCCTTTTCAATTATAGGTGAATAGAACATACCAATACAACGAAAATGTACGCGATATGAACATTAGAATGCAAAGAAACATTCATTTTTTTTATTTGCTTAAACTTTTGAGATAATTAACGATTTAACAAAACTTAAGAACATATTGAATTAACATGTTTCATTCACCATTGATTTTTTTTTTCTCCTTTTTAGTTAAGGGTAAATGGAATATGCCAACGCAATAAAAATATATGCGATATGAACATCAGAATACAAAGAAAAAATATTCATCTTTTCTATCGACTTTAACCGTTGAGTTAATTAACGATTTAACAAAACTTAAAGAACACATTTTATTTTGCATGATTCATTAACAAAAGAAATTAATGTTCATACAAAAAGGGGAAAATGTATGATCACATCCATGTCAAATGTCAAGTGATTCACTTTTTGGTTGCTCTTTTTTTCTCCTCCACTTCCAAATGACATGACTAAAACCACCGACGCACCAAGAGAAAAGGAATGTGGTCCTCTCTCTCTCTTTCTTTCTGCTTTGATTTGAAATGATTCAACTATATATACGTCCATATATAAAATTACAATAACTTTATTGGACATCCCAAGATTGCGATTCTTCACCTAACTTTGACACGTGTCGTTTCCTGAGTGGATGGCCTTTATATTACCGACTTCACGCGTATGCTCCAATCAAAATGTCACGTGTCATTTGGTCTCAACTCCCATCGTTCGTTTAACCTTTTTTTTTTTTTTTTTTCAAAGTTTTCCTTCAAGTCTCCACCAATAATAGACTGACATTTTTCAAAATACATATCAAAATATTTTTTTATAGAGCATGTCAAACGAGCATTTTTTATAATAAATTGAATTTTAAAAAATTCTTAAGGTCTAGTTTGAAATAAGAAGTTGTCATTGTTTTTTAATTAATAGTTGTTAACTGATGCATTTTATTCTTAGTCAAGTTCACAAATCCTTGCCTTGGATTAACATCTTTTAAAAATTTTAGAAAAATTTATCGTGTAAATTTTCTCAAATCTTAATCATTATTTTCAAATTCAATGGTTGAGATTATATCATATAAGTATCTATTACTTTTAAAATAATAAAAAAAAAAGATAAATTTCTGACTACTTAATTTTAAAATAATGATTAATTAGAAAAAAAAATACATTAGAAATTTTAGGCTCGCTTTATTAAGATTTTTTTTTTTTTGTCTTTTATTTTCTCTTCTCAAAACAAAAATATTAATAAATAACTCAAACACAAAATACTTCTAAGAACACAAAAAGAGTTTTCACCATTATGTTATATCAAAACACTTTTTCAAACAAAAGTCAATACTCAAAGCACATTAACAAACAAAGTTAAAGGCTTAGAGCATTTATATCTGGCTCAATTAATATTTGGGAAAAATACAAAATTGGTCCATGTGGTTAACCTAAATTACAGATCACTCCATATGGTATAAGAAAAAACTCAGATGTCCCTCTAGTTAGCCAAAATAACAAATCACTCCCTGAAGCAAATTTTCATCAGTCATTTTAACATAAACCATTAGTCTGTCACGTCAGACCAATAGAGTGGCACGTTATTGTTAAAATAACTGGTGTGGTAGACTAACGGTTTCTGTTAAAATGACTAACGAAAATTTGCTTCAAAGAGTGATTTGTTATTTTAGCCAACCACAAGGACCTCTAAGTTTTTTCTTATACCACAAGGAGTAATTTGTAATTTATGTCAACCATAGGGACCAATTTTATATTTTTTCCTTAATATTTAGCTAAAAAACACATTTTTTTAGCTATCCACTTTTCAAAAACACTTATATCTAGTGTTTTAGCTATCTACTTTCACTTTTTCATTTAAAATAGTATGTCTTTATTTATTTTCCTTATTCCCAAAGAAGAGAAAGAACAAAATTGTTTTATTTTATTAATATAGCTAAATATTTGTTGAGTTACGATTCTTAGAACAAATTTGTTGAGCACTAACTCAACAAATCTTTAGCTATTTTGTTGAACTAGATATGGAGGGTTTTTTTTATTTTTTTTTTTCATATAAAGCTAACCAAAATAGTTAAAATTGAGCTCAATGTGAATGCTCTTACAAAGCCTTAAAAGATCTTGATATGTTATTCGATCCATTATTTTTATTATTATTTTCGTTTTTTCCAAAGTGAGAACATATCCAAATCCCCATTAATTGGAGGCATATGTTACTAATCCAAGGCATATATGTTCTGATTCTAAGTAGTTTTAGTATTATATAATACAAAGAAATAATATAATAATCTTCAGAGAATGTTTTTAGTATTATATAAATAAAAAAATTGCTACTTTGCAGGATTTCAAAAAGGAAAAGTAAACTAATGTTAATTCGTAGTTTATAAGTGCTTCAGAACAATTGCTTGGACCCAAACTGCAATTCTGGTCGATCCTTAAACGACAAGAGTAGCTCTAGTCAATAAGATTTGTGGTCTCACTACGACAGTAGTAAACATGGACCAACATGCTGCCTTCTTGGTCACCTACACTTTATTATCTGCTGAATATTCTCTAAATATGAAGAAATGCCTTCAAAATAAGCTTCATTTAAGGAAACAATTAAGCATCCATCATCCAATGACAACTTATAATCACTTACATTCACAGATAATTAACCATCTAAATCATCCATTCATTTACTGACAAATAATGTAAATTAAAAATAAAATTGATCATCAAACGGATCGAGATCTCGTAAAATACTAAGGGTGTTACATGGGATACAATAGCTTTAATTTAAGCCGTCCATTTTAAACGCCCGCCTAAAAACAAAACCAAAAAAAATTACGTCTCATTTTTAATACAGTTGTCTCACTTCTTTGCACACAGTTGTCTCACTTCTTTGCACACTACTGCCTCTCCCTCTACTCCTCCATCACCATTGAGCATTTTTGGAGATGACTAAAAGGTGGTATTTATAAGGTTTATGAGCTACTTTCAATGATCCAAATTGATTCAATCTAACGGTTACGAATTATAACCTTTATAGTCTTATATCTTATCTAACAGGCACCTTAATAGGCATTTTAATACCTTCAAACGACTAGATTTACTTGAATCAATTGTTTGAAATGGTTAGTTTGGTCGAACCAACATTAATTTCAATTGATCAAATCCATCAAAGTATTGACCGGACTCTCGAAATTTTGTACTAATCTAGTTCATTCAATCTATTGAGATTGTTCATTGTGAGTCAACCTAAATTTTCAAAACAAATTAACGAATTTAACTCGCTCTTAAAAAAAAAAATTAAAAAAAAAAGGCAAACAAACAAGAAAGTCATCTGTTTTTTAAATTGACCCCACATCTCACTTATATGTTTTAGAATTTAGAGTTCCATCCCAATCAAGCACAGCTTAAACGCTATAATCAACACACGTGGCGTTCTATCATAGGGTACAACCCAAGAATCAAGTTTTTAGTCCAACCTATGGGGAACATTGTAAAGACATGGCAACCAGCTTTGGGTCCTACTACTCAGAACAAGCAAAGACAACATGCTGCCTTGTTCTCCACCCGCGCCGGCCAGAAGCCATTGAAATGGTATTTATTTTTCACTAAGAAATTCGTCAGTCCTTTTAAATATTGTTCTTTAAGGTGAGTTTAACAAGCTTCATTTAAGGAAACATTTTTGTACAATGTTGCATGCCTTCCAGGACAGTACCCTCCATATCAAAGGAGTTTTTCACAATCCAAGATCCCCACCCCAAAGAAACTCAAATAAATATAGGGTGTATATTTGATCCTTAAAACATCATTATTAGAATTCTAGTTTTGTTTTTGTAACACTTTTCATATCTGGCATTACTTGAAATGATGGAAAAAAAGAAGAAGAAAAAAAGAAGCTATTCAAGAAACCCTTGATGAATAAAGCAACCAAATACTGTGTAACCACGTAAAAATTTGTTGATTTTGACATTTATGCTCCATTTGTTTTTATGTAAATTGTTTTTTTAAGAAAAATATTTTCAACGTGATTTTTTCAAAATTTTTCAGCGCTTGGTTCTTATATAAAATTAGTGATGGCGGAAAATAGCCCGCAACTTCCAGCAAACTTTCCCCGGTGGTCCGACAGTTTGAGAAAGAAAATCTCAAACTCGAAAAATAATTTACAAAATTTACAAATAGAAACTATTTTCCGAAACTAAATAAGCTTTTTCGGTCAAACTGAAAATATTTTCGTTTTGACTATCATTTTCTTTCACACCAAACACCAAAAAATACAGAAAATATTTTACGCACAAACAAACAAAACCTTAATAAAATATAAAAACCCAAGTTCAAGAAGAACAACTACATATTGAAAATGGGACCATATTATGTATATATTCAAACTGAAACGACATTAATCCTTAAAAGACATAGTTTTCCTCAAAATTGGGTCGAATAAACTTTCTTCAATTTCATCTGTAAAAATGTCATGTGTTTTTTTACATGTGAAAATCACATGCTTTTTTTTCTAGCAATGACAAAGTTAGAAATTTTTTTTTATAAAAAATACATACGTTTCTTTCAACTTTGTCTTTGTAATTAAAAAAAATATGTGATTATCACATGTAAAAAAACACTTGACATAAACTGAGTTAAAAGAAATTTGTCCAGAAGAAATCTTTGTCCATGGTTAAAACCAACTAGGCATCATAAGTTGATAAAAATGGAACCATATTATGTATTCAAATTAACTGAAACCATCCAAAAATTCATAGAAGAATATTGTACGTGCCATGGCTTTTTAAATAAAGCAATGGTTCTAGAAAAAGTAAGAGGCTTAACAAAAGGTTGCGTTAAGAGAGGGCTCACACGCTTTGAAGCTTCGTCTAAAATATCCCCAAGTGGGTGAGACACTATTCACGAATTGGTGGGAATATTAGCATTTAATTAATAGTTTTGACTAGAAATGCACATGGGGGAACCATTATTATAAAAAACAAGAGTAAATAAAATAAAAACACATTGAACGATGATCCAATAAGCATTAATTTGATATATATATTTTCATAGAATTATATACACAACGATTATTATTTATTAATTAGTTCTACCCAACCCATGTTCTTAGCCAGAAAGTGTCCAATATTTCAATCGGCATCATCCTTTAAAATAATGTATGCATTGATGGGAAGTCTACATTTGCATGTGCTGTAGCGTGGGTGCTTTACCAGCGCGGGCCATTTGTATCCTGCAAAAGAGCCATTTGAAAATGAGGTTTATTGGCACGAATTGGATCGATCTCTCCATTTCAAGTTACGAAGAGATAATAACGTAATAAAAGAACTTGTCGAAGCAGACCGGTAGGAATAACTCTAATGTTTAAATCAATATGAATCAAAGAAAATGATCTTAAAAACAGTAAAAGTAATATGCAATAGAAGGAGACAAAAGTCCCGTTTGACCTGATGGCTACCATTTTTTGTAACATATTTTGTTTTAACCGTCTGTCACGTGTTACACCTTCATTAGAGATTTGCATGTTGCAAATATTCCCTACATCTCACAACCCTTATCATGGAATTGTCTCATGCCAGATATCATAAGGACGGTTACTATCACTGACGTGGCAAAAAAGGGGATCCGGTGTAATGTTATGTAGCTATTTTCGGGCCGGTTGGTTGATAGACCAAGTATCAGGTTCACATAAACAAAATGGAAATAGAGAGGATCTTATTGTATGGTCAAGATTTTATTTTATTGCATTTAATGGTATATATAGTATCACGTCATTTAAAACTTTTACCGTGTAGCTATTTATACACAATTAGATTTTGGACCATGAAATGGATTGTAGGCTTCATCATAAATAATTCTAATTGATTTCCATTTTTTCATTACATAGATAACATAATGCTGCCGATCATCTATGACCCAACTGCCAGTTTTTTTTCTTCTTTTTTTTGCTTTTTCTCCCCTTCAAAGCAAGATCTTCCAGTCCGCAAGAGAAATTAGTTGGAAGTTTTGGTAAGGAAATAGAAATTGTATATATATATAAAATAAGAAAAAGAATTACCTAGTGCTCATCTCTAAAACATTCAATTGAGAGACTGTGAGAGAGAATTAAACAAATGTTTAGTAATATAAGATAGCTGGTGTTCCCATCTTCTTTGTTCTTTTTTTTTTTTTTGAGCTAGCTAGTGTTCCAATCAAATAAGAATAGAACGCTTTTGAGTTTGGATCAGGATCGTGCAATTTGGTTGCCCGAATTTGCGTGGATTGTGGGGTCTATTTGTCTTGGGCAGCTGGTTCAGCAACTCCTTTGTAGGGCCATTGATATTATGTGCAATTCTAACAGTTAATTATAAGAGATCCAAATCCTTTTAATTTTAAGTTTTGACCCATTCTGCTGCATGCCTAGCTTCCATCATTTTGTTTTCAGCCATATTTAGTGTGGGTGGTGTGGCTGGCGATTTACAACAATTTCTTGGAAAAAAAAATTAATAACAAATCTTATAAATTTATTGTCCCAAAACATTATCA
This sequence comes from Betula pendula, assembly GCA_900184695.1. Taxonomy (NCBI): domain Eukaryota; kingdom Viridiplantae; phylum Streptophyta; class Magnoliopsida; order Fagales; family Betulaceae; genus Betula; species Betula pendula. Next base: position 73,157 of record FXXK01000822.1, on the reverse strand, counting down.
GTTAAACATAATGAAGGAACAAATTAATTTGTCTTTCTTATTCGAGTGGCATGCATCAATGATCAGCTTGTTTATTTTTTTTATTTTTGAATAATTCAGCTTGTTTACTTGAGCATAGTATAGATGTTACATATATATATGTATTATATGAACAAATTTTTGAGTTGTGTATAATTGAAACTTGCCACAAAGCTACATAACATTATGATCAAGACGTCTTAATAAAACAAAATTCTAAATAATGCTATCAAAACACAAGGGATTTGTCCCAAAAGCTGATTAGGGCACTTGATTGATGACTCTTTAGTGCTTATAATTGAGAGCCCAAGAAAAACAAAAAAAGGAAAGGAAAACCCTAAATTACTCTAGGATATTATATTTTTTACAAAGTATTTTAGTGATTTTTCTTTCGTTTCTCTTGGCCATTTTGAGATCCAAAGAGGGTAATTAAGGATATGCAAGCACGACTTATTTGGAATCATATTCTAAGTTAGAACTATTGGTTTATTAATTTTAGTAGCATATAATCTTCAATAAAGGATTCCCGATAATGTAGTCCTTTTCTACCTTGAATGATTAAATTGAAAATTATGTTGGATAGGAACACTAGCATTAATTTGATTTCGAAAGAGTAATGGTTGAAATACTACAACTTTTTTACAAATTCAGATGAGGTGGCAGTTCACTTTTTACGAAAGATAAATATTATATGCAATACCTTTATTTCACTTTTATCATGATGATGCAACACGGTGTAATGGCCCTTGGATCTACCATTGTTACTAACTTAGATCAATACTAGTTAAAAAAATTAATGGCTTCTAAAACCTACCACGTCAACATAATAGAATAAAAGTGAAATAAAATGTATGGTGTATATTGTATAATATTATTCTTTATGAAAATGAGCACCATGTGAACTGTCACGTAGTAATTCACATTTTAGTTGCTAATGTGATAAGTTTCATATGGACTGTCACGTTATCTTTGTAAATAACTCGTAATAAAAGTTATATTACTCCTAAAAACACTCATTTCATTTTTGTAAATAATATTTAGAGCATGTTTAAGATTGTATTAAGGAGTTTAAAAAATGTTTTTAGAACAGAAAAAGTTGTGCCAAGAAAAATGGGTTTGTTTGGTAAAAAACTTAAAAATCTTTTTTTTTTTTTTTTTCCTCTAAAAAGCCCAAAACTTAAAATGAGATTTCTTCTAAAAAGTTTTTTTAGGCTTTTTTCTATAAACAAAAGCTTCCCTACGCAATTTCAAACATACTCTTAATTTACTTGTTATTTTAATTTCTTTTTTGTATTCCAATTATGTCCTAGGTTTGCTTGTAATTGCAATTTGCAAGCGACACATAACTATTAGATTATCTATTAAAATATAAATTAAATGATTAAATTTATCTATTCTTATTAGTTTAAGTTTTTGGGATAAGTGGTAATTTAACATAATATGAGAGCAAAAGTACTGAGTTCGAACTATGTCTCTGTTTTTCACATTCATTTTCAATTAAATATTTTACTTGTTATACCTTACATATTAAGGGGAAGTATGGGCTCCTTACCTATTAAAATGAAGTTTGAACCCATATGTAAAGAAAAACGTTAAAACTAATAGAAATTGATTAATTTAATCAATTAATTTATATTCTAACTTAACCAAACCAATTTAATCTTTGTCAATGCAACTCACTAATGTGCATGGCTTTGTCCAACTTCATCTAGAATGGCCATTATTCACGTTGTCAACTATCCAATCCATTTATGAAAGAATTTTCCTTCAAACTGGGTTGAAAGAATTTTAATAAAAAAAAAATTAGTAGCATGTGAGATACACATGTTGTTTTAATTAAAAAAAAAAATTAACTTTGTCTCTACTATTAAAAAAAAAATATATATGTGCATCTCACATATTATTAAAAAAAGTGACGCATGTCAATTTTATAGATTGGGTTGGAAAAAGTTCATCAAATGTCGTTTGAAGGAAAACTATGCCCACCCATTTATATCTAATCATTTTACCAAAATGTTGCCTAATCAAATTCAACCTCTAGAATGATGCTTCATTAGCTTATACAGTATGGTAAATCTAATGTTCTTAGACAATTTTTTATTTTTTATTTTAGTTTAAAAAAGACAAGTTTTTGTAGTGAATTAGAGCAGTAAGATAGATTTATTCTTTCGGTGGAGACAAAATACTATATATAAGTTACCATATGGTGAAAATATTGTCACGTCATTAAAATTTTTTAAATAACATAACCCCATATACAACATCAGATGCAACAAAGACTGATCCACTAACAATGAGCTTGACACAACCTCAAGCTCGGGTAAAATAAAGGTGCTTGTGGATGAGAAACCTGGGAATCAATCTGAGCTGAATGAACAGGTTCATTCAAGCTGGATGGGAATAAAAAAAATATATATATATTATTTTTTTAATAATGTGGGGTCTACAAAAAAAGGAAAAAAATGCCTGGGCTGCTCATTCAGCCCAGGCTGATGAGTATAATTATTGCATTTTATATTAGCTAAAAACAAGAGAGAATTCTTATCATAATCTTATGCTAACTCATAATACGTGGCGGAGCTATATTATATGTAACAAATACAATTGACCTCAAATTAAGAATATATTACTAATCATCGGCTGATGTATCATGTTTTAATGTTAGACCATCTTTTTTTTTTAAGTAATGGATATTGAAAGTCATTAAATAATATATGCTAACATGATAAATATATGTGAAAGTACATTACCCTAAAATTAAAGAGTTCTCTTTCCATGACAACCTCTAGATATTATCTTTTAATTTCCACTTCATCCGACATAGAAAATTAAAATATTGAAAAAACATGTTGTTTATATTAAAATGAAGTATATAAAATAGCTAGCTAATGAGAGCCAGTTAACCAACAAGGAGGAATTTAAGAGTAAGACAGCTAACTTAACGTGTAGGTCACTATTTTGTTCCTTAAAAATGATTTAATGAAGCATGCACTTACAGCTTCCAAATCAAAAAATCATAAAAAGATAAACACTAAGGTGATACAAATTTACGACAAAATAGTTATAAAAGCTTTTTTGTTTACTGCTCAAATTACGTATACGCATAAACTTAATTGATCTCTATGTAATTAAAACATGAAGGCGTAAAGCATTATCAATAGGGATTTGGTTTAAGTTCTGTGAAAATTACAACATGTGATTATATAATAATAAAATTATATAATTTATTTGATTGAAAGAAAAATCAGCTCTATTTGTTTTCTTAATAAATTTGGTCCTTTTTTTTTGCTAGAGATTAGGGTTTATTATTATCTACTGTTGAAATTTTGTAATACTTTAAGACATGTTTGGTACGCGAAATAGTTAGTCCAAGAAAGAGTAATGATACAAGTCACGCTCTATGTATATCTTGTGTCAACCAAAAGTGCATGGCATAACTTTTAAAATCACCATTAGATCAAAAGTCAATAATCATCGATAATAAATTCAATGGTAATTTTAAAAGTCATATCATTTTTTGTTGACACAAGGTAGACATGAAGGGTAACATATATAATTACTCTTTAAGGAATAGCCTGTATTAAGAATAGAATGAATGTAAATGCATTAGCCTTGAAATAGTCATTCTAATGGCTAAAATGGAATAATTATTCCTTCAATTGAATGAATAACCATTCTATTATGGCTATAAGAATATCTATTACAATACTAATTCACTACACTCATTTTTTTTAATAAGAGCTATTCAAAATAATAGTCATTCCGCATACCAAATATAACCTAAAATTTATTTTATGATGAGTTAATTAGAGTAAAAACACCTTACATCAATATCATGCTTGGTTTACAATATGAAACATATTTCAAAATTATTAGAGATGTTAGAGCATTCTCCTTCGATTATTATTTTTTTTTATTTTAAGGATAAAATTATTTTTTCCTACTTTAATTATTTATTTATTCTAATCACTTATATCTGGCTTTCTAAACTAAAGATATACTTTTACTTTTTTTTATTTAAATATAATATTTTAAAAAAATGGGAAAAAAAAAATTTGAAAAAAAAAAAAACAAAAAGTTAGAGAGAGATATTTTATTAGTTTAAAAAATAATAAGGAGTGAAATGACTCCCTACTGGTATGGAACAAGATAAAAGCAATATAAATAGTTTAAAATTAATTTTAACTCTTTAAATTAAGCAAATTTCTATTTTAAAGTGTCGGAATGCTCTTAAATTTAAATTATTTATAAAATCAGGTATTAAATCGAGCAAATTAAAAATTTAAATTCTCCTCCGAAAGTAACACGAGGAAAAATTAAAAAGAAATTTTGGTCACGCTAATCCCGACGGAGCGCACAAATCCGAAAGCGAAGGCGTGCTTTCAAAAAGTAGCCAACCATTCTTGATTTCATCTTTCATTTATAATTGTAAAAAGACGTCAAATCTTCATTAAATATTCACTTTTGCCACGTGGCCGTTTCTCTATGGCTCTGATCGTCGCGTGCCGTACGTCGGGAATTACGATTCCGTTAAACCAGCCGGGAATTCGGCTGCTTAGATGCACGCTCACCGTCCTCCAACCCCAATTATNAGCTTATTAAATTATCATTTATGTTAATAATATATAAATTTTATAAACATTTTTAATAAACCATGTGATTTTTATTTACATTTCTAAAATTGCATGTCAGTTTGACTTTGTCCATTTTCTTCCATGTTGTGTTATGAATAATATATAGGAAAAAATCGTATTTAATTTATAAATTTTTATTTGATATGAATTTAGTTTTTTTATTTTAAATTTTAAAAATAAGATCTTTAAATTTTATTTAAGTTTTAAATTGGTCAATCTATCACTTTATAGTCAAAGTTAACAATTTTCTATTTGTCACGTGTGTCTTATTTAACATGTCAGAGTCTATCTCAGCATTAAAGTTAATAATTTTTTTCTCTAACTCTACAAATCTAGAAACTTAAAATGATAAAGAAGATTTTTTGCTTTTGAGTCGGGTCGTTTTTGTTTTTTTTCATGGATGATTCGGCGTTTAATGTTATGATATTGATATTAGGTGTTGAGATGAATGTTAGCATGTCAATTGAGACACATATGACAAATCATTCATTTTAACGAAAAAATGATAAATAAACCTATTTTAAATTTGGGCAAAACCTAAAAATTATATTATTGAAATTAAAAACTCAATAACTAAATTTAAATCAAATAAAAACATATGGGCAAAATATGATTTTTTTTTTCCTAATATAAAGGAGGACTAGAGATGAATAAAAGAATATTGAAATAATAAATAAAAAATAGATATGATAATGTTTTTAAGTTTCTTAAAAAAAATTAGGAGTAATATAAGAAAATTAAATAAGTATAAACTTTCATTTTCACAGCATTAAACGCTGTACATATTGCTGAAGTAGTCACTTCATTTAAAAAATACTAAATGATATGGCACTGTATTCAAAGTTAAATGCTGTAAAATATAATTTAGATAATAAAATAGTTTATCTTCATTTTACTTGAAATAGACTAGGGGATCATAATGGTTGTATTTGTTGTAATATTTAATAACTTTCATAATAATAATGATGATGATATGGTATGGTGCTAATATTAGTGATAATGGTCTAGCAACTTCTATATATAATAGTGGCCATGACTGTAATGGGATAATGGTAACAGTGGTAATTTAGTGATAAGGTGATGACAACAGGGGTCCAACAATAATGATAAAAAAAAAATAGAGTAATTATGTCAATTCTTATATTTATTTTGTGTCAATTAAAATTGATGTACTTTTTAAAATTACTTTTAGATTTATAATAGAATATTATTGACTTTTAATCCAATAGTAATTTTAAAAGTCACATCAATTTTGATAGACACAAGATAAACATGAGGTTAACATGCATCATTATTCTAAAAAATAATAAAATAATGTTTGAAGGAAGACACAGGTCTTTTTTGTGTCCTCAAAAAATTAATACATTAGATCTTCCTCTAACAATATTACTCTAAATAATGTTAGTACTTTTCATGGTGTGGTTACTGATCTGATCTTTGAATTTATTATTAATTAAGATACCCCTTGTGGTATATATAGTAATATTAGTATTTATTATATAGAAAAAATGAATAATTATGAAATATTCCATCGACAAATTATCAAGTTCAATATAAGTTCAACACAAGTTCAATAGTAAGCAATTTGGACAACGAAAAAGTTGATGGAGGTGAGGTTTTTGTTTCTAATATTGAAATCTATCAATATAAGTTCAAACACAAAGGTGGTTTTTTAATTTATTGTAAATATACACGGGAAGTGATGAGTATGATTTAGAATTGTGTTGGAAAATAAAGCTTTTAAAGCTAAAAATAATCTTTTAGAAAAAGTTTCATTTTTAATATTTTTTCAAAATTGTATTTAGGCCTTTTTTCTCAAAGTAAAAAGTTAAAAAAAAAAATATTTTTTTTAATTTTTTTTTATCAAATAGATCAATTTTTTATTTGACTTTTTTTTTATGTTCAAAAGTACTTTTTAAATTTTTTAACATAATCTCAAACAAATTCTTAATGATTATTTGAGGTAGCAAATTTTTTACCAATGATTTTGATGGAAAAGTTAATCGGATAAAGTGACTAAAATTTAGAAAGTGATTCTAAAAAAAAAAGGAAAAAAAATCAAAGTACCAATTTCTAAACATGTAAAATTCCAATAATTAATTTTTTTTTTGGTTCTTCCTCTTTATTTTCTCAACCATCTCCTTTTCATATACTACAAACATCAAGTTGTGAAATCCCATCCACTTTGCAGTGACTTGCACTGAGATTCGGTTTGAATTAATTAGTTCTATTTTTTTCAACCTCTCTCTCTCTCTCTCTCTCATTATTGTGGTAGGAAAATTTTTTCCATTGCAGCAAATAAGACATATATAGATCAGATTTTTTTTTTTGTGAGTGAGTGACATATATAGATCAGATTATATGTATAGTAAACTTTTTGTACAACACGTGGTCTAATCTACTATTTGTGTAGGAATATGACGCAAAGCCAACATCTTCTGTGGTAAAATAAGTCATCCCTTAATTAAAGTTATTTTATGTGGTTAATTTTTTTTTATGAATATTTAGTATGATTTTGACATAAATAAACTAAAAACCCCAGTCCAATCATGCTCACCAGCAACGCACATAGAGATCTAGGATAGTGCTAATTGAAAAAGAAAAAAAGAAAAAGAAAAAGAGACACCTATTTGTTTTGAAGTATTGGATGAACAATTTTATGATATTTAAGTTTTAGCTCTTTTAGGTTTGAGACCGCAAGTTTTAGACAAGTTTGGTTTTTCCTTATAATATTTAACTAAATAATTCATTTATAATTTCTTCCCCAACATCACAAAAAAAAAAAAAAAATACTAAGAGCCTTTTTGGGATTGCGTTAGAGAGCTTAAAAAGTACTTTTGATGCCTAAAAAGTTGGGCTAAATAAAAAGCTGACCTGTTTGATAAAAAACTCCAACAATATTTTTTTAACTTTTTATTCTAAAAATGGTCAAAACGCACTTTTGATAAAAGTTTAAAAATGAAGCTTTTGCTAAAAAGCTCTTTTTGACTTTAAAAGCTCTATTTTTCAACACAATCTCAAACAAGTCCTAACACGCAGATTAATTTGTTTTGATGGACAATACTATGGACAGACAGCTTACCCAACATTAAGCACGGCCGGAAGTTAAGATATTGCCAACGTTGCCGCTCATTTAAGTTATTAATTAGTTAGGAAAAGCAGTGCATCAACCGGAAAAACATATGTTAATTTGAATTGAGGAGATTACTTCTAATTGTATTCAATTTGAGCAGTTCCATAAAAACAGCTATGATATAATATATTAATATTGATAATTTAAATGTAAGACTGTTCAAATTAAAAAGTTTGGACAACCAAAGTGCGGGATCCTTATCCAAAAACAGTTCAGGCATAAACTCTTTTTTTTTTTTAAAAAAAAAAAAAAAAACAATATATGAGTGAAACAAGAACTACAACAGCAATCTCCGATAAAAAAAAAAAAAAAAATTACAAAAAACCAAAACTAAAACTAAAAAAGTAAACTATTCAAGTTAAGTACATATAAAACAATCTAGTCCAAGGTTCGAAAAAAATCCTCGAAATGGAAGAAGCAAAGGGAAAGTGTCAGTTTCCAACAGAACTTGGATCCCTATACAAAACCCGTTTAACCGACAAAGAGCGGTTTTTTTCCCGAGCGAAAAAGGAGCTGGGGAGCCGACAAAGGCCGATTAATTTCCACGGGGTTAAACCCTAATCTCTAGTCAAAAAGCGACCAACGCTGACATTCTCTCAAAACCTTACCAAATTCCCCATGCAAACCCGGACCCCACCAACTGCTTACAACTACTTCACGTTCGACCTTACTCTCCCCCTCAAAACCCTTTTATTATTATTATTATTATTATTATTATTTCTTGATAGAAATCAAAAGGCATATATCCTCACCGTCTATAATGGAGCACCAACGTCTTTTCTCACCATATATATATATATATATATTCATCCCGGTATCTTTTTTGTTTTTTTGTTTTTTGGTGAATGGCCAACCCACTCTTTACTACCCACCTTCACCTTTAGGCTTTAAGCCCTAAGAATACCCACTTCTCATCATCACATGCTTAAGCAAAGTACAATTCACCACAATCGTCCAAAATATTAATACCAATGAATTATGAATATGTGAAAATAGAGAGAGAGAGAGAGAGAATTATTGATTATGGTGAAGAAGACTTTTGTTTGAAAGGATAAGCATGTAATTCGACACAACTTGTCTACTTGAGAGTAGAGAGTTTAGACCCGGATGTTGGAAAGAGTGGGAAGATCGCAATTCCAAAGTTCCAAGGAATATGATTTCCTTATTCTACATAAAAGTTTTTAGGAAAATTTCTAAATAATTATTTATTAAAGAGAGGATATAAAATTTGACATGGATTTTTATGGGGTTAAATTAAATAAATTCCAAATTATTAAGAGTTACAACAAATTTTCTATACATACTAGCAAGTTATAAAAAAATTGTCTAGTTATATGTACAAGATAAGGATTCTCTTCATTTTACTATTTTTAAAAGGCATGGTAACATATTCACTATAAGATAAATATATACATGGTTAAATACAACAAATCTAATCTTCAGAATGAAATGGTTCTTCCTCATTTCGCTGTAAATTGAGATGATCCTATTACAAAGGTCTAACATTATTCAAGTGACACATTTAACTGCATTTTTAATATGTATAACTATATATATTATGTATAAGTTAGACATTACCAGGAAAAAACAAAATTATATATAGCAATATAAATTAAGATTAAGATCTTCTAGAACTATTAATTAAGTATTTTCTCATGTAAATTTTATTAAACCCTAATAGTTGTTATCATTTTTAAAAGATAAATGTTTGGTATCATTCTCTTACACATCTTTTATTTATCTCTATACAAGAAACGTGCAAATCCGTCATTAAATATGAATTCCACATATTCAATAATGAATTTGAAAAAAAAAATGGATAAGATATGTGTACGAGAATGAAATCAAATATTGATCTTTTTAAAATACAATAAAATATAGTAAATACTGAGGTGATAAATATTGTGTTCATAAAGAAGATAAATATGATAAAATATCATCCATTTAGCTTGAAAACAATTGTTGAGATTTGAGAAATGTATAGTATAATATGATGAGAATTTTAAAAGATTTAAATCTGATCAGCATATAATAGCTGCAATGTTAATTAGTTTTTTGTAGTAAATTAACAGTGGGGTGCACATCTTATTAATCTTTAAATAATTAAAGCAAGAATAATTCCATTTTATTTTTTGTTGGTATTACACAATTTCTAGAGTTGATGTTAAATTGCATGCAATGGAACTTCATTTTATATTATACATATAGCAGTTAGATATTGGCCAAAACAAAGGTTAATTGATTGGCTAACATCATCCAATCATTGTGTGCCATGGTTTTGAGGATCTAGCAATTATTCAGATCATGATGAGGATTGATATTACTTACAACCAATCTTGCACAAAGATGATTATGATACCACCAATATGAGTAGTAGCGGGGTATAGAGAATCTTTCCCGGATCCACTTAACTATAATGAACCGGACCACCGATTTGCATAGATTAGGATACTGTAATTGGGTTGTTAGAAATTTATTGAAGTTCGATCAGTTTAGGAGTTAGGAATTGTGGAGTTTTACCTTATTTGGGTAGATGAGTGCTGGATTTTAGCTTCTGTTTATTTTGATGCAAAATATTTGTTAGATTTTTATTATTATTTTGTTTTTGGTACGACGGAAAACATTTTCAGTTGACTATAAAAACTTATTTTAATTTTCTGTAAAATGATTTTTTTTTTTAAACCGTAAACTATTTTTTGAATTTTAACTTCTACTTTTTGCACACGCACTCTCTCTTAATTCATTCTCCAAATCCTCTGCTAGAGTTCGCCGAAATCCTCTGCTAGAGTTCACCGGAATCTGCCATCGAAGGTCGTCCGTCATCTTTGATTTTCCATACAAATTAAACGCTGAAAAATGTTTTATGGTGAAATGATCATTTTGTTGAAAAATGATTATTGGTGAAAATATTTTCTGACAAAAAACATTTTACATCATAACAAATGAAGCCTTAAGTTGTTCAGGGCAAGAGAATTTCGTAGACACTTTTCTTAGGCTGTCAAATTTCAGTCAAATTAGACTAATTTAATTTTAAAATGAATAATATTACTTATGACATTTTATCTCTTGTTATGACACTATCAATCAGTCCTTAATTTTTTTATTTTTATTTTTAAATAGTGATTGGTTGATAGTCTTAATGTCACAATAACAAAGTAGCATAAAAATGTGATAAAAATGTATTATATAACAGTTATTTTTTGGGCCAATCCGATTAGTAAACATATTTTTATTACGATTTTACATATGTACCCCCAAATCCAATTGCTCTCAAATTTTCTTTCTGGTTCTAATAAAAAATAATAGAACGTGGATCATGCTACGCCACCGTATCGAGCACAAAGTTAATGATGGTCAAAGCAGAGGGCCCTACCACGCACCTATCCAGGAAACACGGTGTACGGGGCCCACATCTCTTTGCATGAGAGAGAAAATCAAATAAATTATTAATACGAATTATATAGAAAATTCAGTAAAAAGGCCCTAGAGTTTTTCATTTCATTTATAAACCTCCAATTATACGATCTTTCTTGTTTGTACGCGTTGCTGATATTGCGCAGTATTTTGTCTTATTTGTTTCTAATGGAATCGTTACAGTTGATCAATAGGTATTCTTTTTTATATTTTTGACCGAATTTCTTTGAAATTTATTAATTAATCTAATAATTGGATTAAGAGAAGTTCAAATACTCGAGATTTATCCTTATGTTAATATAATTGAAGCTTCAATTTATTTTTTATTTTTTGTCTTTTATTTTTTCTTTTTAGCATAAAAATATTAACAAACAATTCAAACAAAAAATATTTTTAGAGATATAAAAATATTTATATCACATCATAATGCATTAACAAACAAAATCCAACTGGAATGCAAATTATGAGAAAGAGAGAGTTCATATAAAACTTATATATCCAAATAAAATTTAAGTTGTCCGCTTATTTAACTCCACCTGATTAAATAAATTATTTTGAATTACTCGCTTACCTATTCAAATAAATAAATTTTATATAGACTCTTTAAATCTCAATCCTAAAACTACTCCATTTGGAGGAGCCATTGGCATTGAAACTTTTTTGTTTTTAATGAAAGTTATTTGTTGGAGTGAGAAAAAAACAATCGAAAATGATTGTCTGTTTTTGTTATGGACAAAAATTTCCTCCAACCTAGATTGAAGGATATTTCATTCAACCTACTTTAATGCATGACAAGTGTCATTTATTAACATTGAATTTCTCAAAATTTAATCTTTAAATTTTTAAGTAGTAAAATAAGAATTAATGATTATTGAGTTTTGAAGAATCCAATGTTGATAAATGACACTTATTATATATCAGAGTGAATTGAATGAAATATTCTTCAACTTGAGTTGGAGGAAATTATTGTCCTTTTGTTATAAAAACACTTTTAAAAAATAAAAACAAAAATAAAGCATCATCAAAAGAGCGAATAAGAGAGAGGAAGGGCATAAATAAATAAATAAAAGAGGGGGACTTTTTTTAAATGCAAGTTAAAAAAAAAAAATCCTGACAAAACACGAGTGCACGTCCACATTTAAAACAATTTATTGGGGGGCACAGTGAAAGAGCACTAAAATAAGAGAACGCTAAATAAAAGCGGAGCTGTCAAAATCGAATATGCACGTGGGACCGCAGCCGCCGACATAGTCCACCACGTCAGCCAGTAGTTAGTCGCCCCAGAGAGAGAGAGAGAGAGAGAGAGAGGGTTGTAATTAGTGTAATTATTTAATTAAAGTTGCTTAATTCCCACTTTATCCGGCCTTTAATCATGCTTATTAGCATCAATGAGCTGACCCAGCCGTACAACTTGCATGTGAGGGCATGCCACTCAACGAAAGCCACTTGTAAATTCTCACTACAATACGACGAAATTTATTTCAATTTGGTATGAAGGACTTTTTTTTTTTTTCGAATTCGAATGTATTTTTTTTCAGCATTTATAGCCTATTAAATTTACATTTAAATTAAAAAAATATTTTAATGTGATATAAAAATAAATTATTTTACATTTTTAAAAATATTTTATTGAGTTTAGCTTATCAAAACATTTTGAAAAGGCAAAATAACAATTCTAACAACGAGATCCGTAAGTGATTCTCACATATTAAATAATAATTTTAAATACTTTAAGCCATGGACTAAACTAAGTGTTGGCCAGGGCAATATGGCTCTCCTTAGTTTTCAAGTTTTCCTTTTAATTGTTTTATTAAGTCATATATATATATATATATATGCTTAGAAATTAGGCTCGACACTTATTAAAATTATATTTAACCCTCGTTCATAATTTGGTCATTTCATATGAGAAATAGTTTTATTCCTACTATAAAGACAATGACAGCTTAATATACCAATTAAAAGAGTTTCCTTCAAGCTTATTTTGAAAAAATCTTTGCAATAAGAAAAATGGAGGGTTTATTTTTTTATTTTTTATTTTTAAGCATGTACAAAATTACTCTATTATCATTGTTAAGCTTCTTCTCTCTCTCTTTTTTTCAGAGTATAAACATTAGTTTTAATGTTTTGACCAAACATTTAGGTTGTTGGTTAAGATTTTTGTTTTTCTGTTTTTCTCTTCTCATAAAAAAAATATTCATAAACAATTCAAAAAATAAAATAGTTTTTACGTTTATGCCACATTCAAAAATATTTCAAAAAAAACAAAAAAAAACCTAAAGTACATTAATAAACAGAACCGAAATTTTATTGGTATGACCGTATGAGCTTCTTATATTATTGTTAAGAGGTATTTTATTCATTTTATTTTGGGGTACTTGTATTTTGTTCTTTCAAAACAAACAAGGTGAAGTAACCATGCATTTAAACCCATTTTTTATTTCTTAATATGGAACCAAGTACTTATAATCCGCATACCATCTTTAACGTGTTATCGAAGCGTATGTAGCAGTTGGGTTGGGTGTACCTTTTTTTTAAAAAAAAAAAAATTATTATTATTTTTTATGGAAAGTTTTATTTTAATCTCTTTCACGTGCATGTAAAAATTCAAGTCAAGAATCTAGAAATATAGAACAGATTTTATTAACAATAAATAAATGAAGGTGAGTAGATAAATTTTCGATATATATACATATATATATTTGTTTAAGAAAAATTTCAATCTTCATTCATGAAGACTGAAAAGAGACAAGAGCATAAAGCTCTAATTTGCTTAGAGCAAATCGCACTAATATTACAATATCACAAATACCATCATAAATTTATTATATCCATATCCTTATCCATAATTTGTTTAACCGTTGCCTTTGTTAGACCATGTGCCGCAAAATTGAGATTTCTTTCGATAGAGTTGTGCTATATGTCCGTCTAAGATGAACATGTAGCGTCTATTTTTTCATTTTTTATTTCATTGTCCAAAAATCCTCACAAATCATTTGTAAGAATTTTCAGATGCTAGACATCCAACACTATCCCGGATATATATGGCAAATTTTCTATATTGTTAGAATTGTTAGAATATTGAAATATAGAGCAACATGCTCTATTTTTACGAGATGAATGAAGAATAAATGTTATTAAAAAAAAAAGAAAAAAGAAGCTACAGGCCATATGCTAGAATTATTAAGATTTTATTGTTTTTGGTTGCTTGTTTAGGAAATTTGAAGTGCCTTGAATTTATCACTACTTTGACATAATACCTTTGTGCATTTTAATATTATTTTTGTGCATAAAAAATAAATTATACTAAAAAATCAAAATTATATGAAATTTTAAGCTCTCGTGCATGTATACTATAGTCACTACTTTCTTTTTTGGCAAGTTTCCATTAAAAACAAGTTAAGACAATGAAGTTTTTTCCACCATGACATCTATATAGCATATAGAATATTCTTTTATAAAATAAATCCAAAACAATTTGGGATATATTCTACGAAAGCAGGTTTAGCTTATTAAAAAAAACTCTAGATTAGTCATCACATGCTGCTTTAAATATATGACACACCATACCTAGAAAATCTAAAATATTTACAAAGTTTTGGTTTCCCTCCAGTATTATAATAATTGAAATTTTTCTCAGATCGTTCTATCTTTACTGTTTATTTTTTCATAGGAAATTTTCAATTATTATTTTGTCGAAGTTATGACTTGGTCGGTTATGAAAGTGCGATTTCAGTTTCTACATTTTAGGCTCTCTTATACAGTGTCCCGCAGGTTAGAGGCTACTACGGTCACATCCAGTTAAGATTAGCTACAATTAGTTTATCCCTCTAATCTTTTTAATTAATTAAAAAAAAAAAAAAAAAAACAGAAAAGGCAAACTCTTCCATTTATATTACCGTATATATAAACATTTTCGAAATTCATGCTCCTAAGCTCAAAGTATATGATTTATTAAAGATAAGTACATGGATTTTTGTAGCTCTTTTATACTGCTACTTTTTTAGGACAATGACCTATAACACGCACATACATACAGAATCAACAACCCACTCAAACTAAATCTACCCAAAAAAAAAAAAAAATTATACTCAAAAAATAATAAAAGGGGGGGGGGGCGCAGATAAAAAAGAAGAAGAAGTATTTCCATCATGTTCATAATGGAGAGTGACAGTGGTGGTCAAATAAAAAGGTCAATAATACATTATTTTTGTTTGCTTGTGGTGTGGATTAGTTGATTGTCAAAGAAACTAGAGGGGTACATTGGCAATGAAAAAATAATTACGGGAAAAACCATGGTTGACAAAACAAAACAAAAAAAAAAGAAAAAAAAGTCAAGGGTAAATAATGTTGATCTCCCTCAAGGTTTTGCAAAATAATGCTGTATTCCCTCTTTATACATGATATCTATTAAATAAACTAACCAACTCTCATGCTAATTAACATAAGCACATTAATTAGGTTTTGGTCAAAACATGTGAAACACTTGTTTTGTACCAAAAAGTGCAATTAATCACTAAATTTATGCTTTCCAATCATTCTACTAATTAACCATTGAGACTTTAATTACCTAATCTAATTGGTTCAAAATTTCCTAGTGAAACGGGTAGCTTTATCCATTTTTCTTTTAGTAGTATTTATTGTTCTTTTTGCTGGATATTCTTCTTCACTTATAGTAGATCCTCCTAAGATATCCATTAAAGTCTTTATAACAGTTATTTGTCAGAAACATGATCAAACATGCGTGCATACAAGAACTCTCATATTTTGCTACTCACATCGTTAAAAATACGAACAACAAAATTATTAAAATCTTTATTCAGAATTAAATCCTTAACAGTGCTCTATGGCCTTTAATAATGCCCATCTATGTTTTGAGTGGTCTTTAGCTCTTATTAATGTAGATATTATTATTCTTTTATCTTATTTTCTATCTTGATTTGCAATCAAGGTATGTAAGAGCACTAGTAACAATTTTTTAAAAAAATTTTATTTTCTTCTTTAGGGTAGGAAAAACTGTTAAAAAAATCATTGTAGTAGCTTTCTTTAATGTTTTTTAAACTACAAAAACACTAAAGAATAAAAAATTGTTCCCTTCATCTAAGGAATCAAAAGTGATTCTTTTGACATTATTTTTTTAAAAAAATGGTTGGTATCCATCTTTTTGGTCCTTGGTCCATCTTTTGTTTTTTTGTTATTTTTTGTAAAAATGATGAACCTTTTTTTGTAAAAAGTGATGGACCCATTTTTTTGATTTGCAAAAAAATGCAAAAAAAATGCAAAATATATATATATATATATCAAAGATGAAAATGGTTCTATATTTCTTCACTTTTTTCTTAATATTTAATTTAAAGAATATTTAAATGTATAAAAAAATAATAAGAGAAATTATTGTGTAACTTATTTGAATAAAAAACCTACATTAAAAAAAAATATAAAGGAAGGTACTACTAGTCCTCCAAGTCGCTTATTATCATTCTTAATTTGTTATAAAAGCATTTTTCATATCTTTTTTATTTTCTTTCTTTTGTTCCTTCCTATCAAGAGGGAAAAAGTCCCGCTTACCCCCTTCCCTCCCCTTCCGGTCGCATCTCAGGAAATTAAAAAAAAAAAAATCTTAAACAATATGCTCAACGAGAGAGAGAGAGAGGTGTATAGAGTAGAGTATTGAGAGGGGTATAGAGTAGAATTATTATGTAATTGTCAGTGCCATTACCAAAGGGCATAGAGAGACATAAAGAAACAGATAGAGAAAGCAGTAGTCTAGAGAGAGAAACACAGAGAAAGTAGCTTTGTGTTTTTATAGAGAGAGAAAGAGAGAGAGAGAGAGAGAGAAGGGAAAGAGGAAAGGAAAAATGTCTGGGTGCTGTAGGGGAAGATAGGGAACAAAGTTTCAGCATTTGGTCTCTGAGAAACTCAGCAAACACTATAACATCATCCCACTCTTTTTCATTCCTTCTTTTGCCCCCCTCCCTTGTCGGCCGGCGACCCCACCGTCCGGCGATTTTGCCGGATTCTCTCTTCTCCCTCTAACTCCACAGGACGTTTCTTTCCGGTTTGCTTCCTTGAGCTGATCTGAGCTCATCAGCCCAGAAGTCAAAGTCTTGTCTGCCTTTTCAAGCTTTGATTTTTGTTTATCTGAGCTTGACCGAGAAGAGAGAGCTATTCAGAGCTTGATTTTTATTTCTTTCGAAATATGGAGAGGCGTTGAAATTTTCCGATTATTTCTTATTTTCGAAAACTAGCCGGAGAAGACAATGAAGACGCCGGCGAATGGCGCCGGAGGTGGCTCCGCCACGTCAGCTTCCATTCCCTGCGAAGGTAGAGCTCTCTTTCTCTCTCTATCTTCTGCGTGTGTATGTGTAAGAGTGAGAGAGCATTGGACGAATCGGCGTGTTGGATCAGATAGAATGGATTTTGTGCTTTTCTTCTTTTTCTTTTGTCTTTATCTTCTTCTTCTTCGGTCTTGTTCGTGCCGGTTTTGTACGGACTTTCCATTCTAGAAAGTCTCCGAGAAAATCGAAAACTTGCAAAAAGGGAAGCGGTTGGACTTTCTATTCCAACCGTTTTTTCCTTTTTGTTTTTCTTGGGAGACAAACAGATACTTATCAATAGAGAAAATTAATGGTATGTATGATGATGGAGTGGTTTCTGACCAATGGGAGCGTGACACGTCGTGCAGGAGCAGAGAAGAAGAGCATAAACCCGGAGCTATGGCAAGCGTGCGCCGGGCCGCTGGTGAACCTGCCGCCGGCTGGGACCCACGTTGTGTACTTCCCTCAAGGCCACAGTGAACAGGTATTGTGCGCTTAACCTTTACTCTTACTCATTGGCCGCTTCGCGTCTCAATTGTATTGGCCTCTGATCTTTAATTCTTGTGTTTGATTTGTTTTAGGTTTTATTTCTTGTCTGCCTTTAACACCCAAATCCTCTAGTAACTCCTTTCTTCTTCTCTGTTGTTGTTTTGGGAAATCTTTTTGGGTTTTCCTTCCTTTTTCTAAAGTTGGTTCTTTTAGATCATAAAGTGGTTTGGTGAAATAAATGAAGAAAGTTTATATGAAAGGGGAAAAAAGCATAATGTGTCTTTTGGGGTTTTGCTAAAGTGGGTGTTTTTTGGGTAGGTAAATATCGTTTTACCTTTTAGGGTGAGATGATGTCGTTTTTCTGATGTGATTATGTGAGTCTTTCAGTTTAAGTACCACATTTTTGAGTCTTGGCGATTATGTTGGTGTGGTGTAGGTATGAGATTAATTTATACATGAGTAATGCTATTTAGTTTTTTTTTTTTTTTTTTTTGTGAGTAATGCTATTTAGTAATTGTTTTTACGACTGTGATACAATTTGATGACGTGGAAGTAAAAATCAGCAATTAAATAAACACTCGTAAAAAAAAAAAAATTGATTTTTACTGCCAAGTCATTTCAATTGTTTGATAGAGATATAATAGTCTACTAAATAGCATTATTCTATACAGTCATTATATTTTTTGTCTGAACTATATGTATTTAGATTTTTTTTCTTTTTTCTTTTTACTTTCTTTTAAATCTTTGTTGTTGTTGTTATTGTTACTACTACTGAGACTTATGCACTATGTTAGTTTTTTGTTTCACCATAATCTGTAAAATCTTAAACTAATGTATTTTTAGCCTTTGAACAAGGTGAAATAATCCCAAGTATAAATCCTTCATTTGCTTGAAGCATAAGGTTTCTTAAATGTTTGTACTGTAAAAAGAAGCCTTTACTTTCTTGTAACTTATCTTACCCTTTGGAATTCTGTCGGAGTGTTGTTGTGTGAAAGATTGTGCCTTTTTGCCTTTTGTGGTGTATGTAGAGGGAGCGAAAGGATAGAAATTTTGAAAATCAATGAAGGACTTTAGAGGAGCTCAAGACGTTCTTGTTTTATTCTCTCTTTACTTGGACAATTGCTTATTTAGCTCTCTTACTGAGTTATATGAATTACTTGTACTTTTTTCTTCTCCTAATTAGGCGTTTCTCTTGTATATTTTTTGTGTATTAGGGCTGTGCTTTGCGCTTTTAATAATAATTTGCTTACTTATATATATAAAAAAGTTATCTTACCCTTTTGGAGTTGGCGTATCCTAACTTGAGAGTGACAATCCTGGTTTCAGGTTGCAGCTTCTATGAAGAAGGATGTGGATGCGCAAATCCCAAACTACCCAAATCTTCCTTCGAAGCTGCTATGTCGCCTTCACAATGTCACTCTGCATGTATGGCTGACTTTATCTGGCTTTTACCTTCCAAATATAATGATTTTGTTACGAAGTTTGTAAAGTCTTTATTGTTTGAATTATTAGGCGGATCCAGAAACAGATGAAGTATACGCTCAGATGACACTCCAACCGGTTCCTTCTGTAAGGACTTGACATGAAACTACAAGCATCTTTATTCCGTAACAAAACTCTGTAGATGCCCTTAAATCACATGATAGCATATGCTTTGTCGTTTAAGTTTTCCCCAAGCTTAAGGAAATGTGTACCCTATCTCAATCTCTAAGAATTTCTGAAAGTAAACTTAGCATGTCCCAAATTGCCTGCTCAATCTGAATGTGTCAAGCTTGATGTGCAGTTTGACAAGGATTCTCTATTGAGATCAGATCTTGCACTCAAGACGAATAAACCCCAACCGGAGTTTTTCTGTAAAACATTGACGGCCAGTGATACAAGCACCCATGGAGGGTTCTCTGTCCCACGCCGTGCAGCAGAGAAAATTTTCCCTATTCTTGTAAGCTAAGTCCCTTTATTCTGAAGGTTTGCTGCATTACTTTCAAATCTTATCTTGTTCCTGTTACTATATAGGACTTCTCCATGCAACCACCTGCTCAAGAACTTATGGCCAGGGATTTACACGATAATGTATGGACTTTCCGCCATATCTATCGGGGTATGTTCTCTTAGCAGTCATTTGAAAGTTTAACAGTTGAACACAAATTGGATTTGGATGCTAAAGAGTTCGAAGTTCAAAATTCAACATAAGTCTTGAAATAACTATCTAGCTAATCTAAACAAAGGACATCAATATTTGCAATTCAGAAATTCCATTGAAAGTTCCTTATCCAAGCAGAGATTACAGTATCTTTACCTATAATAATTATGTTTTCTGTCATTTGTTGCTAAATATCTGCTGCCAACTCCTTGTTTGCCTTGCCCAGGACAACCAAAACGTCACTTGCTTACGACTGGATGGAGCCTATTTGTTAGTGGAAAGAGGCTTTTTGCTGGTGACTCAGTTTTATTCATTAGGTAATTCTCACTAATTGAAATTATTGGAAATTTTCTTTTTAATTACCGATTTCACAATGAGGTTCATGTTAATATGTTAGTGAACTCCTTAACACATCATGCTTTTATAATTCAACTAAAATTTTTGGTCAATAAACAATTTTGATTCTTGAACTATGCATCATATTTCAACTCCATTCCTAACAAGTATCCTGTCTTACCGCCACTATGCTAACAGCAATTGCTTATGTGACACTTTTTTTGTACAGATCTTTATAATGCTGACATGACTTGTTAAACCACATGCTGTTCTCTCAAAATCAAAATCTAAGGACAACAAATATTTTCTGTTTATTTTACTTTTACTTTAAATGTTAAATTTATGTATATTCATATTTTTATTTTGTGAAATTAACATATGGCCTAATGTGCTATGCAAGAAATGAAGGAATGTAAACAAAAAACATCTGCCATTTCAGTAATTGCTGTATGCATAGTGACAGTGACGCCATATAAGGGTCTATTGTGATGTTTTGGAAACTTCATAGACTGAATTGAGACACACGACCACACACACACAAAAAAAAAAAAAATCAAAGACGAAATTGCGTATAGTTCAGGACCAAAATTATAATTTGACTGAGATATTTTAAAGGAAACAAATACCCTTCGGTCAACCATTTGATATTTAATGCTTGTTAGCAGAGATGAAAAGCAGCAGCTTCTTTTGGGCATTAGAAGGGCTAACAGGCAACCCACCAACCTATCATCATCAGTATTGTCAAGTGATAGCATGCATATAGGGATTCTAGCAGCAGCAGCCCATGCTGCAGCAAACAATAGCCCCTTTACGGTGTTCTATAATCCCAGGTCAATATTTACTGGCTTAGTTATATGTCAAATGAATTAATTCTCCATCTTGAGAGATCAAACTGAACTGAATATTCTTTGTATATGCAGAGCAAGTCCATCAGAATTTGTTATTCCTTTAGCCAAGTACTACAAGGCTGTATATAGCAACCAAATATCACTTGGCATGCGCTTTCGGATGATGTTTGAAACAGAAGAGTCAGGAACAAGAAGGTAGTTATATTTGTATTTTTATGTTTACTCTGGATGTTAACAATAGCATGGAATTAATGCTTTGGAGAATTGTCCTCAAAGACGCCAGTGTGGAAAACTGATGATGGCTTGATGTAGGAAAACATGATTGACTTATGTTTATTTCAAGTTTCAAAGATAGGTAGTTTAGCCCTTGGATGTTTTAGGTTCCTTATAGAATTTCAAATCTAGCCATGATTCTTGAATAGTTAATCCAGTTTCGTGTGACATGAGAGGCCAAATGGCATTCCTGGATCTGAAGAAATTTGGTTTGGAATATTGATTGAATTTGAAGGATGTTGGTCTTAAAGAAAAAAAAATCTTCTACAGGTATATGGGTACAATTACAGGTATCAGTGAGCTTGATCCTATTAGATGGAAGAACTCACAGTGGCGTAATTTGCAGGTAGAACTTCTGGCATGTATGTGCTGTTTTAATTGTCAATTTTTCACTATCAATAATGTAGAATACCCCTGTGATCGCTCATGTATACTTGAACAGGTTGGTTGGGATGAGTCAACAGCTGGCGAAAGGCGGAACAGGGTCTCAATCTGGGAAATTGAACCGGTAACTGCTCCATTTTTTATCTGTCCCCCTCCATACTTCAGAACAAAGCGTCCAAGGCAACCCGGAATGCCAGGTACAAAATTTGCTGCAGCAACCTTACGTCTTGTTAACACTTTTGTTGTTGGAATCTTGACATCTATTATTTTGTTAAGTCCGTATGTATATAACTTCGAGAAAACAGATCCTTGCTTGGGTGGGAACCTTTGCATGTTAAGGCTTTTGTTTAAGTTTTAGTATCTATTATTTTGTTCAGGCATTTTGTATATAATTTCAGAAAAAAGTTCTTGCTTGCGTGGTGCCTAGGTCATTCATCGCTCTGAGTACTATTGCCTAGAATTTGCTTTGATGCAATTAATTGTCCTGTAGTAGTTTAAGGTATCAGCTGATTCAATTATCCAATGAAATATGAATACCTTGAATTAAATGGGGTGGGGTTTTATGCAATTGATTCTCTCTTATCCTGTCTGCGTCAATGTGACCTTCAAAGGTATCATCTGTGTGGTCTTTTGAATGTTGGGTTGTGTGAAATGCCTTAACCTGATAATTGAAATCTTGAAGAGGCTTTTCATTGTTTTTCTGGCATGGCATTGTCTCTTTTAATTAATCAAACCTAAATAGAGAAGTAGAAGACACTTGCATCCATTTTTGGTTAGAGGACCTTACCTTACTATTACTTTTGCAGATGATGAATCCTCTGAATTAGACAACTTATTCAGAAGGACAATGCCTTGGCTTGGTGATGATATCTGCATGAAGGATCCCCAGGCTCTCCCTGGCCTAAGTTTAGTCCAGTGGATGAACATGCAGCAAAACCCTTCCCTGGCTAACTCGATGCAGCCAAATTACATGCATTCCATGTCTGGATCTGTTCTGCAAAGCCTTGCTGGAACAGATCTTTCCCATCAGTTAGGCTTGTCCGCGCCACAAATACCTCAGTCAAACAACTTACAGTTCAATTCCCAGAGGTTACCTCAGCAAGCACAACAGCTTGATCAACTCCCAAAGCTACCATCCACATTGAACCCATTAGGATCTATTATTCAACCACAGCAACAGTTGGGCGATGTTACTCAACAATCAAGGCAAAGTATGGTTAATCAAACACTACCTTCAAGTCAAGTTCAGGCCCAAATTCTGCACCCTCAGTCTCTTGTTCAAACTAACAATATCCTTCAGCAGCAGCCATCTGTTCAGAACCATCAGCCTCACAGAAATGTCCCTCAGAACTTGCAGCAGCAGCATCAACAACAAAGTATGGGTCACAACCAACAGCAAAACCTTATTCAACCCCAGCTGCCTGATCAAGTAAACCAACAGTTACAAATGTCTGAAAACCAGATTCAGATTCAACTTTTACAGAAGTTTCAGCAGCAGCAGCAGCAATCACTTCTAGCACAGCAGTCAGCTGCTCAATTGACACAATTCCAAGACCCACAGAGGCAGCCGTTAGATATGTCCCAGAGCTTCTCTAGATCTATGTCATCCAACCAAATGCTGGAGCTCCCTCAAGCAACCTCTACCTTGCTTCCTCAGTCAAACAATATCCCACTTCAGATGACAAAGAATAACAGCCACACAAATATTCGGTTCTCTCATCCGCCCCAGCAGCCGAAGCTTCAACAACAGCAATCTGGTGTTCTGTCTGAAATATCTGGACATGTGGGACTTACCCCAATCCCAACATCCAATCAGCTATTTACAGCTGCTAGCAGTATGGTGACAGGAGCTGCTGGAGCAGGGCAGTCTGCAATAACCGATGATGTTCCATCTTGTTCCACTTCACCTTCCACAAACAATTGTTCGAATGTGCTTCAACCAGTGATGACTGGCAGGCCCCATCGTAGTACAGGAATGGGGGAGGACATGGCTCAGTCTGCT
Organism: Betula pendula; assembly: GCA_900184695.1. Classification (NCBI taxonomy): domain Eukaryota; kingdom Viridiplantae; phylum Streptophyta; class Magnoliopsida; order Fagales; family Betulaceae; genus Betula; species Betula pendula. The sequence continues at coordinate 49,169 of FXXK01000822.1, read as the reverse complement.
GCCACAATTATGAGTCCAAGTCCATTGGAAACCCTGTCATCTAACGCGACCTTGCTTAAAGATTTGCAGCAGAAGTCCAATGTTAAGCCTTCATTGAACATCTCTAAGAATCAAAATCAAGGATTTTTTGCTCCACAAACATACCTCAATGGTGCAGCTGCCCAGACAGATTACTTGGATACTTCATCATCAACAACATCAGCTGGCCTCTCTCAGAATGATGTCCATTTACAGCAGAATAACAACCCAGTGTCTTTCAATCCACAATCGTTGATGTTCAGAGATGCTAGTCAGGATGGGGAAGTTCAGGTAGATCCTAGGAGTACGGTTGCTTATGGGACTAACATTAATGGCCAATTAGGGATACCCTTGAATCCTGATCCTTTATTAGCAAAGGGTATGGAAGGGTTAGGGAAGGATTTCCAAAATAATCTCTCTTCAGGGAGCATGCTTGCAAACTATGAAAACTCAAAAGATGCTCAGCAGGAACTTTCATCCTCAATGGTTTCCCAGTCTTTTGGAGTTCCAGATATGACATTTAACTCGATTGATTCCACAATAAATGATAGCAGCTTCTTGAACAGAGGTCCTTGGCCCCCACCACCGCAGTTTCAGCGACTGCGGACATTTACCAAGGTTGGGTGCTTTAAATCAAACCTTTCAGCAACTGGTACTATGTCTCTCTATGTCATTTTTCATGCTTGTCTAGGATTTTAACTTTGGCCATTTATTGTGAAGGTGTATAAACGTGGAGCCGTGGGGAGATCCATTGATATCTCCCGTTATTCGTGTTATAATGAGCTTAAACAAGGCCTGGCTCGAATGTTTGGCATAGAGGGACAGTTGGAGGATAGACAGAGAATAGGCTGGAAACTTGTCTATGTAGATCATGAGAAAGATGTTCTCTTAGTAGGAGATGACCCTTGGGAGTAAGTCAATTCCTTTTCTGGTTAGAGGAGCTCATCTTTTGCTTTCACATGCAAACGCACCCACACACATTTAGATGTATAAATTTTCCTGTTGAAATGAAAGCATGAGGCTTTCTGATCAAAATTGGTTTTATAATGTCTTGTGGGCCATATGTTCTGCTGGATATTTTACATGCAAAGTTTTCTGGTTCCTACAATGTTTTCTTAGCTAGTGTGTTTAGGGCCAGCCCTAATGCTCCTCTTTATTTCTGGAACTTCAGATTTTAAACCCAATCAACTTCTTGCCTTTATGGAAGGCAACATATTTTTTTGTAAGCTTAAAGACTCGGTTTCATTTGCCATACTTTATGTTGTTTTTCCATGCTCACTGGCCTTGACCGTCGATCCTTCCTAATCGAGCACTAAAGTTTTGTTGGTTTCATCCAAACTTTTTGCTAATGCTCTTTCCTGAGATGGGAAGTTACCAGTAGATTTATGTCTGGTTCTGGCAAATTTCCTTTTCTTTGAGGGAAAACTCAAGTGTTTTTTCAATGAAAAACCACATATGGCATATAACCTCTAACATCAGAAGAATTGAAGCCTTGTCAAAGTGTATAACGTATGATTGAGTAATATTTGTACGTCCACTAAGTTATCTCCAAAATATTTAAGCCCAACTCGTAAAACTCCAAATTTGTCAACATAGTTAGTCTGTCTCTTACATTTTTATGTTTTGGGGTATTTCAGGGAGTTTGTTAACTGTGTCCGCTGCATCAAGATCCTGTCCCCTCAAGAAGTCCAGCAAATGAGCTTAGATGGAGACTTCGGAAATGCTGTCCTTCCAAATCAGGCCTGTAGCAGCTCTGATGGCGGAATGGCTTGATGTAGTCTTACCTAATGATAAGGATTCTTCTTCCAGATTGGGAGCTTATACTGTTTATAATAATCTGTTGATAGCTTTCCATATGGCATGTATTAGTTATATGCCACAGCTGCCTTTTCCAGGTGCAGGCCCATTAAGAAGTGATCCTTGGGCAGTTGGAGTGGGTCTTTTCTTAAATTTTGGAACAATACTGAAACTGTGACAGAGCTGAGAAGTGAAGAGGGGGTAGGGGGTGGGGAGGGTGTATTTCCAGAATAGTGAACAATCCAGTTTGGTATGAGTCACAGCTCTTCGATATGATGAAAATGCTGTGAGATCAATACCTAATTATTTTGCCTTTTTAATTTTAGTATTCGAAATTGTCCCACTTAAGTGCTCTGTAGAAAGTAAAAGCATGAAATTGTAAGGCCTAGTTTTGAGTGTATAAATTTGTAGATTTTTTCAGTCCTTCAATGAAATCGCTTATATGAAATTGAGTACAGTAGTTATTATGTCACTGTGCATTTTTGTGCGCATTCCAAGCCAGTTATCTCTTTAGCTAAACTCCATTTTTGGGAGTAAGCAGTACTTTTTGTTAGAAAGAAAGAAAAGAAAAGAAAAAAAATACATATACCAAAAGAGGTATCAGCCATAACTTAGAAATTAGAATGAGCAATGAAAATCTTAAAAGGGAATTTCTAGGGAAATCTCATAAAGCATGCAGGCAATCAAACAAACATCAATAGGATTTGCACATCAATACTCAAAAGACAAGTATTTGCTTGTCAATCCCTAAAAACCTATCTTTGTAAACTACCTACAACAGTGGTCCTTGCAAAACCAAGCTTTTCCAGGCCAGTCATTGCAAAACCAGATTTTGCAAACTACTCTCTACAAAAATTGTATTTTAAAACCAATCACTAAACAGTAAGGTCCGTTTGGTAAAGTTTGACTCTTTGAGAAGTGTGTTGGGGATTTGGGTTTTAAAGAAAGTAAGTTGAAAATTGATTTGGTGGGCCACATTTAAAAAAAAGTTGAAAATTGATTTTGTAAAATTTTAGAATTGTTTTGGTACTTTGGTGGCCTGGCGGCCACCACACAACACCACTTTTTTCACTTTTTTTTTTTTTTAATTTTTTTTAATTTTTTTAATTTTTATTATTACTATTTTTTGAAAAAAAAAATTGTGTTATATTTTTTTAGAAGTATTTTGAGTTTTTGAGAAGAATTTTTTAGTTTGTTTTGAAAAATGTAGTAGCAGTGGGAGTCACATTAAAAAATCTGTTTGGTTAACTAGTTTTGAGAAGGGTTTTCAGTGTCTAAGAATTGAATATAGTTTTACAACATTTACCAAACACTACCTTAATGTATGCTATTAAAATTTACTACCACATACCATTAGTAGATTTTCGCCGCCACCATTGAGGAAAAGAGAAATTTGGACTCGTTTAGCAAATTGGTTTCTGTTTTTGTTTCTAAAACCCGTTTTCGAGAACAAAAACATAAAACAATTTTCGAAAAAATATAAAAAAAACCCCTCATACTGCAAGCCAAATTGAAAAGAGCCCATGAACTGACAAATGGTAGATGTCGGCCCCCAAACTACCAAAATATTATAAAAAAACTCATTTTCAAATTTTTTCCTAAAATACTCTTAGTGTTTTAATAAAAAATAATAAACTTAACTTTTTTTTCTTTTTTATTTTTATTAAAAAAAGAAAGTAAAAAATAAGAATAAAAATGGCCTGAGATGGCCGATCCACCCCTATGTGGTGGCTTAGCCACCCCAAAGCCATGGAGGGTGGCTCGTGGCCACCCCCATGCTAAAGAGGGTGGTTTGCAAGCTACTCAATTATGCTCGGCTCGAGCTGGACTTAATTATTAATTAAACAAGTTGTTCATTAACATGAAATATAGGCCTAATTATTAAACAATGTATACTCATTTAAACTCAGTTCGACTTAATTAACGTTTGTAAACAAGTTCGTATAAGACTCGATTTGTATATGCATATATAAACATATAAGTATATTCAATAATTAATGTTATATGTTATAAGTATATGTTATAATTTAAGAGTATATTAAAAATGTATATTATATGTTATATTTATATGCTATATATTATACGTTATAATTTATAAGTATATTAAATAATTTATGATATATGTTATATAATATTATCATTTATGTTATTAATATACTAATATTAATGTAAGTATGTAAATAATTGAATATAATATAATATATTTTTTATAAGTAAAAAAATTTAATATTATGTATTATATATTTATAAGTTTATAATATATAATTATATGTATAATAATATATATAATATCTCTCTTGAAGGTGGAAGAAAAACAAAGAATACTAAATAAAAAATAAAGAAAACTGTTTTAAAAACATGTATAAATTGTTTACAGATTTTTATTTTTTTTGGTATTTTCGTTTTTACTTGTTTTTATTTTTAAAACGGTTTGTCAAACGCACGTTAACAATATAGAAAAGTGTTCTGCTATTTTGAAAACAAAAAACAGCAACCAAACATGGACTTTTTCAAGTTTGCAAGGATTGGTCAGAGACTATAAATAGAAAATTGCTTTAGGTTTCTAGTCACTTCACTTGCATGCCCCATTAAGCATAAAACTCTCGACCCCTTTTCCCCTTTCCCTGATATATCTCAGAAAAAAAAAAAAGAAAAAAGAAAAAGAAAAGAAAAGCATAAAACTCTCGTTTTTAGTAAAGAGACAAAATTGTCTGACCGAGGGCCCAGCCCAACATCCTAATCCAATATGGGCCTTGACCCAGAAATTGCAACGACTAATGTACGTATCTATAGATTTATTACACAGCTCACAACAATAATTTTTTTCATAAACCCACAATTAATTTTGTCTGCGATTCAATATTGAGAATTGCCGCTGAAGGTACGCGAAGCTCCCCTTTCACTTCAAAAACCCTAATTTCCGCTTTCTCTCTCTCTGTCTTCTACGTATGTGTGTGTGTGTGTAATTTGTGTAGCAGAAACAAGCTTCAATATATAGTTTAAGTGCTCAACTGTTGGATTGAAGTGAAGTTGAAAATAGTAGTAGGTTTAATTTTTTGCTATGGAAGAATCTCCAACACTTGGGAAACGGAAAGAGCCCGAATCTGAACAGTCTAAGGTCTCCGAAACACCTAGTCAAGGATCTGCACCGAAACGACGAAGGGAACCTGAAGATTCAGAGGTCACTGAAACCCAAAATCAGGAATGTGTTGCAAATCAACAAAGAGAACCTGGAGATTCAAAGGTCATTGGAACCCCTAATCAAGCATCTCTCAGCAATTTGGTGCGCACATGTGTGCATGAGGTTGCGGTTCCAAGTGGGTACACCTCGACCAAGGATGAATCTATTAATGGAACCCTCTCGAATCCGGTGTACAATGGAAAGATGGCAAAAACTTACCCTTTTAAGCTCGACCCGTTTCAGCAGGTATCTGTGGCATGCCTAGAACGGAATGAGTCTGTGTTGGTCTCAGCTCATACTTCGGCAGGAAAAACTGCAGTTGCCGAGTATGCGATAGCAATGGCTTTTAGAGATAAGCAAAGGGTTATATATACTTCCCCATTGAAAGCTTTGAGCAATCAGAAGTACAGAGAGCTTAGTCAGGAGTTTAATGATGTGGGATTGATGACGGGCGACGTTACTCTGTCACCTAATGCTAGTTGTTTGGTCATGACGACCGAAATTCTTCGGGGAATGCTTTATAGGGGTTCGGAGGTTTTGAAGGAAGTCGCATGGGTCATCTTTGATGAAATCCATTATATGAAGGATCGTGAAAGAGGAGTTGTTTGGGAAGAGAGTATTATATTTTTGCCACCAGAGATTAAAATGGTATTTCTGTCAGCGACAATGTCAAATGCCACTGAGTTTGCTGAGTGGATTTGTAATTTGCACAAACAGCCATGTCATGTGGTCTACACGGATTTCCGACCAACTCCTCTGCAGCATTATGTTTTTCCCATGGGTGGGAATGGATTGTATCTTGTGGTCGATGAGAATGAGCAGTTCAAGGAGGAGAATTTTGTGAAGTTGCAGGATACATTCTCAAAGCAGAAATTCAGTGATGTTAACAAGAGCGCTAATGGCAAAGCAAGTGGGAGAATTGCAAAAGTCGGGAGTGCTTCTGGTGGCTCTGACATATTCAAAATTGTGAAGGTGAGCCTTCCACCTTTAAGTGCTCAATTTGATTTTTCGTCATTTCTGACCCAGGTGGTCCAAATTTAGTACTTTGAACCATTCTTTGTTTACTCTTTCATCTTTTTCCTTCAGGAACCAGTGGCTTCATTTACAAATTCGTATACTTGCATCTTTTTCATGATAGTTCAAGAGTAACTGGGAGTTTAAGATTTAGATGCTATGCATTGAATTTAGAGCTCCATGAATTATGCAGATACAACATGACTCGATTTTTTACCTGTAGACCTCAAAAACGTTATGGTCTATGTGCAACTTCCTCATTTCTTCCTTTTTTATTTTTGGATCTTTAACGCAATTTCTGGAAATCTCTCTCCCTGTTGGAGTTGAGTATGAAATGTTAACTGGGACAGTCACCTGTTCTCCTGACGCCACTATAAATGAGTTCATGGCTAAGTAAAGCAAGTTTAACTCTAAAAACCTCTTAGTAGTTAGTATTTAGTAGCATAATTTGTGTGATATCAGCTTATCTCTTGACTGGTTTAAACCCTGTGTGCCATATCAAAGTACTTTCATGGAAGAAATGTTGATGAGAATGAGGGTTTAGGTGCAATTTTCTTTCTTACACATATATACACTTTTTTGATTATTAATTTGGAGCAGTCAAGTCATCTTAATGGATTCTCAAAAGTGTAATGTTTTACTTAGTAGCATGTTTGACCCTTGTTTGTAAAGGGCCTCTCAAAGAAGGGTTTTTGGGATACAAAATTTTTGTATGTTTTGTGGGAACTAGTATCAACTGTTTGCTGTATGTTCAGATGGTATGGGGAAATAGGAGAAGTCAATTATTAGAAGCATCAGTAAATTTCTTTGTTCTGCTACATGGTACTCAGAAGTCTGATTGCCCTTGTAGTAGTGTGGGAGTTACTTTTGTGGATATATCTAGATCGCCACTACCTCTCATTGTTGATTTTTAGCTGAAGGCTTTATGTTCATGGCCTAGAAATTTTGATGTTAGCCAAGCAGATCTTTGGATTATTTTATATTGTTAGTTGATAGAATCTCAAATTTCTTCACTGCTTTTATATAGCATAACAATCATATGTTGCATAGTCTTTCTTAGTGCTTGAATTGGATTTTCCAAATTTCAGATGATTATGGAACGGAAATTCCAACCAGTAATCATCTTCAGCTTCAGTAGAAGAGAATGTGAACAACATGCAATGTCCATGTCCAAGCTTGATTTCAATAGCCAAGAGGAAAAGGATACCGTAGAAGAGGTTTTTCGTAATGGAATACTCTGCTTGAGTGAGGAAGACAGAGATTTACCGGCCATTGAGTTGATGTTGCCGCTACTTCAGCGAGGTATTGCTGTTCATCATTCGGGCCTTCTTCCTGTTATCAAGGAATTGGTAGAGATTCTTTTCCAGGAAGGCCTTGTAAAGGCCCTTTTTGCCACAGAAACAGTAAGAATTTCTCCACGAACCAATTCATCACCCACCCCCTTCTATGTAACTGAATTCAGTTTTATAGTTGTGTTAGTCTCTAGCTAAAATGTTGATTGACTAGCTTTATGATAACTCCTTCTGCACAGTTTGCCATGGGTTTAAACATGCCCGCAAAAACTGTTGTTTTCACAGCTGTCAAGAAGTGGGATGGTGATAGTCATCGTTTTATTGGATCTGGTGAATATATACAGGTGATTGAAGATCTCATTGCTTTTTTTTTTTTGGATCTGGGAACAGTGTACATACTTGTTAACAATTTTCATTGATATGTAGATGAGTGGAAGGGCTGGGCGCCGTGGCAAAGATGAGCGTGGTATTTGTATTATAATGGTTGATGAGCAGGTGATTCTATGGCTAGTCATCTCTCTTTGTATTACATGACTGCATGCTTACTCTTGTGATCATTCAGAACTTCCATAACTCTCGAGTCATCTACCCTTAGAAATCCCTTTTGATTTGTGAAGTTTTTCCATTTAACTTTAACCTTATGGGGTCCATTGCTGCTTGATTTCAACCTTAATTAGTATTTCAAAGACACATAAGTATTTCATGTCAAACCTCAAAGTTTTAAAAGAAACATAGGTCTTTCATGTCAAACTTCAATAATGGTGTTTGGTTATGTGAATAGCAGCTTTCCATAGTCTCTTGTTGGATTTTTGACAATGAGTGAGAAGACAGTTTGGTCTTTAGTTTCATCAAATCAATGGTGTATGCTTATTTTTTACAGATGGAGATGAATACACTCAAGGACATGGTTTTGGGTAAACCTGCTCCATTAGTTAGTACATTCAGGCTGAGCTACTACTCAATTTTGAATTTAATGAGTCGCGCCGAAGGCCAGTTTACTGCTGAACACGTAATAAGGAATTCATTCCATCAATTTCAGTATGAGAAGGTTTTTGCCAAACCCCTTTGTTCGTTTTTATCATTACTTGGTGCATAGTGATTGATCACTGACGTTTTTTTTCCCTTCTGTTTAGGCCTTACCTGATATAGGGAACAAGGTTTCGAAGCTGGAGCAGGAAGCTGTGATGCTCGATGCTTCAGGAGAGGTAACTTTGGCCACTTGGTCCTTAAAAATTGGTTTTTTATAATATTTGTTGCATTTATATGTATCTTTTTGTTTTTCTCTAGGCTGAAGTTGCTGAATATCATAAGCTAAAACTAGATATAGCCCAACTTGAGAAGAAGATGATGGCTGAAATAACAAGGCCTGAATGGGTTCTTTACCATCTTCGTCCTGGTCGGCTGGTATGTGATACTGTAGCATAGTGTTTTGTATCTTTTCTTTTTAGTTTTTAATGGCCATTGGTTCTCTTAGGTTAGATGATCAATGCTGAATAGTGTTCCTGTCTGGAACTGCTTTTTTAAAACATATAAATTGATTTTGTTACTTCTCTCTTTTGTTGGTTGGGGTGTCACTATGTTAGTTGATAAGTAATTGACTTGTGTTCTCTGTGTAGCTTTGCTTGAAATTTTCTTCTTCGTTTAATTCTTTCTGTTTTCAGTATTTGCACTGTTTACTTGTAAAAAGCAAAAAACAACATATATGCACTGGCAGAGGGCATAGGCCTGGCTTCATGTTATCACGGTGTATGGTACATTTATGCTTCTTGTATTTGCTTGGAAGCACTTTTCTGATTGCAGGTCAAGATAAGGGAAGGTGGAACAGATTGGGGATGGGGAGTTGTGGTTAATGTTATGAAAAAACCCTCCCCAGGGGTAGGCGCATTGCCGTCACGTGGGGGTGGTTATATAGTAGATACTTTACTTCATTGCTCACCTGGTTCAAGTGAGAGTAGTTCGCGGCCAAAACCATGCCCGCCTCATCCTGGGGAAAAGGGTGAAATGCACGTGGTGAGTTGAAACATGTGTAGCTGCAGCAGTAACATTTTCAGTTGTGGTTCAGTGTAGTTATTAATGCCAAGTATGTGAAATGATTGTTTGGGATTTTAATATCAATTTCCATCTACTCTAGGTCCCTGTTCAGTTGCCCCTAATTTCTGCTATAAGCAAACTGATGGTATCTATTCCTTCTGATCTCCGGCCGTTGGAAGCGAGGCAAAGTATATTGCTTGCCATAGAGGAGCTGAAAACTCGTTTTCCGCAAGGCCTTCCAAAGCTTAACCCTGTAAAGGTAACTAATAACTGTATTCAGATATTATGGTGTGCCTCTTATTGCTGTCACTGTATTGTTGCTGGAGATTTTTCTATCTTCCTATTCTTGCCTGCTGCCCCCCCCCCCCCAAAAAAAAAAAGAAAAAGCAAAAAATTAAAATAAGATTTCTTTTGGTACAGAGGCATGGGAATCGAGGATATCTTTGTATCACTTCATTACCATAGCTCCTATGTTCATAACCTTTCTTTGGGGTAGTATGATCACTTACCAATGGGTATTTGAAAGATTTATTATGCATTCAACTGAGAAGTTAATTGTGCATTCCTTTTTTATGGTTTGATGCCAATATATCAAGTGCATTGCCCTTCCATCATTTTTTATGTTTGCCCAAATTTTTTGTTTTGTTTTGTACCATTTTAGGCAGAAATCTGACAATGTTGGTCTAGCTGCATCAATATACGTTCTGCCGATTAACTCTGTTTAGAGTCATGTCTTCCTTTATTTACAGGAATATGTTGTACTTCCTAGTTGTTTCATAGTCCATTTAGAACCTCTCAAGTGTTATATTTGTATCAGATCATTTGTGCAACTAGTATTTAACGGATTTTTGCCATGTATGCCCGTGGCTGTTTCCAACTTCTTCACTGCTATTTTCCATTTGGCTTATAATGCATCATTATATGTATGAAGGAGTGCGTATAACATATTCTTGAAACATGTGCACTTTCTGAGATTTTATTATGGCAGAATTTGGGATAGTTTTGATAAAATTAGACCGGTGCGACTAGTTTTGAAATATTATATTCCAATGCAGGACATGGGCATTAAAGATCCGGAAATTGTTGCGTTGGTGAACCAAATTGAGGAACTTGAACGGAAGTTACATGCTCATCCACTTCATAAGGTTTATCCTATTGTTCTGAATAACTCTCATATTCTCTTGTTTCATAGAAGTTTTGAAGGCAGCATGCTGCTCACATTTTTCTTTGCTATAAGGAGTTTGCTTAACCATTTCACTGTGCAAATGCAGTCTCAAGATGTGCATCAGATGAAATGTTTCCAAAGGAAAGCAGTGGTGAACCATGAAATTCAACAACTTAAGTCGAAAATGCGTGATTCCCAGGTATTACCTTTCTTGGATGCTCCTTTCTTAACTAGATTTCACTCCTGGTTGAAGCATATAGGCTGGGTCATAAACTTGTATATGGATGAGAGTCAACCTTGTCTGTTGAACTATTTTGCAACTCTTGTTGGGATTGCAACTTACATTTACCAGCCAAGAATTCCATTTGGTTTCCCCCACCTCTCCCCCTGGAAGCACCCCACCAGATTTAACTGTTACTATAAGCATATAAAAAATTCCCTTTGGCTTGGAACTGTTTGGTTATGAATTTCTTTTCTTATTTTTTTTTTTATTTCATTTTCCTTATTATGTAGAGAAAATGCTCATGTTACAAAAGATTAAGGAAGATCATGCATATATTGATAGGTGGATTCTAATGTTGAATGATGTTGTTATCTAATATGCCCACTTGGGTAATCTGCTCTTCCCATCTTTTTGTTTCTCATCAATTTTGCAGCTTCAAAAATTCCGGGATGAACTTAAGAATCGTTCACGAGTCTTGAAAAGGCTTGGTCATATTGATGCTGACAGTGTTGTCCAGTTAAAGGGACGTGCAGCCTGCTTGATAGACACAGGGGATGAGCTCCTTGTCACTGAGCTGATGTTTAATGGTGACTTTACATGCACTTTTCCTTTTGTAGACTTAGAATCTTATATTGCTTCGTGTATGAGATTAGGCAGGCTAGGTTTCACTGAGCTGGCCAAATAAAAGTTAGGAACTTGTCATAAGATCAAGGCTGATTTTACTTATCAAAAAAAAGGTCAAGGCTGATTTGGCCAAAATTGGGGCTCATAAGAATGCCGACATTAACCTGTTAGAGTTTAATGTGTCCATGTCTGTTCTCACCCATCCTGAAGAATTAAGATGCGCGCACACAATCACACACACACTACAGTAACAACCCAAGTACAATAACAATTGCATGTAAGCATAAACCTTACATTTTTGAAAGGTGAGACATCACAAAATCATTGCCCATGAGCTATACTTCAAATGATGTTCCTCCCTTTATAAGATTAAGATGGAGGGTGAGGCCGTGGGTTTAAACTCCCTCGGTTCACTTTGTGTAAGTTATTCGTCGGGTTTAAACTCACTGGTTGCTTGTGTAAGTTATCAATAAACAGAAAAGCTTCACAAAATAATTTTTGAAAATTTTTGATGACCCACAAGGCAAGTGTGAGCTGGACCTAGAAGTATAACAGGCTTAACATTTTTTGGGCTTTTCTAGGCCCATAGACCCTCAGAAGTCCTAAACACCTTCATCCACATTTCCATTGCTGTGGCTGCCTCTATATTGATGACAATTATCTAGCCTTAAACACGATAATGAATTCTGAATGTATTTTTTTTTATCAGGTACATTCAATGATCTTGATCATCACCAAATTGCAGCTCTTGCAAGTTGCTTTATACCAGGAGACAAATCCAGCGAGCAGATACAATTGCGAACAGAGCTTGCCAGACCATTACAACAACTCCAAGAAAGTGCAAGAAAAATTGCGGAGGTGCTTTTTCATATAGCTTTTCTTTATCTTTCTTGTACATGTATGCAATTTGGTAATTGAACAGTTGTAAATGCTCCTCTATGTTGCAGATTCAATATGAATGCAAATTGGATATAAATGTGGATGAGTACGTGGAATCAACAGTAAGGCCGTTCTTGATGGACGTAATTTATTGTTGGTCAAAGGTTAGCCTGTTGACCTTATTGTTAGAGTTGTTGCTTGGATGCCTTTATTTATCTATACATATAATCGTTGTGTTGTCATGGGCCAGTGACCTCTCTCTATCTATTATATGTTACCCCAAATAATGCTGGCTCTGTTCATGAATATTGGCCAGTGACCTCTCTCTCTCTCTTTAGGTTCTAAAAATTCACAGAATTTTTTGTAAAGGAGAGGTGTTAATGTTTGACCATAGGGCTTAGTGGGTAAGACTCTTACTGTTGATAATCTCATTATGATACTCATGGACTGGTGTTGTCTGTGTAAGCCAAGTGGGAGTTCATTGACCTCTGGTGCTATTTTTGATATATTAAGACGTAATTGTAGACTTGACTTCAAAACTTTATCAGGTTTGCAAAACTGATGTCACATGGCCCTTTAATTGAAGATCAGGATAACCTATGATTAGTGTAGGTGGCTCGAAGGCAGTTAACGTTTTATGATTTAGAACTCTTATTTAGAAATTATGGAGGGTTTGAAGTTGAAATAAACCTAGAAAATGGAAAACAAAGGAACAGAGGTCCTTTTGGGGTGTTGAACAGTATTTGTATTTGTGACAATAACCTTGATTGTTTTTGTGAGTGGATTATTATTATTATTATTTTTTTATGAGTAATTGAGATATTATTAAAAGCATAAGGCGCCTCCAATTACACAGGTGTGAGTGGATTATTTGGGGTTTCAAAGAGGTTTGTGTGTGGATTGACTTTAAAGGAAAAGAAATAGAAGTGTTGAAGAAGATTTAAAGAAGAAAATAGAACCTTGGAATCTCACCAAGGACTTCTAGGAGTCTCACATTGAAGTATTTAATGGAGTCTCGCCATTAAAAGGAAGTGTAGTATGCTTAAGATGAAGCATGGTGTGCTGAAATTTATTAATCAAATGAGACTTTTGATAACTAAATGAGACTCATACTAAGTGATGGGAAAAGAAAAACTAAGTAAAATAAACTACAATCATAACCAAACAACTAATAACTTAAATATCAAACATCCCAAATCTACAAAATTAGCATTGCTAATATGTAGAACCTGTTGTGGATCCATTAGTGAATCTCATGTTGGCTTTGCAATTTTCAAGACTGCCTCTGCATAAAAGATCCCACAAGAAAAAACTAACCATTATAGGAATGATTTAGGACTTACCTTAAAAACTATTTAGGAAGCATGTAATAGACTAGCTTGTGACCCAAGAAAACTCACTTAGGACTCTTAGAATTAGAAACTGTCACAACATTTGACTTGTTTTGAACTTTCTTTCAAAACGACGTGGGCGTTGCCTCCATCAAGTATGGCCTGTGAGTGTCACTAGCTTAATACTCTAGAATTGCAGATTTCGTATGTTACATCGGAGAAAGCCACTAAACTCTTACTCTGTGTGCATGTGACATCTGGTTTAGAGGTGTAATAACCCTTCTGCTTTCATTTAGGCTACTGAAAGTGGTTAGATTTGTGGTTTTTAAGTTTTTTTTTGTTGGTCTCAGTTTCTCTCTCTCTCTCCTGCCCCCCCCCTTTCTCTCCCCATAGTTCTCCCAGGTTTTGTTAGTACTGAGCGATTCTGCTTGTATTCTTCTTTCAGGGGAGCAAGTTTTGCAGAGGTTATACAAATGACTGATATCTTTGAGGGTAGTATTATTAGAAGTGCTAGAAGGCTTGATGAGTTTTTGAATCAGGTAAATTGATCAAATTTCTGGACATCGCATTCTATAATATTCAGTGTGTCATTTTCCATGGGAAATATTGTTTGCCATGACACTTCTCCTGTATGATGTTCTTTGATTTTCAGTTTTGTGTTTGGGTCTTGCATCAATCAGTATGATGATATTCTTTGATTTTCAGTTTGGAGTTTGGTCTTGCATCAATCCGTGATATTACCTTTTGGTACACAAATGTTAGTATAGAGAAAGAAACATATGATGACTTACAATATTTTTCCAGAGATGTCAAATGGCATTCCCTCCCCACTCAATAAAGGATGGAGGATGTGTAGAATTGGAAATCAAACATTAAATTAAATTAAATTATTTTGTAAGCACAACTCTTGAAGCATGAAAAACATTAAATTGATTTTCCGTATGCGCCAAACCACGAAAACATTTTCTTGTAAAATGATTTTTCTGAAAACATTTTCCAACGAAACCAACAGAGCCTAAATCGTATGGTGCTGGAAATGTAACTTCCTGATAGCTGAAGATGTAGCATTCAGAATATTTTTCTGAACTTCTGATTGCCTCTCCTTTTTTTCCCCCCCAGTTGCGTGCTGCTGCTCATGCTGTAGGAGAAGCTGATTTAGAAAACAAGTTTGCAGCAGCTAGCGAAAGCCTTCGGCGAGGTATAATGTTTGCCAATTCCCTGTATCTGTGAATTGTCTTCTTGCAGGCCATCATATATTATTGGATTACTTGCGCCCCTGGGAATGAAGACAAATGCCAGATCAGCACGCGAAGTATCCTGCTAGTGCCATGACCTGACTTTATTTTCCTATTTGTTTTCTGCTGCATTGAGTTCCTTGTAACAAGTTTTGTTTTATATATTTTTTGCTTTTCAATCAATCATTAGTCCACATTGTATAAATGCAATCTAGGGAATTGATTTCCATAGAACATACTTGAGGAATAATGCAGAACTTTTTAAATGATATCAACAGTTTTCACTCGTGTATATTGTCCTTATACAACTTTTTTCTCTTCTGCTCTTCTTTTTCCCTCCCATGTTCATTTGTATTTAATTTGGCCACGTTGTAGATGATATTGGAACTTTTAATAACATATGGTTGAGGAAACATATTTACATTTGGGTTCTATTTGGCACTTCTTTGAGCACTAGAAATTCCCGTCCCTTGTAAAAGGGTGGTGGCCAATGCATCACGAAGGGGTTGGGGCCGTGCCCCTCACCCCACCTTTATGAGGGGTGGCCTGGCCTCCACCCCCTCTCAAAGAAGGGGCGGTCTTCCTCTCTTTTTTGAAAGAGTGGAGATGTGACCACCATCTATGACGTCCCTTTCCATTGAGGGGGTGGGTTGCCACCCACTTTCATGGGTGTGGAGGAGGCGTAACCTTCCGTCCAACCTTTTTAAGAGGATGGTGGGGTTGCGCCTCCTCCACCCTCTGTGGGGTGGATGATCATTGCTAATGCCACAAAAGAGGGGTGGAGTCCTCTGTGTCAAGTGGTGGCTGCCATTTTTTTTTCTTCGGTATGTAGTCATAATTTACACAAATAGTAGGTACGGCATGTTTAAGTTAAGAGTAATGTTATACACTTATTTTTTTACACTCATTTCTACACTCTTTTAGGTAGTTTTAAAAATTACTATTGAGTTAAAATCCAATAAAGAACCATCTTAAATTTAATTGTGATTTTAAAAGTCATGTATAGAAGTATGAAAATGAATGTGGAGAAGTGAGAGTGTGTGAGCATTTATATGGCAACTATTCGGTTAGCATTTTGGATGAAAAATGTGATGGAGGGAGTTGATTTGTAAAGTTCTAAAAACAGAGAACTAATTTTTTTTTTTAAAAAAAATATAATCCGAGGCAGCGATTTAATTCGTGTAAAAATCAAAGAAGTAATTTTTAATGTCCTAAAATTATTTAGCTGCTTCCTCTATTTCTGAGGCATCATCTCTATTAGAAATTTGGGACGCTTTGGATTTAATTTGGGATGCTTGGATTTGGGTGAGGATTTCTCTTCGAGTAATCAAGGCTGCCTTCCGACCAGAATCAATTTTCATAAATAAATAAAAGAATATAGGAGGAAATTCAATGTGGGACAAGAAGATTATATAGGATCGGGTGGTGAAGTGGGGTTTTCGATATGGGTCAGCGATCTTTGGGATAGACTATTCTAGAGAACTGCAGGATGGCATTGCTGTCACCTTAAGGCCCATCTACTCCAACCAGATTGGGATTCCTTAAAATTTTCTACCGAAATTTCTTAAAAGTCAGGCAGCAAAAGAGAGAGGAATGTGGGGCCCTGGTGCCCCGTGCAGGTGGAATTGGGGCAGAAATTCTAGGGAATCCTCATTAACTTCCAACTGCCTAAAATAATTGTGGCACATCCAAGCAGGAAAATAAAATGCTCACTGGAGGACATCGCAATTCTAAAATAAATTATCCATTTTATTGTCTGGACTTCTTCTACATGCCCTTTTTTGAAATGCTTTATTAACTACACCTTTGATTTAATGTAAACAATCAAAACAACAACGTAAATAGCACTGCCCATTCGATTCTTGGCCATTCAGTTTGATCATTTTTCTGACCAAAAGCATGCCTTTATCGGATCGAAGGCAACGGTTGAATGGCTTGCTATGTGCAAGCTGAACTGCCCCCCTTTTCCACTCACATCAATCTTCTCCATTCCAACCGGTGCCTTCAGCTCAAAATTACACACTAATTTGGCAATGACAAGGCCTAATATTGGTAGCGCAAGTATGATGCCGGGGCAACTCCTCCTACCCATGCCGAATGGTAAGAACCGGAAATCAACTTTTCCGCCAGCCACCGCATCCGTGCCGCCTTCTTCTTCCAAGAACCGCTCTGGCCGGAATTCCTCGGGGTTTTTCCACCATTCGGGGTTGTTTGACAGCCACCACGCGTTAACTACTACCTTAGACTCCTTTGGAATGGTGTAACCTCCTAGCTTTGCTTCTTCAAGGTTCATATGGGGCACCAACAAAGGTATTGGGCTGTGCAGCCTTAGTGTCTCTTTTACTGTGGCTTGCAGATAGGGTAGCTCATGGAGGTTAGATTCAGTGACTGGTTGGCCCTTTAGGACGGCTGAGATTTCTTCGCGGATCTTGCTTTGGACGGTTGGATGGTTGACCAGCTCAGCTATGGCCCACTCCATGGACCACAATGTTGTTTCTATGGCTGCTACGTTGATGTTCTCCACTATGTATAGCACATTTGCTTCACTGATTTCTCCTTTCATCTCAGCATCTATTATGTGATCAATGGCACAGTTTATTTTGTGTTTCTCTCCATTGGCTGCCATTATTTTCCTATAAACACGAAAGCAATGAAAACATTTTTAGCGGTCTAAAAATATATAAAGTCTAATTAATGGTGTATAATATGTGACAACCTATCCGTTATGCTGAATTTACATATCATAGATCTTTTGGTACAAACAATATAACAAATCTTCACGAAATTTTATCAAAGGACAAAGTTTTCTTCTAAATCAGATTAGGTGAGATTCTTATTACCCAATCTATTAAATTTGAATAATGTCGCTCTTTATACCTATTAGACATTGGCGACTGGACATGAAAGTCACTTAAACCACGTAAGTTGAAATAAGTGTGATAAATGAATGTGAAGAGTATGTATATTTTTTTAAACCTACATATGTTCTTAGAGACGTGATTAAAAAATTACGTGTTTTTAAGATCAAAAGTTAAAACAAGGAAACAAAAGGTAGGAGATTACCTTCTTTTCTCAACGAAGAAGTTATTGAAAAAAGCCAGACGACGACTCTGCAAATCTCTGCACTTGTTCAAGTACCCTCTCAAAAAGGGTCGAAGCAGAGGAATGAAATCTCCATAATTATACTCAAAGCTCTGAGCCAACCGACTCCTCTCAGCGTTAAACCGGGTCGCATCGATGAACAAAGGGTCCTCCTGCGACTCAAACTTCGCATCAAACATCATCCGGTACATGATATTGTAAAGCATCAATTGCAGCCGCTTCCTAATAACCAGTCCCTTCGTCTTCACACTCTCATCTCTCTTCAGATCATGGACAACCAGGTCCATCTCCTCCTCCCACATATCACTGTAATTGTGCACGACTTTGTTGGTGAAAAACGGCAGCGTCATGATACGGCGCATCTTGCGCCAATGGTCGCCGTAGACGGTGAAAACCATGTCCTGCCCATTGCCGGTGAATATATCGAATACCACGTTACGCGGGCGCGACCCGAATTCGACACCCTGTGTGTGGAGGACTTGGCTGGCGAGCTCAGGGCTCGACACCACGGCTAAATTTTTGGAGCCGAGTTTGAGGAGGAAAAGGGGGCCGTAGGTTTGAGCCATGGTGGCTAAAACGCCGTGGTTTAGGTCATTGCCGACTTGCAGCCAGTTTCCGAATATTGGAATTGAGAGAGGGCCTGGCGGGAGGCCGTCTGCGCTTCGGCGGCGGGAGGTGGAGTGGAAGATGTAGACGATGAGGGGAAGTAGAGGGATGGTGGCTGAGAGAAGGGTTGAGGAGAAGAAGAATTTGGTGAGTGAAATTAGGAGTACTGTGATAAGGGTGTAGAAAATGGATGTTGCAAGGGGATGGGCCATGATTGGAGAGAGGGAAAGAGGAAGAAAGGGGAAAATGTGGGAGTTGGGAAGAATGGGGAAGTGGGTTTGGGTTTATATACGTTGAGGAGTAGTGGGGGTTGGAGGGTTGGTATTCAATGGTTTTGACAGAATCCATGGGCTCTGCTGAAACCAAGGTAGGAGAAGGTGGCCAGGAGTCAGTTTTCCGACGTGAGGTCAAAGGTTCAGTTGGTTGGTGTGATGCTTCCGACGTAAGCCTTATCTCTCCTTGAATTTTTTATTTTATTTTTAATAAATTTCTAATCTTACATGAGCTCTCTACCAATTCAGATTATTAAATAAACATATATTTTTAAAGAATGTGATTATTAAATTAACATATGTTAATTTTATTAAAAATGTAGATAAAAATTACATGTTCTAAAAATATATATTAATTTAATAAATTGGGTTGCTCAACTTAATTTGAAAAAAAACTTTATATTTTTTATAAAAATACTTTCTTTAAGGAATTTGTTTTTTTAGTTTTGTTTTTGATATTTTAAATGATTGGATTACATATAGGATGAGAGTAGTCCTCTTACCCATTAAACCTTTTTATATAACTTTCTATATATAAGCAGGTAGGTTTACTGTATGATATAAAAGGTTTATGAATAGACTTTGTGGACCAGGTCATTAATGGATATCCATCTTAAAAATCATTGTTTTATTGGGAATATTTTAGCAAACAAAAATAATTATAGCTGAAAATTTTCCTTACGTTTGGGTAGAGGAAGAAAAACCTCCCCCTCCTCCTCCCTTCATCCTTCCCTCTCCCATTCTTGCTGTTTTAGAGATCTAACCGTTTTTTTTTTTAGGTTTTTTTTTCATCTTTAGAGGATTTATCCATATTTTTGGAGGCGTTTTTCAGTACCATAGTTTTTGCTGACTCTATCTCCACTATTAGTTGGCTGAATTCCACCTCCCCCACCATTTATGGCCGTGGATTTACTTTTTAGAGTTTTTGGTTTTGATTTTTCAAAACCATATCTGAAACTCTAGAGGGCTCTACCACCTCATGCATCCCTTGTTCATGGGTTCATTCGCCTCCTTCTATTGCTAGCCGTGCCACCGTCCAAAGTGCCTCCCTTCGTTCATCATTAGTTGGTGGATCTGCTGGATGCTTCTTTTTTTTTTTTAAAGTTTAGTTTTGTTTTATATTACTGTTGCCCTGACCTTTATGGTCGATGAGTAGTAGTTTTGTGGTGTGAGATGCTATCTCTCCATGACCGAGTTAATAAAAATTGTGGTGTGAGAATTGTGCTACCATGTTGTAGATCTAGTCTACTCAGAGCAGATTTATTCTTTCCTCGGTGTTCTACATGGATGTGCAGAAGATGATGTCATAGTTAGGTTTTCCTGTTTTATGACTGTGTAAATTCATAGCTTTGTGCTATGGTTATCTATATTTTTTGCTACTTATGATAGCTTAAACTCATAATTTGTAAGAACTTTTTGTTTATCTGTTATTAATGAGTGATATAAGATTTACATTAAAAAAAAAAAAAAGAAAAGGATATCCATCTTAATAAACTTATTTTAACATTTGTTTGATAAACAAAGGAAAAATAAAAAAATAAAATCAGTCCGAGGTATAAAAATTGGCTAAAAACTCTATTATGTGGTAAGCAACAAACAAAAACAAAATCACCCCTTTGCCCATTTCATAAGGAAGTTTGAAGTAAGAACCTATTTTTGATTTTTGTTTACACAAATTTCTAGCCAATTTTTATACCACAATATATATATTATTTACATATATATATATACTATATATATATATATATATATATATATATATTTTTGTGGTATCTAGACAAGGCGATATATACAAAGATGATGGGGGTTCAAGATAGAGATGGTAATAAACGCTACACTTCACCTGTTTGATGAAGCGTGCAAGAATGAAAGACAACTTAGCTTTGTATGAGTCATGCTCTGTACAAAACGTAAAGATGTTAAGCAATTGCGTAACCTGGTTGGTGTTTAACAGTTTCAAAAAGGATGTATGATTATTTGATATGTATTTTTAAAATTGTGGATTTATTTTTATGTTTTCAAATCACACTCTATTATTATCTGTTACGCGAAAACATTTATTTTTTTTATATTTTCAAATTGTAATTTTTTTCAACAGCATTTTCAAACAAGACATTTTTCATATTTCAATCGTTTATTTCCTTAAAGCCTATGTGACATGGTCCCTTTAATACTATAAGAGACTACGGCACATAGACCTTAAAGAATAAAGATGATGTACAACATTATTCATTCTCAACCGCAATTTTTGTTTACAGAACTGCAGAAGAATTAGTAGCGGTTTCAGCCGTCTAGTTATCAAGTAGAGGGACTTATGAAGACATGGATCCTCTCACTACCACGGTCTATGATTGCTTTAGCTATACTTTTAACTGATTTATGTCTCCCACACACTTCTGGATTCTGGTGTTTCATCTTCCAAGGGCTAAAACCAATCAACCAAAGGTTATTAGAATTTATAATCTTTATGATTTACTTTCATCACTTGACCATGGCATGAAAGAGAAGTAAATTGAGTGCCAAGGGTAGGAGCAGTAAAATGGTAGGTCTCCCTTTTTTATCGATGTCTTTTCACATAATCTATTGTCCTAAAATTCTACCTTTCCACCAACCCAATCAACATTGGTAGGTGGTTAATGGTTTGGGTCCTTTTTGAGAAAAGGACAAAATAATATGAATTGGGCCGAAGTCATGCACGGCAAATCTGACTTCAATTTGATCAGGTCAAAAGTCCAAGAATTGGAGGTATGCCAAAANTTATCACATGTTGAAAAAAACAAAGTCATGCAGTTGAATTTAAATGGAAGTAAATATCTTGTTTAGTTTCACACTGAAATCACTATAAATGGTTGAAAAATATTTGGGGTATTCTAATTTTCACCACAATTTTTGTGTAAATTCAGGTGGTAGTTCACATGGGTACCACGATAAAAAAATGTAACAATAAAATTTGATAGATAAATTTAATTATTTAATAGTTGATATGATAAGTGTCAAGTGAATTATAACTTCAATTTTTTAGGGAGTTGTAGTAAAAGTTGTAATATCCTTCAAAACACTAAAATTGGTTTCCTACATGGCAAAAAAGGATTAAAAAAATTGCAGAAGTAAAAGATAAAAAGTAGAAAAAGAAAATTAGATAGGAAGAAAAACTCAATTAGATATTTTGATTTTAGTAATTGAGAAATAGAAACTCTTTCTTTCTTTCTTTCCATTTATAACATTTACAAATACATGAGTATCACTTTTGGACCACCAAAAACAATTCATGGAGATGGACCAATAGTGCAATTTTTTCCTCGAGATAATCTACTGAGAAAGGAAGGTCCAAAGCATAGATTTTTTTTTTTTCTTTCAATGCAATAAAGTTATATAGTGTCTATTTTTCGTTGATAAATGAATATTTTCATGTATTTGCCAAAGTATCGTGTTCACATTGTCGTATTAAATAATTCCGATTGTTTGTTTTCTGTTCAGATAATACATATAGCTCAAGAAAAAAGTGATATATAAATAACAAGCATATTTTAAGGAAAAATATTCTACTACAAAATGTTTAATAAATTTGGTACAACGTCTAGAAAGTACTTTATCTAATTAAGCAGAAAAAAATTGTGAACTAATATTGGTAAATGTCTCTTTCAAGGATAACTATGCCTCTTTTAATTTTCTTATAAAAGGAGTATGTTTCTAGGACACAAAAATGGCTCCAAATGCATTGATGGGAGGTTCATCATCCCTAGTTGTTTTATAGGGGGGGAAAAAAAACTATAGTTGTTTTAAAATAAACGAAAAAATGCCACACATGACATGCACATAATTTTTTTTTTATTTGAACTACCCAAATTACACTTGAAAAGCATTAAAAATAAAAACAATTTTGTTTTTTTGGTTTTTAAAAAAAAAATCAAGGGTGACCGTTGATTTTTCTCATTTTATGCCCTTCAAACCTCTTAAATATATGGACTTTTTTCTGCTAACTTGTTGCAATTTTCAGAACCAGTAATATACATGAAAATAGATGTACTCATCAATTTATCATATCATATCCTAACTGATGGGATAGATATTACAAAAAATGCAAGACTTAAAAGTAAAATTCCTTTTTACAAAAAAAAAAAAAAAGAGGTAAAATTCTTTAGGTTAGCTTTGTTAGGTCTTCTTATACTAATAAGTAATAAGTATATCAATCATCAAACTTTATTATTAACGACATTCATTGAACAGAGCAAATATAGTGTAAAAAAAAAAAAGAAACAGATAAAATATGTGATAATTATATTTAGAAATTATGACTCTAAATATAAAACGCAATCAAACTTTATTAGATTATATGAATGCTTTAAAAATAATTAAATATTATGATAAAACTTAGAGTTTAGATAAAATGTTCAAACTCATTAAAATAATTTTTTTTATTTATTTATAAACTTGATAAACCAAACCTAAATTTGGTATTGCAGCCCAAGTTCATACTTGTGTCTACGGACGGAATAAAAAATTCTCATTAGTTGGACAAAGCATGAATAAGAGGGCGAAAAGTCTAATTTTATGCTCAATATATATACATGAGGAATTATTGACATATTTTTTTTTTCTTTTCAATCCAGTTTATAAACTTGTTATATGTCCATTTTCACATTTTTTAAATTAGCATATAAGAAGTGCAAGGTTGTATTTCTTACATGCTCAAAAAATACATATTAATTTTATAGACTAAATTGAAGAAAATTTTCTAACCTAATATAAAGAAAATTTATGTCCATTTTTTATAAAGCAACTTAAAATATCTATAAATTACTCCAAAAAAAAAATTATAAAGCAACTTAAAACAAGCCCATTTTTAGCTTCTGGTTTCGGCCTCGGCCCAAAAAGCCGTTTCAATTTTTCACTAAACCAGGTATAGAGAGCCCAAAACCTATGTTTTGAAGAGATACATCACCATTTGATTTTGAGCAAGTTTATCACCATATTGAACATGCAGGAGGATAAATATTTTACAAGCGCTAGGTCCTAAAATAGCATATTTAAAATTTGCTCAAATTATATTATTAGATCACTGCTCATTTCTAAAAAATATTAATTGAAAATAATTTAATTAATACTTTAATACTTTTCTCATGTGTATGATCAAGATTTTAATTGAAATGGAGAGTGAACTATAAGAATCAAGATTTGAACTCACGACCTCTGCTATAATACTACGTTAGAGCATTCTCATCCGGCTCTCTACTGTAGGGATATCCTTATAGTAGGGAGCCAAAATAGATTTTTGATCATTTTATTACTCACATCCGGCTTCCTACTTTGAGGAAAAAAGTAGGGAGCCATTTCACTCCCTACTCTTATTTTTTTATAATAAAATATTAGTTTCTCTCTCCTATTTTTTAATTATATTTGTTTTTCTCTTTTTAAAAATATTAATATTTAAATAAAAAAGTCAAAGTGGATTCCTAAAGTAGGGAGCCGGATATAGGTGTTTAGAAAAAAGTGGCTATCTAAAGTAGGGAAAACTAATTTTACTCCCTACTTTAAGGATAAAAATAAAGAGCCGGATGAGAATGCTTTTAAACCATTACATATTCTAAAACTAATTTAACATATATTATAGGGAAAAATCATATTTAACTCATAGATTTTTATTTGATTTGAATTTGGTCTTTGAGTTTCTAATTTCAATAATATGGTCCTTAGGTTTTGTCTGGATTTTAAATAGGCTCCTCTATAACTTTTTCGTCAAAATAAATGGTTTGTCATATGTCGCGTGTGTCTCAATTGACATGTTAGCGTTCATATCAACACCTAATATTAATATTATATCATTAAGCACCAAATCATCCACACAAAAAAAAAAAAAAGAAAAAGAAAAAAAAGAAAAGAAAAAGAAAAAGACCCAACTCTAAAAACAAAAACTATATTATTTGTCATCTTAATCTTCTAGATTTGTAGTGTAAGAGAAAAAAAAATTAACTTTGATGATGAGATAGACTCTAACGTGTCAAATGAGACACACATGACAAATAGAAAATCATTAATTTTGACCATAAAGTGATAAAGAGACAAATTTAAAACTTGAGTAAAATTTAAGAATTTTATTTTTAAAATTAAAAACTCAAATACTAAATTTAAATCAAATGAAAACTTGGAGATTAAATTAAATATAATTTTTCTATATTATATTAGTTATTCATTTCTTTGACTACTCCTAACTTGTGTCATTTATCCAATAAATAGATTATTGATTGCATTATATAAATGTCAATTCCTAGTGAAAAGAAAAAATAAAACAAAGAAATGCAAAATTTAGCCGAGGTATACAGATTGCACTATACATAAAAGTCAAGCGCTCACACACACACACACACACATTGGCGGAGCTTCCAACCTGCCAACTTCCCTCGTTTTCATCGACATCTCTTCAGCCCTCCCATTAAACTTCTTCAAATCCCAACGGCTTCACCCACTCGGGCCACTCTCGCTATCTTCCTCTTCTCTCTCTCTTCCCAAGTAACATTCGTTCTATCTCTCTCTGAAACACTCTCTGAAATTTTGGATCAGAGCCCTCCATTGTCGTTCCTATTGTAGAGGTAATTTTCACACTTACCGTTGGATAATGATGCTAAGATTGATATCAGTTTTTATTTCATTCAAATGGGTTTGTTTTGTTTTAGGCATTCTTTGTCCCTTCGTTCTGAAAATGGATGCCACAATGCCTTTATGTAAATCTGTCACCTCACCTCCTGTAAGTCCCTCTATAACTCATTTTCATGTTTCTTTGAATGTGATTTCTGGTGCTAAGTGTTGGGTTGTGCTTAAATTGGTGGATCGTGAAATGGGTTAGAAATGAATCTTATGTTATCAAAAACGTCACTTTTTTTTTTGGGTTTTCTTGATGCAATGGAAGGGTTTATTTGTGGGAAGAAGTGGGGGAATCAGAAGTTCCCAATGTAGCTTTATGTTGGGAAATAGAGTGAGCTTTCCTAGGCAAAGAGCTCAGGGTGCACAAGTTAGTAGTGTCAAATCCAAGAAGCGTGGAGGAGCTCTCTATGCTACATGTCGTGCTGATAAGATTCTTGTGGCAAATAGAGGAGAAATTGCTGTTCGAGTTATTAGAACTGCGCATGAGATGGGGATACCTTGCGTGGCTGTTTACTCGACCATAGACAAGGACGCACTTCATGTGAAATTGGCTGATGAATCGCTTTGCATTGGTGAAGCACCGAGCAGTCAGTCGTAAGTGCTTATAGTTTCCTTTTCTTGTTCTTGTTCCTTTATCGTTTGTTACCATAATTTCATTATTCTATATGCATCTTTCCTTTCTATATTTGCCAGCAAATCTTTGTCATATGTTACTTTTATGTTTTGTTGATGAAACGGGAAATCTTGTTGGGATAAATCATGAAGGTTAGGAACAAATGAGAAAAACCAATTTTAAAGAATCCTGTAGGAGTGCACTCCCAATAAAATGTAGAAGATGAATCCTCTTAGATATGGTTGGAGGTGGCACTAAAATCCACGATGGAGTTCTAAATTTTGGTCACTCATATCCATAGGAAAAATCTTCCATGCTGTACTCGAGTGTCTCTAAATTTCTTAATGTTTTATGCTAATGTTCAATCCATTCTCTGCCCATATACTAAGAGATGCCAAGTCAAGCTTTATTTGTGCTTCCTGCATTACTTTCCACCTTATAAATTGAAGACATATATTTAACGTTATAAAGATTGAGATAGGTAAAGTAAGCGCAACACCTCATTGCATTGTTACTTAGCCTTGAAATCTGTAAATAAAAACTAGAAGTTAGACTTTAATATAAAGAATATGGTTCATGTTTTTTGTATACTTTTTTGTGTACATCAGTTGGAACACTATAGGCTTTTTTATTACCTACATATTATTTTTCAGTCTGTTATCGAGACTTTTTAACTTCTAGAACCTTTTCTTTCTAACAAGGGTATGGGCTCTAAGTTGGCTGTGTAGTATCGGTTTTGAAGGATAAAGCATAAAGATCCAGTTGCAAAGAATACTGTTGAATACAACAAAGTTTCACAACCCATTTGGGATTCTAGCTAGTTTAGTAATGTTTCAAATATTTTCCTCACAAGTTTTGGCTTCCTCGCATTTGTAATATGGAAGTAGCATTTTCTCCATAATCTCTTATGGATGGGTTATGTTCTTTAAGAATTATAATATTGCAGGCCGTAATGACACTGAATGATGTTTGAAGGTGTTTCTTTCTTAAGGAAACCTCAAAGATAAATTTGATAAATATATTTATGTCATTGATTTTGGTCTCAATATTTGCGTTTTCCTCCAGTTTAGTTCTTGGTATGGGTTATAGTGGTGTAACATGCATGCTGATCTGTTTATTACAGGTATTTGTTAATTCCAAACGTTTTATCTGCTGCTATCAGCCGTAAGTGTACAATGCTGCATCCTGGATATGGCTTCCTTGCTGAGAATGCAGTATTTGTTGAAATGTGCAGAGAACATGGAATCAACTTTATTGGGCCTAATGTAAGTACCTCAAATAGAGAAAAGGTTTCGTTGTAGAAAGGATATGAAGTTCATCCTCTCATTCTCAAGAACCTATTTTTGTAGGGTTCAGACTATGTTATTTAATGTGGCATTTCTTGTCAAAATTCAACGTAAGTTGAGTAAGAGATTTAAGGCACCTGACCGAGTGATGTATCAATATAAGGGGTGCATAAGAGGTGGTGTGGGGTTTATATCTTAATTCCCAAAGTGAGCCCTTTCATGGATCTGTTGCGTGTGAATAATACATTTAACTGATAATAGATTTACCAGTCAATACACTCCAATATTCCATTAACACTGGGGTTCAGTTTGTTTCCAGACTGATACAATGTGATGCATATTAATATCAGCTTACGGGAAATAGCTTAGCATATAAGAATATTGAGCTTAGTGCAAAGGATACCTCTGTTTACCCCATGAAGATTGATCTAAAAATTCATATTTTGTCCTGGAGTTCAACACTGATGCACTTATCTAGATTGTGAAGCAAAATTCTCCTTAGAGGTTCATCAAACCATTTCTAAAGATTTTGAATGGCATGATTTGTACTTATATTAGCTAAACCATACTTTGATTTTTCTTTTGTTTTAATATCTTTTTGCTCAAACAATATGTTTTCCCAGAAGGATATAAATCTTTTGTTGCTGGTTAGCCATCAATACTGATGGAGGACAGATTTTCTGTCAGCTCCCTATGATTGCTTATGTGGTGGGCTAAGATAGGGATACTTGTGATTTTAGGGCTTAGAAAGGTGGAGGAAGAGGTTTAAGGTTCATGGTTTATACCAGAGTGTGAAAAAGATTGGATTGGAAGGAAAATGGAGGCTGAACTTGATAACATCTGATTGCAGGATTTGCTGTACATGGCAGATATGTGGTTCTTTAGAGGTTGGTCTAATGGGCTAATGCATACTAATCTTCAAAGAAAACTTGGGGGGTTTTTTAAGGGTTTTAAAAGGTAAGGCATAGGGGTAGGATTTGGGATTGCTAACATGGGAAGAGTAAGTCAGAAATTCTGCAAGAGAGAGAGAGAGAGAGGGGAACACTTGGCAACTCATATTCATAGGACTCAAACACACATCAATTTTAAAGTTTATGTCACAACTGGGGGAAGTGTTAGTCACATTTGTGTTATATTCCAAAAGGATTAGTCATAGTTACTATTGAAGAATGCCTACACCCATGCAATGCTTTCACAATTCATCCATAGGGAACTTAACACACACACACACACACACACACATATGTATATATGACAATCCAGATATCTTAGTTTAAGTTGGTGTTTCTTTTCTTTTCTTTTTTTCCCCTCCTAACTTTTTTTTTTTTTCTTTCTTTCTCTTTCCCCACCTATAAGGGGTGTCTTGCATACTTCTCGTGCACAAGGTCTCTCCCTTATTGTTTTTTCTTTTAATAGAATTTATTACAAAGACTTTAAGACTTAATTTCTTTTGTTTATGTATTTTGAATGTCTGATCATATGGTTAAATTTTCTGTCACATATCGAAAGATGTTATTGGGAGTCCATGGTTGAAGTCATTTCTTATTCCAAGAGTTTGGGCAAGAAATTTGAATTCCTGGTTACATTTTGCAGCCTGACAGTATCCGTGTTATGGGTGACAAGTCAACTGCTAGAGAGACGATGAAGAAAGCAGGTGTTCCAACCGTACCAGGAAGTGACGGACTGTTGCAGGTATCATGTGTCACTTGTGGTGTTATAATATTTTACAACTTGGTAAAAATTTGTGAGATCACTTTTGTTTTTGTTTGGCAAAACACGTTTTTTACCATAATTGCTCTTACAGAGCACAGAAGAAGCAGTCAAGCTTGCCCATGAGATTGGATTTCCTGTTATGATTAAGGTAAATAATCTTGTCTTAGTGATTTGTTTTATGATGGTTGGTACACAGTGTGCCTTTTGTGTTACCTGGAATTACAATAGACATCCACTCTATCATTATAGGCTAACTTATGAATAGTAGGAATTTTATCCTGCTTCTGACTAGAATACGTTTGCTTAATTTTCTGGGGCTTATGATGAGCGAACAAAATGGCAATTACAGCGTTCATATGTACCATTTTCTCTAATTATGTTTTTATTTTTTATTTTTTATAAGTAATTGAAATATCATTAAAAGTGCAAAGCGTCATCGAAGTACATAAGAAGTATACAAGAGAAACGTCTAAGTAGGAGTAGAAAAAAGTACAAGAAACTCATTAAAACTAATCACTAAGGAGCTAAAAACGTAACTGTCCAAGTAAAGAGATAATAAAAGAAGAAAGACTTAAGCTCCTCCAACGTCCTATCTCGGTCCTCAAAATTTCTATAATTTCGTTTTCTCCATAGATACCACAAAAGGCAAGAGGGCACCATCTTCTCTAATTATGTATTACCAATAAAACATAGAAATAATCTGGAAAGAGCAAATTAGTGTCACAAACACCTATAAATTAGTAAAGCTACTCATCAGAAGAAAATTTTAATATTTTCTTTTTAAGAAAAGCAAAACATACTTATAAAAGGGTCCAAGCCATGAAAGTGTTTAATTGAAACTATATGAAAAGTGGAGTGTACTTGTCACTTACTTTTACATTTCTTTTTTATTTTTTGTCAAAACCCTTTGGGTTTAAGGTTTGACATGAATTCAAGTATAGAGGTCTGTGAGAAACACTTCAGTGAGTGATCATCTCCTTTACAACTATTGCAGTTGTTAATTGTTACTTATAAATGTGTTAAGAGTGGTTTCACTATATTGTGCATACTAATTCAACTTCCCTTGGTCTATTCTCAACAATAACATGATTTCTATGTTGCATGTCTACATAAGAGATTAAATGCAATTGAAACAATGACATAGTTTATGCCTTGCATCAACTCATCAAAATTCTTGCAAAGGGGTCAATCTTATCGTTTGGAAGAATAATGAAAACAATATTCCCGAACTCCTACAACTCTGCAGTTAAATGAAGTATTAAATTTTATCTTTATTCCTTATTGAATTTTCTGTGAACATTTTATGCTTTCAAGGCAACAGCAGGTGGTGGAGGTCGTGGGATGCGTCTAGCTAAGGAACCTGGTGAGTTTGTGAAGTTACTACAGGTATTTCTCCCAATGCATTTTCCTGTTATGTTACTTCAAGATGCCTGCTATATAAACTGTTTGATGTTTGAACTTCCATAAATTTCTAGTCACCTCTTAAAAGTTGATGCTTGTTCCATAGTCAAAAAAAAAAAAAAGTGTTGAATGGTTTAAAACTTCATGATCTCCCTCTTATAAGTTATATTAATTATTATATGGTAGCACCTCCGTCCTACAGAAGAACGGTGTGAAGGGTGAAGTCATGGAATCAAAATTCATCGGGTGCATGTATAACTTACCAATAAAAAACAGACTTAATATGTATAGATTATGGAATTTAAAATAAATTTTTCTGCCATCTCTGAAGGGTTTGCTAGTTGCTGCTAATTTATTCTTGCAGGAAAAAACTTATTTGTCCAAGACGCAGGATATTTCAAAACTTAGCCCTAAATTGAAAAATAAAAAAGGACATGGAAATGTTGTAGAATGACTAAAGGATGAACAGATATTGGCAATAGAGGGTTTTCAGAATTCTTTTAGGGTTTATTTTGGGTTTTATTTTTATTTTTATTTTTTTGGTGGTCCTTGTGTATACTCCCAGTGTACGTAGGGGTTACACTTTTTAATGATATTTGCTTCTTACTTATAAAAAAAAAAGAATTCTTTTAGGGTTTAGGGGCTTATTAAATGTTTAAAGTAGGGGGGGTTGTTACATTCATCCAAAAAAAGGGGGGGTTATTACAGTTGAAATCTATAAAGTGAGGGACAGTAACAAGGAGAATACATTAAAAATAACATAAAGATAAACATAGTGATTTCTCTATGTGGAGTTTAAAGTTGCAATCTTAATTGAATTATTACTATCTTCGAAAGATAATGACAGTCTATTCTTATAGATTCAAAAATTCAAATTTCAATGAATCTTAAGCTCTTGACCATAAATCTTTTTAACTGATAAGAACCATCAATAGAAACTAGTTAAAAATAAAAGAAACATCAAAAGGACAGGAAAAATAAAATACCTTGTTTGTTTTTAACTAACCAAGAGAATGAACTAACCCGAACGGATGATCTTGGTTGAATTGGTACTAGAGTGTGCTTAGCTGTACTTGTAGTAACACAAACAATAGAGTGTGACTAGACCCTATTGTGTTGACCTGAAAGTTTGTATTACCAAAATATTGAAATTGTTACAACGGGCATTTTTCTAAGAAACAAGGAGCTTGACTGGCTTGGGGCCCACAGACTGAATTTTCGTTTTCTAAAGCCAATCGTATATGTCCAGTTACTCAAAGACATCACACACAGAAAATATTTATATGTTTCCATGTATCTATTTGGCCTTTCTTTTCAAAATCCTGAGGCAGGAATAATGATAGCATCTTGTGGTTACGGAACTAGTGAAATACTTATTAAAGTCTCTCTCGCTCTATCCCTCTCCTTCTCTCCATTTAATCATTATGTTGCTGCCACTGCTGCTGCTGAGGCTGTTGCATCCCCTGAATGTTGTCTTGTGTAATGAATTTGTCATTCTTTGCTTACATGCTTTAGCTTATGAGATATTTTTTTTTTAAAATAAATTTAATTAATCTATTTCAGAACTCCATTTTCTGTGATATTTTGTTTTCCTCCTCTTATTTAATTGAACTTATATTTCATTTGTTTCCAATCGGTTACTGAGAACTAAATAGCACAATTAATTTTTTATAAAGAACTTCATTTGCTTGTTTCTATGAAATTTGTATGAAATTGAGTCTGATTCAATTTGCAGCAAGCCAAAAGTGAGGCTGCAGCTGCCTTTGGAAATGATGGAGTGTATTTGGAGAAGTACGTTCAAAATCCAAGGCACATTGAGTTCCAGGTGACTTCTGGGTGTTTGATATCTTTTTAAATCTATCATCTCTTAAAGTTACAAAGGAATTTCATTTAACTTAAGTCAGAACAGGTAACTCAAGAAAGGTCACTCTTGAGGAGAATGAGTCCATACTACATGGAGACATTCTATTTGACTGTTCTTTTATTGAAAAAATTACTCTGCATTTCTAGATCTTTAAGCTCAGCTGGAGAAATCATCCAGTTGATTTATGGACCATTAAGGGCGTCCTGAGTGCTCTAGATCTGCTCACTAATAGACCACATGATCTCAGGCTCTATGCAAACTTCAGACTGTGCTACCTCCAGTCAATTTAATCAAAGGTTTTTGTTATACTAATGTTCCAAACTCATAGCAGCTTGTAAATGATTTTCATTTCTCTAGTCAAGACGGTAATAGTTATCCATTCATAAAGGGAAAGCACGGATAAACAGTTTCAATGAGCAACAGTGGGAAGCTTTGTTTTAGATTTAGATTGAGTG
Source organism: Betula pendula (assembly GCA_900184695.1). Taxonomy (NCBI): domain Eukaryota; kingdom Viridiplantae; phylum Streptophyta; class Magnoliopsida; order Fagales; family Betulaceae; genus Betula; species Betula pendula. Next base: position 16,428 of record FXXK01000822.1, on the reverse strand, counting down.
TAAAGATAAGGCCAATTAGCCCTTTTCATGCATAGGTTTACGTATATGCTACTGTAAAGATTCAAATCAATTCTAAGGGTGTTGATTCAGGAATGTTCGTTACCAAAAAACTGAGTCGACTTGGATAGGTTGATTCTAGACATAAGATTTTTTTTTTTGGTGGGAGAAAGTAGAGAAATGATATTGAGTAGTTGACATATTGTTTAGTAAGATAATATTGGCCGAAAAATGAAGAAAAAAAGGGTAAGGTAATATATAGTGTGTTTTTAGTTAATTTTCATTTTAATTTTAATTTGCCAATCTGACTCCTGCATGCAACTTTTGGTTCATCCCTAGCATTCTATATGGTTTTACAGGTTCTTGCGGATAAATATGGAAATGTTGTTCACTTTGGAGAGCGTGATTGCAGCATCCAGGTACCGGAACCCACTCATTCCTCCTTTTATTTTTGGGACAGTTTGTCAAACTGATTTCTGAGTGGTTGCTGAATCCAACTATGAAAATAGAGCTTGCTTCATCTTCAAAAGTGAATAACCAAGTAATAAGTTCTATAGGCAAACGGAAGTATCTGAAGCTGGTACATACTTTTATTGAGTTTTGATCCGTTCAAGTCAAGAAATAGAGACCTTACTTCCCAACTCTATTCACATTTTGGCTTTTGTTTTGTTATTGTTCAACGTTAAATTTGAGGTGGTTTTGGAAGGCTTTTGGGTAAAGTCTCTTTTTTATCGGTGAAGTCTCTTCCGTCCCTTGCAACTACTTTTGAAATGCAAGTAAAAATGTGATAAGCCCTCTTGACTGTGGTTTTTGCACAGAGACGGAATCAAAAGCTGCTGGAAGAAGCACCCTCTCCTGCATTGACCCCTGAGTTGCGGAAGGCCATGGGTGATGCAGCAGTAGCAGCAGCAGCATCTATAGGTTATATTGGTGTTGGAACAGTTGAGTTTCTTTTGGATGAAAGAGGTTCCTTCTACTTTATGGAAATGAACACCCGGATCCAGGTAGAAATAATTTCTTGAGAATGCGGATTTGAATAAGAATGTTTAAAAACATACCTGTTTTAGGGGACTAATCACAAGTAATGGTAAATAATGCTTTTCCATCCTTTCTGTTTGGGTTGGCTGGGGGGACTCAGGTCGAGCATCCTGTGACAGAAATGATTTCCTCTGTGGACTTGATTGAGGAACAAATTCGTGTAGCTATGGGAGAAAAACTCCGGTACAAACAGGTAGTGAGAAAGGGATACCCTAGTTATAAGCCTTAAGCATAAAATATTTTTTCTGAGAAAAGAAAGAAGTCCTTAGCATAAAATACAATGCGTTTAATTTCTTGCTGGGATTCTATCTACAGGAAGATATTGTGCTTAGAGGACATTCAATTGAATGCCGTATCAACGCAGAAGATGCCTTCAAAGGATTTCGACCTGGACCAGGTATGTTTAGATAATGTGCTTGTGGTCTATTTCTTGCATGCATGTGATGCATCGAAATCCTTTCTGAGTCACTGTTCTCTCAAGTTTGTTAGATTACCTAATAAGTGCCATTTGCACGCAGCTGGGCCATGTAGTAATGTTGCTAAATTTTCCTTTATTTTTCCTTATTAGAATGTAGTCAAGCCCTAATAACTAAGAGGTTACAGGCTTCAAGTTGCTAGTTTTGCCCTTTTTATTAGGTGTATGCTTCGATACATACTCCCTAGCCAGATTCAGAATACTAGAATGAAACAAATTAGCATGGTGGTTTCAATATATTCTATACTATTCTAAATAATTTATAATTGTTGTCAATCTTTTCTATCTACTTTGGACAACAGGGAGAATAACTGCATATTTGCCATCTGGAGGCCCGTTTGTTAGAATGGATAGCCATGTTTATCCTGACTATGTGGTTCCTCCGAGCTATGATTCCCTTCTTGGAAAGGTCAGGAACACTTTTCCTTTTAGTAGTTTATGTTTCTCCTTGTGTGATGTGGTGCATGTATCAGTTGATCTCATCAAGTATTAGTGTGGATGTGTGCTGATTCGTAGGGATGTATATTAGTGTGCTGTTCTATCTGTGTATTCTGTGTGCTCAGAATTGTTGTGTATCAATAATCTATATGGTTCAGTTCATGCAGATATTAGTGGTACAGACGTAAATGAGGGTCACTTTTCTGCCCTGCTAACTCTCCTTATATCTATATATTTTAAGTCATTGATGTCTAGGTGCTTAGGCTTATGGTGTATGGATGGATGGTGAAGTATAAAAAATTTTGGTGACAGTAACTTTCAATTGGACTTGTTAATGAACAATGGAACTGAATTGGTTAAAAAAAAAAAAGATTAATGGAGAAAAAAATTAAGAGCACACATTTTGGCTTCAGGTCCTATAGTGAAAGAGTTTTGGCCATATCGCAAATAAATTAAGTTTCAGTCTTTAGATCTCTTAGATATATCCTACATTAAAAGTGTCTAGTGTTGACATTTATAATATATAGTTCAAGAGTGAAGTACATTTTCATTTAGAAATATATTTCTTGCCATCTTTAGCATTGGTTAGGTGATGGATGTACAGCTTATGGTGAATTTATGATGCAAAATCTATGGCTTCTCATCCAAATTGAAATTTTTGGTACAAATTCTTGTTCTAATTAGTTTGGCAACTTTGGCACCATGTTGCAGCTTATTGTATGGGCTCCGACAAGAGAAAAGGCAATTGCACGCATGAAAAGGGCTCTTGATGACACTGTTATTACAGGTAACTGTACAAGTTCTTGACTAAGATTATACGTCAGTTTCTGAGTGCATGGTTGCTAGCAATTCATTCTAATGGAGTGTGGGAGGGTGGTATGGGGTCTGAATCCCCAACATCTTATCTAAACAGCCTGTGTCACCAATTGACTAAATCTTCAAATACACCTTGTGCTAGTTCAACGTTTAGGTACTTTCTGCAGAGGGTCATTTTTCCTGGCGTTTTGCCTTTATTTGGTTTTTAGCCACTTGCACTTTAGTGGAGTTCTTGTAGTAACAAGGTGTCCGCACTCTTCTCAGCTGTGTTTTTTCATTCATAGATTCATTGATTATTATTGTTTTCTGCTTGACATCTGTATAATGTCTTGATTAGTCCTCCCTTTGGATTCTTTAGCCAAGCATTTTAACTTTGAACACTTTTCCACAGGGGTCCCTACGACCATTGAATACCATAAACTTATCCTTGATGTAGAGGTAGGCAAGCTTTGATATTTACCCTTTCTTCTGAAATTTTTATGCGGTTGTCTTTGTCTGTTTCTCTATGCGTGTATTCCTTCCCCCCCTCGGTGGAAATATCTAATTAGTAATATTTGCCATTTTATGGCAGGATTTTAAAAATGGCAAGGTTGATACTTCTTTTATCCCAAAGCACGAGCAGGAATTACAGGCTGTAAGAATCTGATTAACCCTGAATGTATTTATATATCTCTGTGGGTGTATACATATACACACTACCTGTGATTTCTGTTTATAAGTATCTCTTTATTTGGACTGTTTGGTAGATTGTAGATGTAGCGCAGTTGAAGATTTTTTTTTTCCCTCCTAAGCTGAACTTAATATAATGTATTTGGCACATGCCCCATTTATTACTTTTTTGTGCAGAAAAAATTCAATAAATCAACTCCTCTTCGGTTGATCTTTTTCGTATGTTTTGTAATCGTACTAATAAATATGCTCTTCAAACCAATTCCTAGGCATCCCTTGATTTATGTGCTTGGTTCAAATTCGAACTCCAAATCCAGGATTACATATAAAACTTT
>FXXK01000822.1:0-11272 GCA_900184695.1 Betula pendula | reverse complement strand
AAATTTTAAAATAATATAAAACAATACAAAAAAAAAAAAAATCAAACACCAAAACGAGACTAAGACGACGAGCTTTAATGCTTTAACTTTAATGGCGGTGAGTGGGACCCGAACTTTTAAAATGGGTCTTGCATAAGGTTGTATTCGAGTTGAATATTGAATGTTCAAGCTTGATTCATTTAATTTTATTTTAAACACGAGTCGAACTTATCACCGAACTAGATATTATGTTAAAGTTTAACTCATTTATTTTTCGAACGAATTTGAGCTTGTTCATTAGTTGCTCAATTAACTTATTCATTTCTTATATAAGATAAATATCATAATTTGTTTTACATTTTTTTTAATATTACTTAACGGGCATCATTTTATTGGACGAAAAACAAACAAAAGGATCCATTTTAAACCTGCAACAAAGCTAAACAGTTAAAATTAATTTTTAAAAACGGAAGAAATGATCACAAAAGTGCGTTTACTGCTGAATACAAAGGAGATTGGAGTGTAAACAACCAGCCCTTTTCCTCAAACTACAAATTTAACTCATCTTCCACAATGTTTATTCATAGAGTAATGATACTATTAGTCCAATCCTAATTTGGGTGCAATGGGTCAAACAGAATTCAGCGCTTTTCAGTGATTGTTCAGGTTAGTCCGCGACCGAATTTATTGATATAAGAAAAAAAAAAGAGAAAAATCAGAGGAACAATAATATTAAATACTTGACAGTAAATACTCTTTAGTGAAGTTTCCCTGAAGCTTCGTAATTATACCTTCTTGAAATGCGTGGTGCCAACGCCGTTTTCTCTTTTTTCTTTAGATGTACTGGAAAAGCGCATCGACTTTTGTCCCATGCATGCCTGCAAGTCAAGAGTAAAGGTGCTCTGCAAGGCAATTAATCTTAGTCGTCAGCAGTCTGGATACAGAGAGGATGAAGTTCTTCCATGGCCCTTCAAGGAGGCCTCTTCCTCTTCTTCCTCGCTGTCAAATGGACGTATGACTATTCTTGAATTTAGGCGAAAGATACTCGCTTAATTTCTGCCCATCTATAAGCAGCTCTTATTCAAAAGGAACAACACTTACGATAGATAACGACCTCGAGAGAGGGAGATAAAATTTCACCAGCACTACTCAATCGGCTATTGATGAGGTTCACAGATTCAATTATTGTAATTCTCAAACATGCATCTCCTCATGGTGCCTTGGCACGAACTTAAACGATCCTTGAGTGTAAGGAAACGAAGTGGACATATCGTTCCTAAAAACCAGTGTTTTAGCAAGTAGATCCATCGAAGTAAGTATCCATACGAAATAGTTTGGAAAGCTATTAGTCAAACATGAAGAAATGGTTCAAAGATGATCAAACAAAGGTGCAACGGTGGAAGACAGCCCTAACAGAAGTGGCCAATTTTGTCGGGGTGGCATCTTGAGAATCACATGTAATGATATTCTTATCAATCTGTGCATTTATGGTAGTTTTTTTTTTTTTTTTTTTTTTTTTTTTTTTTTTTTTTCTCTCCTTCTGCTTGCAATTACAATACATCCTCTAGACTTGGAGATACGTGCATCACATACCATACATATATCTAGTGGTGTTGTGAGTTTCTATATTATAATATTATTTTAGATCTTGGACTGAGAGGGGGAAGCTAAAGGAGAAATTTAGGAAAAATTTAGAGAAATTCGGAAATAAAGATATATAGAATATAATATATACACGTTCTTATGTTTTTTTCATATGAAAAGCTCAACTCATTAAATGTTTCTAATCTTTTGTATTTCGTAGGAATGGAAGCTGAAGTTTATCGTGGGAATCGTTCAGAATGTCTCAAGAATCATAAATCACATTAGAACTTACATGTTGCCAATATCCAGTGTGAATAGAATCTTCATGTGGAAAAGATCAATTTTCACTTTTGAGTTTCATGAGATGTAATGACATACGGCATGTAGGGATCTTAGGAGGCTGGTGAATTGGAAGACAACTATTGTCAAAAGCTATCTTACAATTCGATTTATTCTCAGATTTGATGGGAGTTGTTTTCTTGAAAGCGTTAGAGAAGCTTCCCCCTAAGAAAAATTCCGGTATGGTCAAACTACAAAGTATACTTCTTTCGAAAATCCTAGGACATACTGTGAAGGTTGACAGTATTAGTGAAGGAATTATTGTGATAAAGAAAAGGCTTTGCTCTAAAAAGATACTCCTTATTCTTGATGACGTTGATGATAAATTGCTCCAATTAGATAAATTGGCTGGAGGAGTTGATTGGTTTGGTTCTGGAAGTAGGATCATCATAACAACAAGAGATAGGAAAGTATTGACTGATCATGGAGTAGTCAATGATCGAATATATAAGGTGAACGAATTGGACTACGATGAAGCTCTTAAGCTCTTTTGTATGAATGCTTTCAAAGGAGACAAACCTACTGATGATTTTCTAAAACTAAAGGGACATGCGATTATAAGTTATGTAGGGGGCTTTCCACTAGCTTTAGAAGTGCTAGGTTCAGATATGCATGGTAGAGATATACATCAATGGAAAAAAGCATTGGAGAAGTACAAAAAAATTCCTCATAAAAGTATTCAAGAAATACTTAGAATAAGTTATGATGGATTGCACGAAGATGAGAAGAATATTTTTCTTGACATTGCATGTTTTTTCAACGGAGAGACGGAAGATTATGTTAAAAAAAAACTAGAGAGTTGTGATTTCTTCCCAGATCATAGTATCCAAGTGCTTTTAGAGAAGTCTCTCATAACCATTGATAAGTACTACAACACATTGTCAATGCATGACTTATTGCAAGACATGGGTAGAGAAATTGTTCGACAAGAATCACCTGAAGACCCTGGCAAACGGAGTAGGTTGTGGTTTCATGAAGATGTTCGTCAAGTCCTTGAAGAAGATATGGTAAGAAGCTACAGCAAGAGACTCTTTTAATTTTATATTTGTTTCTTTTTCACAAGTAAACATACTAGGAAATATTTTACTTCCTTTTTTCTTTATAAAGAAATGATGAAGAATTATACACACTTATATGTGTATATATAATATATAATACATATATTTATATATACGTATATAAAAAAGAATCAATAAGTAAAATAATTGTAATTAAGAATAAATAAAATCATCATACGCGGTTGTCCTTTATTCTATTTCAAAGGTAGTCAATGTTTTTTAGTATTTTGTTTTTCTAATAGGTAAGAGTAATTGGTAAATATTAAAAAAAAGACAGAAATTTGACCTCTCAAACATGGTGACCACTTACTTTGGAACATTTTAATAGTAAAAATAAAATACCTAACCTTTTGCTTTAATTTTTGTTGGCGTCTACTGATTCATTGCCTTATTTAGGGAACAAACAACATTCAAGGCATATTGGTAAATTTGCCTGAACGGAAAAACAAGGTGCACTTGAGTTTTGAGGCCTTCAAAAATATGAGAAGACTTAGACTGTTTATGGTTAACCCTAATGCATGCTTTTCAAGACAGCCTAATTTTCTTCCAAATGAATTAAAAGTGCTTGATTGGCCTAGTTGTCCTTTAGAAGATTTGCCATCCAATTTTCGTGGAACGAAGCTCGTTGATTTAAGAATGCCCGGGAGCCTCATCAAGGGATTTACGGGAGATGAGGTACAATTATATGTTCTTTAGGGAAATTATGTCACGACACCCTCATGCTTTAGCCTTTTTTATTTTTTAATTTTTTTTACATTGAGACCCTAATTTCCAATTTGATGGATTTTAGATTTGTGCTTCCAACATTTGTAAATCAAGACTACAGTTAGTGTTTTCCATATAACATAAACGGTATTAAAATACATTTATGCCTCTTTACATTTTTTTTTTTTAAAATAAAAGTGGCTGGGTGAAAGCACCCTGCCCAGCCATGACTGGGCTTTGTGCCAGGGGCCCAGCCATCGCCACGACTAGGGCTGGATGCCACGGCCTCAGCCATGGTTGCATGCCATGGCCAGGGCTAGGTGCTTTCACCTAACCACGACCGGCCACACTTTTATTTTATTTTTTGGTATGAGAGGAATAAGTGTATTTTCATATCATTTTTTGTTATCTATTTGATGAAAACACTTACCGAGGTCTCAAGCTTGAAGCACAAGTTTAAAATTCATCAAACTGAAAATTGGGGTCTCTATCAAAAAGTGCAAATGCGTGAGGGGATCATGACATAATTTCTCTTGATTTTAAAATTTCTTCCTTAAATTCTGTCGTTAATTTCCTTCAAACTGATTTATTTCCTTTTCTTTTTTTTGACAGAAATTTCCAAGTATGAAAATTATGAATTTCTCTAAATGTCAATACCTAAAAATAATCCCCGATGTTTTAAAGATTCCAAATTTAGAAGAGTTGACTCTTGATGATTGTACAAATTTAGTTGAGATTCATAATTCTGTCAGATCTCATGATAAGTTAGTTTCCTTGAGTCTCAAAAATTGCTATAACCTAAGCAGTTTTCCAACAAGCCTCAAGTTGAGATCTCTAAAATTTCTTGACCTTGGTGGTTGCTCAAAGATTAACCACTTTCCTGAAATTGAGTGTCAAATGGAGTTCTTAGAATGCATCTACTTTGGAGGCACTGGCATAAAACCCTAAAAATATTCTTCCCCTTTCTCTATCTTGGTACTTCAGGTTGAAGAAGTAACCTTAACTGCATAAACCTTTTTACGTAAGTAGCATTTATTAGACATTTATAGACTTGTCCAATGGTTGTTCAAAAATCTGTTAGTTTCCTATGAAGATGGGGATGCGAACAATTCCTATGCTCCTCCGACGAATAAGGTTTCTATATGTTGTTCCTCTGATAGCATTTCCGGCACTAGAATCGTTGTATCTTGGAAGCTGTGTCTATTAGTACTCATGATTTCTAGGATATTTAATTGCTCCTCAACATTGGATACATTAGAGCTATCAGGGAGTGCTATTGTTACCATTCCTGCATGCTATATTAGATGTTGTTTTGAGGTCACTTAAGTTGAATAATTGCAAGCAACTTCGAGAAATTCAAGCATTTCCACCAATTTCAAAAATTGTGAATGCAACGGGGTGCATGTCATTGGATTTAAATAAAAATGCCGGTTACCAGGAGCATCTGTTTCCAGGCCGTGTGGGCAGCGGTATTGAACTGGAGGTATGCTCTCTCTCTCTCTCTCTTTATACAAGCATGGGGGCCTTGATTTGTAGGTCGTATCACTGAAAATTTGTCATATTCGTGAAACAGGAACATCCTGAGTGCCGTAGCTTTAACATTTATGCTTTCTGGAAATAAGATTCCAGACTGGTTCAGCTATCGTAAAGAGGTTTCAAATAGTAATTCATGTGAAATAGATATTGATGTCCTGCTGATTTGGATGGGGAGATCACAACAATTGCTTTCTCTGCTGTTGTTGAAACATATATGAGATTATGATTTCATCAATTATGGGTTTCCGTCACCAGTGATGATAAAGAAATCTATCTCGACGGTGAAAGTTATTTTCCAAGGTCCTCAGATGATGTTCCATCCAATGATGGTGCGTCTCCATGTTCCAAAATCTTTTATGCTTAAGGAGTATAAAAAGTCATCTGCGAGTTCAATTTGTTTACATGGGGAAGCGAACTGCCATGAAAAGTTGTGGATTCCATCTGGTACGTTGGTGTGAAGAGAAGATGAATATATTTCAATAGATGGTATATTCATGAAAAAGGATGCTTTGGAAAATGTTTTTAAGACGGTTTTAAAAAACTCTCTATTTTTTTTTTTTTTTTTTTTTTTTTTTTTTTTTTTTTTTTTTTTTTTTTTTACTGACTCAGTTTAAACCGTCAGTAATTTGACTGACGGTTTCAAATGAAACCGTCAGGGATCAATTTTTGGGGCGGGCGGCTAAAATGACCCACGCCCGCCCCTTTTTTCCCTCACTCTCTCCTCTTTTCTTTCTCAGTAGTCTCAGACGCCCATCTCCCTGCACGATCTCTCTCTTTTTCTCCCTGCTCGATCTTTCTCTTTTTCTCTCATTCTCATACACACACGGATTGGACTTCTCCAGCTCTCAAGATTTCCGTCAAGTAGTTTTTCCTCTCGGATCATTCCACCACGCCCACGCCGCCTCCGACAGCCGCCGTTCTGCCCAAGTCCACGCCGCCGTTCTGCCCACGCCCACGCCCTCACATTTTGAGGTAATCTCGTCTCTCTCTCTTAGGGTTTAGTTGCTTCCTTCGAAATTAGGGATTTGTTGATATTCTCTATTTGGTTGCCCAGAAAGTGGGGGAAATTAAAGGAAATAAGGAATCTTGGTTGACTTGAGGATTGATTTTTCTGTGAAAATTGGGGGTTTGGGGTTCTTTTATCTGGTCTTTGCTTACCTAATTAACTATATTTCCTTTACAGCAGATACAATAATTAATTGCTTCTTTGTGTGGGGCAAAACTAGCGTTTGGTATTCCTAGTGATGAACACTCGGGGCCCTTCTGAAATTCAGATCCAGCTTAAGATTGGAAATTAAGGACTAATCTTAGAATGATTAGAGGGAACAAGAAGATCACTTATAGGTTAAGGAATTTTAATTGCACTTCAGATTTGAGAATAAGAGGAAGTTCAATCATAAAGATAAGAGCGGGAGTAGATCTCACACTTCAAAATTAGTGTTCAAGAAAAAAAAAAAATAGTGTCCCTTTGGTGTAATAGTTTCAAAACGTTTAATTTGAATTTTTTTTTGAAAATGTGAATTAATTTTTAAAATTATTTGTTTTTTAAAACGCACGCTCTTACCTACTACACAAATGTGTATTTTTTTTTTTTCATGCTTTTAAACGTACTCCTAAACATGACGGTGACACTCTTTGTAATTTTATAGTTGCTTCGAGTATTTGAATAGAAAAAGCATTGAACAATTTTAATACGTCGAAGCCTAGACCTAAAATCACTAAAATGAATGGCCCCCCTCTCCCTACCTAGATACTTGTTTTCAATATACATATTATATAGTTAAAAACAATTTCTTAATANATTCAGATTTTTTTTTTTTTTAATGAAGAGTACTTGCTTGAATTGGCCATTGCAGGAAATGATTAAGGAATTTGGCCAAGATATATTTTTCGGCAGCCCAAGCCACAAATTGAATTGGTCAATTAATATAAAGAGAAGGCAACAATATTTCTTAATTAATTTGGCATATATAGCTTGCTGTTCATTATTTTTTAGAACTAAAGGGGGAATAAAAATATTACACTAAAGGTGTGGCTTTCAAGATATGAATCCATATCCAACTGGTTAATAATACAATATCCACTTAAGTTATCGTTACCAAGGGTTCATCCATAAAAATCATTAATGGATGAAATGACTTAATTAATAAGTGGACTCCTCTTTAAAGGAAGAAAAAGTATCCTATCATCAAGTCATGGGAGATATGGTAGGATTCTATTCTTCAATACTTTTTGCAACGAAATGATAATTCTCAGCAGTAAAAATTAATAACCATCGCACCATACAATCTGGAAAAGTAAGTGAAAAAATCAGATGGTTGAACCATTTTGGCCCCGTGAAAAGAAATAATGCTTAAAGAAAGAAAGAAAGAAATGAGTTTGATTGGAGTATCGATCGATCTGTTAAGTGCACGTATTAGAGCTCTTGATTGGAGTTTCTTCAATGTCATGCTTTCAAAGTGAAAGAATTTGGTTTCCCTTTTTTTGTTTTCTAATTTTGGATTAAATGGTAATCATAATAGTTTGAATCTTTTTTTTCACTTTATTTAAGACGGATCAATTAACTTTAAGTCGCATCAATCGATGCCTCACTACATGATGATCTAATTATGTACAAAATTAGTGTATTCCTACATGGTATTCTGAGTATGAGGAACAAAATCTGTGGAGAATATGTAAAGTTGAAGCACACTTTCTTACTTATAAACTATATATATAATAACTTGATATTTAATGGTGTTTGCTTTGTTTAGGCTAGCTAGCTATGATTAAGCACATAAAATAAATCAAGCGACCCATATGTTATTCAATTTACAAAAGATGTGTAACTTATTTTATACGAATAGTTCATATGACTTATGGGATTTGCTTTATGAGGGGATTGGATTGTTAGATCACATTGGACAATAAACATTTCTTAGTAGATTCTATGTCCAAATAGGAAGTATATGTGATTCCTGTAGTTTAACTTCATGGGTAAATGCCAAAAATTGTCTTAACAAAGATTTTGTGATGTAGTGGCAAAAATGGATAAGAGTTGGATGAGAAAGCCGAGGAGTTCGCGAGAGTACATTCGTGGGGTTATGGCGTTTGTAAAATTTGCAAGTCAACACTCTAGGAAAAAAGGGCATATTGTGTGCCCATGTAAGAGTTGTTCCTTGGGCAAAACATTGCCAAATGAAGTTGTATTTACCCATTTAACGTCAGGTGCCGGGATTATTCAGGGTTACACTGAGTGGATAATGCATGGGGAACCAGTTGTCGCTCCCGTTGATATCGATGCAATATCTGGTGCTCCCAATACGGTTTACGTAGATAGTATTCTAGTACATGGCGGGTCCAGTGGGATGCAAGAGATGCTAAATGATGTTTTTGTAAGGAATGATGTTTGTGTAGAAGCGGGTGGGTCTCAAGTGGGAGTTGAAGCCGAAGCTGTGGAGGATGGAATTGAAGACTCTAACAAGGGGGCGAATAAGTTAGAAGATTTGCTAAAAGATGCCGATACTCCACTCCATGAAAATACAAAACATAGTAAATTGGGAGCTATTGTGCGTCTATATAGTATTAAGTGTATGAACGGTTGAAGCAATACATCATTCTCCATGTTGCTTGAATTCATCAACAAGTTGATGCCTCCGGATGCAAGTTTGCCTAAAGATACATACGAGGCGAAAAAGTACATGAGGGATTTGGGCCTTGGGTACGAGAAGATATCGGCTTGTCGCAAAGGTTGTATGTTGTTTTGGAGGGAAAATGAAAAGTTGGACAAATGTACATCGTGCAATGAGTCTAGGTGGAAGGATGCAGTCATTGATGAAGATGGATCGACAAAAAGTTTGAAAAAAAAACCGGTCAAAGTGTTGCGTTGGTTTCCTCTGATACCAAGGTTGCAGAGGTTGTTTATGTCACATCATACAGCGCCACATATGAGGTGGCACGATCAAGGCCGTACAAAAGATGGTATATTGAGGCATCCGGCCGATGGAGAAGCATGGAATGCGTTCGATTCACGTTACCCAGACTTCGCGTCAGACCCGCGCAATGTCAGGCTAGGCTTAGCGTCAGATGGCTTTAATCCTTTTGGGAACATGTCCACTAGTCACAGTACTTGGCCGGTAATGTTAGTACCTTACAATTTTATTTGCCCCCGCTGGATGTCATGACCAACCGTAATTTGTATGTTAAGCTTGATATTCCTGGTCCGAGTGCACCAGGACAGAATATCAGTATGTGTCCTAGCGCCTCTTATAAGTGAGTTGAAGGAAACTATGGGAACGTGGGGTACAACTTTTGATGTAACGTTGACAAAGAAATTCACAATGCGTCGGCTTCACCGATGTGGACGATAAATGAATTTCCAGCATATGGTGATTTGTCGGGCTGGAGTCACATGACGACGAAAGCATGTCCTTGGGTGTACGGCATTCAACGAAATGCCACGTGGCTATATTATGGTAAAATGGTGCTTTATGGGGCACAAGGTATGTTGCCTCCAGACACCAGTGAGAAAGATACAAGAGACCCATGTCGACACGGTACGCAGGCAATGGAGAGTGCGCACCCGAAGCGCCCGATGGCGATGGAACTCATGAGAAAATTTGATTGTGTGTGAAACGGGCCCAAGGATTAGAAAGAGAAGCTACCCAGTGGGAAGTTGACTTGGAAGAGGCGAAGTGTATTGGTTGATTTGCCTTACTGGAAAGATCAGTTTATTACGCCATAAACCTTGATTGTATGCACACGAAAAAATGTCATGGATAAGTAAACTAGGCACCTGTTGAACTGAAGGGAAAACCAAGACCAACTCGAAGCCACGTCAAGACTTGTCGTAAATGAATTTGAGAGCCAAAAACTCATCCCCCTTTTACTGCAGAAACACACAAAACAGTATTCGCCCGCAGCTGTGTTTCACAATGACGAAAAAAGAGAAAAGACTGCTTCTTGCCAAGGTGTACATGATGTTACGAGTCGCCATATGTGAGAATATCTTCCAAATGTCTCAAGTTGTGTGAAGGCTCAAGATATGTACTGTCGGGGGTTTGAAAAGTCATGACAATCATATAACTCATGCGACAACTACTTTCCAGATTGCAACTTTCGAGGAACCTTATCCAGATAAGGTTGTGAGGCTTTAATGGAGCTAAGTAGTTAGCTTGCACGACATCAACATGCAAAAGTTTTTTTTGTTTCTTTTGTTTAGTTGCCATCATTAATTATTGAAAGGATTTAATCAACCACAATTATTGATGCCTTGTGCTTTTCACCCGCATTTAACCAGCTTCTGCAGTATTTGAAGGCAATTCTCAATCCAACTTCCAACAAAATGAGGGCATCCCTTTCTTCCTTTTACTTTTTTTTTTTTTCCCTTACATTAACTGGGATGTTATTCTGCATGTTCTTGTTGATTTGATAGTGTTTTCTGGATAGTGACAGAAGTTAGTTGCCTTGCCTTGAATATAATTTTTTTGTATTTTTAATATTGCAGAAATATGAGCATTGCCGAGGATGAAAAACAAAAGAGATGGAAATTGAAACTACAGTTGGGTTTTCCCATGTTGTTGGTCCTCCTTTTTTCATGGTAAGAGTTGCTTCGGTTTGTGAAAGTAGATTTACTATGAATTTGAAACTTGGTTACTGTATTTGAATTTAATTATGTACTTTGGATTTTAATTACCTTGTAGATTTGAATTAGTATTTTAATTGCGAAATGTATATGTATTAGTAAGTGGATTTGAATTGGTAAGTGAATTTGTGGTTTGGATTGTGAAGAGTGGTAATTTTGGGATTTGTGAATTTGCGATTGAATTTGTATTAAGGATTTTGAATATTATATTAATAATATTTTAAAAAAAAAAAAAGCAGGGATCCCTGATCGGTTTTGCCCCAAACCGTCAGGGACAAAAACCCGTCCGTCCTCTGACGGTTTTGGGGCCAAAACGCGTCAGGGAGACCGACGTTTTGTCCTGACTGTTTGGGGCAAACCGTCAGGGAATTGGTCTGCTGTTGTCCCCCAAACCGTCAGTGAAAAAAAAATTCCGACATAGTTTTTTTGATATATTGAAACCGTTAGA
>FXXK01000821.1:140822-199198 GCA_900184695.1 Betula pendula | reverse complement strand
AAGGACCAATGCAGTAAAAAACGGAAATTGTCATTGCAAATATAATCGATCCACCACTAGTATAAAGTCAAGCTGTATTGAATAGAGAAAAGGACTGCAGGGAAGAAGTCAAGCTGTATTTGCTATGCAGGCTCCACCTCTCCTTCACAATTATGGTATAAGACTACTAGGGTAATTACTATTTTTCTCTAAACTATCAATACGGCCCATGAATTGATACTTTTGACACTCAACTACCTTGAACTACTATTTATTTACCAAAAACTTTATTTCGTTAGCTAACCTCATTAAAAGATTTGAAATAACGCAAATACCCTAAGTTTATAAACAAAATATATATAGAATACCTTTAGAATTAAAAAATTTTAAAAAGTAAATAAATGATGTATCAAAATACCAACAACAAAAAAAACTTCTAACAAAAAAAAAATCAAAAACCAAAATTAAAAAACTAAATAAAAAGATTAAAACTTAAGAATTAAATAAAAACCAAAAAAACAAAAAACAAAACTTAAACTTTAAATTTAATTTAAAAAAAAAAATGCTACACACACTTATGTTTTTTTGATCTAGTTGAAAGTCTTTATATAGCCGTTTCTATAGTAGAATTTTGTATACACATTTTGACGCATCCTTTGTACTGTTTCTCAAAAATAGTGAAATTTTGCTGTAACATAGTGGACGTAACCCTTGAGCGTGAACCATATAATTTTTGTATCTTGTGATTGCTTTTTTTTATTTATTTTCTTTCTTTTTTGCTTCTCAGGGGTCCTAGGAAATCGGTGAAATTTCCTAACGCAAAACCCCCAAACAAGCATATGAGTCTTCATCTTTCTCCTCACCTGCACTATTTGTAAAATTATTACAATTTTACAAGTGGATGTGTGAGTTTACGGCCCAATAAGTTTATTCAAATTGACCATTTATAATAAGAGTCTCTATTAAAGATACCTCTACCAGGTGTTCATAATTATAACTATTTCAGAGTTTTTCCAAAAATTGAGTTCACCAAAATGTTATAGCTGATAAAATAACCACTCATAAAGAAGTTTATACATATATACAAATCTTCTTATTTTCCTTTGCATTTTCTTTTTTATATATGTAGAACTTGCCATCCTATAATATGGAGCATAAAACATTTCATAAAGCATATAAAACATGATAAACATTATTTTCCTTTCCTCATTGACAAGTATAGTTGCTCCCACTTGACCGATGGAGTTTGTTCAATGTATACCCTCACTTATCGTGCCAGGTTGCTACAAGACTATCCCTCCTATAGCTTAAAGATGTTAAATGTATATCCTCACCCTCATTTAACTGTCAAGTCTGTTATGCAATTTAGGACTTGTTTAGTACGTAAAATAGACCCCTAGAAAGGAATGATTATTTTTATGAAATAGTTATTCTTTTGTTGGTTGCACATCATTCTTAGGAATAGCTACTCCCCTACAAAAAGGAATATATATTCCTCTGAAATATAAAAGGAATAACTATTCCTTCATAAATGGAATGGATATTCCAAAAAACCCATAAAAAATTTTTTTTTCCTGCAACCCTAAATTAAAATGTATTTTACTCCCCTGAAATATTCAGTTATTTGTGTTTTAGTCTCCAAGTTCAGAAAGTGATAATTGACCCTCCAAAGTATCTTACATTGGCAAAAAAAATCTTCCGTCCATTTTGTCCGTCTCTTTAGACAGAAACTAAGTCACGTGCATAGCACGTGACTTTTTTTTGTCCAAACTTTCGAAAATACCCTTAGGAGGGCAAAGTATCACCCAAAAAAAAAAGATTTTTTTTAAAAAAATAAAATAAAATAAAAAATAAAAAGGGTGGCCTACGAGTCATCCCTAGAGGTTGTTGGAGGTAGCCTTCGAGTCACTTCCAGAGGTGGCCACCTCTGGGGAAGCCTTGGGTGGTAGCACGCCACCCTTAGCCTAGATCTGGGGTAGCTCAAAGGCCACCTCCAACACTAAGATGGCCCGCAAGCCACTCCAAAGGTGGCCGAAGGTCAAGGGCAGAGTAACGGGGGGGCTGCGTAGGGGCGCACGCCCCCANTGGGAAAGCTGTGGGTGGTAGCGCGCCACTCTTAGCCTAGATCTGGGGTAGCTTGAAGGCCACCCCCAACACTGGGATGGCCTGCAAGCCACTCCAAAGGTAGTCGAAGGTGGCCGCGTGCCACCCCTAACTCAAATCTGGGGTGGCTCACAGCCACCCCAGTTACCCTAGAGGTGATCGCATTTTTACGTAACCACCCCTAGGGGTGGCTGAGGGTGGCACGTGGATGGATCATATAGTCAAATAGCAATAAAAGCTATCCTTATACTGTAGCTTACGTTTCCCATAAATCTAAACATAATAGTAATAAAAGCAGCCCACTAATATATTTGTGAGATAGTTGGTAAAAAACTAAAAAGACCGCAATATATGATTAAAATATTAATTTTTTGGGCCCAAGTGAAAGCTTTTACATGGAGAAATTTGCCTAAAACATAACACTAAGGATGTGTTTGGAATTGCGATTTCGTAGACAATAAGTGTAATTTTAAACCAAATCGTAAAAAATGAATCGTTTAGAGATTACGTTTTTAAAAAATTACAATTTAAAAACGTAAAAAATCTGCTTTTTCAAATCGCAGGTAAGGAGATTTTTTTTAAAACGCAAAATTTTAAAGGCTAAACTGTAATTTTAAAGCCCAAATCGCGATTTTGCTAAATGCATAACGGCATTTTTAAAAATCGCACTTTTTAAAATCGCATACCCAAACCAATCCTAAAAAGAAAAGTGAAAAAGCTAAAAATTCAACTTTCAAGTTTGGTTAGTTTTTTATACCTTTTAGGGAGATAGGCTCCTTATATAAAGAATTCTAAGAATATCTCTGGGAGTGTCCATCCCTGGTATCACTGCTAACCGTAGTTACGAGAAGTATTTGGGTCTTCCAGCATTAGTCAGGCGGCATAAACAACGAACCTTTGCAGGTATCTTGGGTCGTGTTCGTTCTAGGCTTGATGGCTGGAAAGAAAAGTTTTTGTCTCAAGCAGGTAAAGAAATTCTCATAAAAGTCGTGATCCAGGCTATCCCCACATATAGCATGAGCATTTTTCAATTGCCAAAAACTCTTTGTCGGGAATTAAACTCCATTATGAACACTTTTTATTGGGGTCTTAAGGAGAAAATAGCAAAGATGCATTGGCTGAGCTGGAATTCTATGGGAGTGTCCAAACAAGTTGGTGGTCTGGGCTTTAGAGACTTGGAAAGGTTCAATCTAGCTTTGCTGGCCAAGCAGGGTTGGAGACTCCTTCTTCAACCTACTTCCCTGATGGCGCAAGTTATGCAAGCTAAGTACTACCCAAATTAGGATTTCCTGAGTGCTTGGTTGGGGCCTCAACCTTCGTATGCCTGAAGGAGTATACTTAAGTCTCGAGAATTGTTGCAAGCAGGGCTAATGTGGAGAGTGAGCAATGGAGCTTCTATCAAGATTTGGGAAGATAAATGGCTGCCTCACCCAACATCGTACCAGATTCAATCTCCAGTGAGTGTTTTACCTCCAGAGGCCCGAGTCAGTTCGCTAATTGATGTTGATACGCACGGATGGAAGACCTCTCTCATTCATGATATTTTCTGGCCAGAGGAAGCAAAACGCATCTGCAGTCTAGTCATTAGCCCTTCGGGACAATCGGACAGGATGGTGTGGTGGGGTAATTCCTCTAGACTCTACTCTGTACGGAGCGCTTATCACTTGGCGAAGGATTTATTACAGCACCAATCTGGAGAGAGTTCGGGGGGTTCTCAGAAGAGAGGAGTTTGGCGGAAAATTTGGCAGCTCAACGTCCCAGGTATGGTAAAAACTTTTCTGTGGTGTGTTTGCCACAATTCACTCCCTACGCGTGACAACCTCCATAAGAGAAAAGTCACCATGGACCCGAGCTGCCCACTGTGTGGATTGGTTCCTTAGACCATTGGACATGTTTTGTGGAGCTGTCCAACAGCCATAGCTGTTTGGATAGAATGTAAATGAAAAATTCAGAAACTATCTATTTTGGAGAATGACAGTTTGCTCTTATTTGAGCAATGGATGGTCCATCTTGATGATGCAGAGCTAGAATTTGTGACTTTTATTGCTCGACGTCTATGGCTTAGAAGGAACACAATGGTATTTGGGGGAAAGTTGTCAAACCCGTTTCTAGTCCTGCAACAAGGGCAAGATGCTTTGGAGGTTTTCTACGACTCTCTTGAAAGTTTTGGATCCCAAGCAGTGAGGAGCATTGTCCTCGATTTTGATTCGATTGTGTGGAGGAAGCCAGTGGTTGGTATGATAAAAACGAACTGGGATGCTGCTATTGACGCACGGAATAACCGTATGGGGGTGGGCGTAATTCTTCGTGATGCAAATAGGGTAGTTGTAGCCTCATTGTGCTCGCTAGTTCCTTTTGTTACCGACCCAGCAATAGTAGAGGGGGTGGCTCTATGGAGGGCAGTGGTACTCAGCCTGGAACTGAACGTTTCTCGACTTCATTTGGAAGGTGACTCAAAGGAAGTGGTTCAAGCCCTGTTACAAGAAGACCCGTGCTGGAACAGTTATGGTTATCTGATAGAGGAGTCCCGTAGCAGGTTAAATGGCTTACAGGAATGGTCTGTTTCTCATACCCGACGAGAAGCAAACACAGCTGCTCATCTCTTGGCAAGAGCGGCAATAAATCACAATTTGGATTATGTTTGGCGGGACTCCTATCCCGATTTTATTCATAGTACTGTACTTGCTGAGCAAAGTGTTGATGATTAATTTTGAATTTATGAAAATTCCATTTCAAAAAAAAAAAAATGAATTCTAAGGATAAAAAGGTAATACAATTCAATTATAAGAAATCATTTTCATTATGCCTAGTGATTGAGAGTCTACGAATAATACGTTCTCCTCTCACATAATAATTAATCTCAAAACTGAGATTTATATTAGATTTGCCATTTGTATGAGACGAGCAGTTATATTGCTTTCCAAGTAAATATAATGAATAGTTATGAATAATATTTTCTTATGTGTGGCAGGCATGATTGGTGCAAGAAATAATATTAAATTTAGTATTTCCCTCTTCACAATTGATATAAAAAGTTTTACTTTTTCATTTCAATGTAGCAGTTTCCTCCCACTTTTTTTATTTCTTTTTTGGATGATGCGTCCAAAAAAATTGTCTAACTATTTTCTATTTTTTATTTTTAAATCTCTTTACAACTTTACAACATTTTTTTAGAATTTTCTCTATACGTGGATTTTAATAATTGGGAACGAAAACTATGATAATTTTTTTTTCAAAAATAGATATTGTAATAGTTGTTTTGAAGAAATCAAGAGACACACATTGAACTTTTGTTATTTAATTGTTCATTTATTTTGTTATTTATATTACTTAGTATTTTTACAATCAATATTGTTTTAAGTTTTTTTGCTTTAATTTTGATCCCGCTGAACTAAAATTATGACTCCGCTACTGCTCTTAAGGTTGGGTATGTTTTTGTTGTTGATGAAAAAACATAGTAAGTGTTGTTCATGAACAAATATGGCAAGCGTTATTCATGGATTTTGTTGTTGCTAGACAAATACAGTATTTTTGGAACTTTGGCAAGTGTCATTTTGTTGTGAATTTTGGCAAATATAATTGGTGGAATTTGTTTACAAAATGTATTTTTGTCAACAAATCTCATTCATGGGTAGAAAATTTGTTGTGATCTGAAGACAAAATGGATTGTTATCATTAATACTTGAGTGGAAAAAAAAATGCTCCTGATCATGACCTTGATAATTGAATATCTTCCGCATTCACCACATACATGACATTACAGCAATGCTAGTACAACAAAATGACATAAACCAGAAAATAAATTAATCGGAAGTTGTAAGTACAAGAATAATTCTAAACAAATTGACATTACAACAATTTTCTCATAGGCTTCACTGATATCACCATTCACTAACTTCACATTACACCTTTACGACAACATCATCTTTTCAACAGTATATCCTTCTCAAACTACCATCATACAATGACAAGAACAAAACACCTAAATCAAACAACAAGCAAATGTCATCTAAAAGGTTTTTGTCCCGAGGCATGATATTTACTCGTTTCAAAATCTAATCATATGTGATACTTAGCTAATTCAATGTCTATTGTGTTCTTGTACTTGACAATTCTGCATCAAACTTTAACACACAAAGCCTAGTTTCTGCATCGAGCGCATCCCAAATTCCCAAATTCCTAATTCTTAAATTCCCAAAATCCCTAATTCCCACATTTCCAAATTTCGCAAAATCTCTAATTTTGACACAACAATTAATTTTTACTTACCTTGTAGTCAATAAAACCAAGAAATCTTCTACTATAATTGTCTTTAGTCCATACAGTTCTTATTTGTGCTTTTATGTTACATAGGCATTTTTTTTTTTTTTTGGATATGCTTTGAATTCTGTTACAACACCCATGTTGTAGCTTTTCAAGAACTTGGATTTGATTTGTTTTTTAAGCTCTTGAAAGACTACAACATGAATGTCGTAACAGCACTTAAGCCAAATTTGTGTTTTTTAACCAATGTGGAGATGCTTGCAAGAGGTCGTACTTGCTGCACTTCCACCGACATTGTCTTATTTTCTTCCAATGAGACTTTTGTTTGCTTCGTCATCCACGCTACTTGAAAAATTGGACATGGATAGTAAAAGTGTTTATGTGGCCGGTAATTGTAAACATCAGCCCAGGCTGATGCTACAGTGCATCAGCCTGGGCTGATGCTAATCGGGACTCTTATGTGGCATATAAGAGGGAAGAGGGTATGAACTCGTTGAAGAGGGAAGAGGGTAGGAATTTATTGTGTATAAAACTGTCCACATGGCTTTTTAAAAAAACATTAAATATGTTCGGTTTCAAGTGGGGTAAAAGTGGAGATATTTTGGAAAAATTTTGGTAAAAAAGTCACCGGCGCATGACCACTTTTTCACCCATTATAAAAAATAATGCTAACAGATAAGTATTTTTAATACAAAATAGTAATTTGATGTATCTTAATATTACATTTATCAATTTGTGAAGCCAACTCAAAAACAGATAATAATTTAGAAGGCTAAAGTATATTATTCAAAAAATAATAATAATAATAAGGTTGAGTAACAATGTTATATCAACCATGTGAGATAAAAATATAATATTTAACATTACACGTTTATGTAGAAGAATAGAAATGACCATTTTTAAGATATTTTAATATTTAATTTAATACCTAAAAGATCTTTTATTAAAAATGACACTTTTATTCTACCCTGTCATTAAATTTGTTAGGAAAAAAAGTAATGGTTCAAGTCAAACTCCACCCGACAAGCAATGTGGGTGAAATCTGAGCTTTAATGGAGGAAAACGTACAATAAAAGTTTTTTTAAAAAATAATAATAATAATAATCAAATAGCTTTGAAAATTATGTGAGACGAGTTTTGCTAATTACCAGAAGAGTATAACATAATCAAGTGGGATAAAATTTTTTACGAATCAGCCTTTAAAAGTAATATATGTAAAAAATATATATTTTTTTTAGTAATAAATATTTCTCATATGTTTTTTAAAAAATCATATATCACTTTTAAAAACTGATTCAAAAATATTTTCTACAAACGAATTTGTAAAGAATTTCTATCCAATCAAGGGAGATGTACATGTGGGTGCTCTGCGGTAACAAGTGAATATTTGAAGCGCCAGGTAACAACATAAAGCTATTGTCTGAGGAAACTAGAAATGGTGATTGAAAATTGATTGAGGAATACAATATGGTTTTGATTGATAAACTTCTTTTTTTATTTCTTTTGTTTATCTTTTCAAACAAAAGATTAACATACACTCCAAAATATAAAACATTTAAAATTATTTTTTTTATGTTAAATCACGACATTTTTTCAAATAAAAAACAAAAAATACCATCTAAAAAACATTAACAAAAGAAGTCAATTTATCGCTAGAGTTATAAATACCATATTCAAGTTTACGTGGCCTTCTAAACCGTAATATATATAGACAGAGTTTTCCCAAACTGGGTTGGAGGAACTTCCTCCAACCCATCTATTAAAAATGACAAGTGTCCATTTGCATGTGAAAGCACATGCATTTTTTAATTGCAAGGACAAAGCTGGAAAAAATTTATAAAAAATGCATGTGCTTATACCAATTTTGTCCTTGCAATTAAAAAATGCATGTGCTTCTCCATGCAAATGGACACTTGTCATTTTCTATGATGGGGTTGGAGGAAATTCCTCCAACCCAGTTTGGAGAAAAACTCTGTCCATATATTAATGCTACATTAGTTTTGCCTGGAGCCCAAGGGTAATATGTTTTTGAAACCAACTAGAGCAACAATAGCGCTACTAATTGCAAGGGCGGAACCATGTTGGTGCTTGGGGTAATAGACGTGGGCAAACTAGTTCCATAAAATTTTTGTATGTATATTCTTTCAAAACTAACTTTTTACCTCTTAAAAAATGTTGATACAGTTGACCGCGTCCCAGTAATCCAATAAGAGGATGGGCAAATATACTGGCAGTAAACACTATAATGTCTAAATTAAGAAAAATGCTATATTTCCAACTCCTTTATCCAACTCTATCCAACTTTGTATATGTGGATAAAGATGGATCCCATAAATGTAAAATAAAACTCTTTAAAAAATTTTGTATGTGGGTCCATCTTTGTCCACATATACAAAGTTGGATGGAATTGAATAAAAAAGTTGGACATATAGCATTCCTCCTAAATTAATAAGATAATTTTGGAGAGGATAAGAATCGAGAGTATGTAGAGTGAAGTAATGTGCATACCTCATACTCTGGGTTTGTCCCCTTATTTATAGGACCGCTATAAGTAAGGCAAATAAGTTCAATATGAAAAATATCAGAGTTTAAGGGTTTAGTATGGAAGGAAACATATCATCATGAACGTATTTCCTTTTGGATATGCCCTATTGGGCTCCTTCCTCAAAGGGTTAATCCTTCCTTTTACAATGCTAGATCTAAATAGGCAAGGCTGTTAAGGGGACACTCTTCCTTTATATATCATTTTTTCTTTTGTCTAAATAAGAACGGAAAACCGAGAAAATGATTAAGGTGAGTCTTTTCCGCTCTTTATATATGTATATTCATTTATATATCCTACTTACTATGTATATCATTTGGTTAGAGGACTGTCAGTTCATGAAACCCGTGGATGACCATCTGTCGGTCAATCGTCTAGTTGAGGGGCATCCCATTCGTTAGGGTTCATTCAGTAAAACGTTCGAGGAACCCATGTTAGGGGGACGCTTGTCCCCTTCCAGGGGAATGAANCCTCTATGGGCTCGAGGGCTTATGTGCTTTAATGGGCTCAATCGACTTGCAGTATTTCATATCACCAAAAAGGTTTTTTTTAGTTTTATCCCCCAAACTTAAAACTCTACTTCCGCCTTAACTGACTGCAAATAAAGAGAATAACAATTAGGATTTAGCACTACAATGAAAGTGTGGCTCACAAGATTCATATAAAGCTTAAGCCCAAACCTGCTCAAACACACACAAATGTGGGTTTGGACTTTGGATTGTGTTGTGTTTCCATAAACAGGCCTAATCGGTCTGATCTAACACCTACCCATCTCGGCAATTTTCCTCTTCCATAAAGATTCCCAGAATAATAAACAGTAGATGCGGAAGCTATAAGCCTAAACACAAACACTGATCACTTTCTGGACTCTTCTCGTTCCCTCGAATCCCCGTCTCCTTTTTTTGCCTGAAAAAACCACAAACACTCTCTTTTCACGCACCAAAATCGCCCTCACCTCTACACGAAAATATACAGTATTAAATAAAATAATTAACAACGACAAATACAGCCAAATATCTATGCACGCAAAAGAATAATAAAACCCTTTGGAAATATTCCACTGTTCACCCAAACAAATCCAATCTAGCTCTACCACTACCCCCATACTACGCCTATAATTTCCTGTCGCCTGCCGACAATGTCAGTCTCCGGAGGGGTCTCGATTGCCCGGAACCGCGGCGAGAACCGGTTCTACAACCCCCCACACGTGCGACAACGACAGCAGCAGCAACAACGACAACAAGCACAGCAGCAGCAAGAGAAGCAGCGGAGACCGTCGACTTGCTCTTCTTCGGTGGAGTCGGAGAAGAGGGTTGGGTCCGATGAGTGCGCGTCGTTGTCTTCTTCGACGACGACGAAGTCCGATTGTTCGGTTTCTGGGTCGGGTTCGGGTCTAGGAGCGACCGACGCGGCGACGAATTTGGATCGGTTCTTAGAGCACACGACTCCGCTGGTGCTCGCTCAGTATTTTCCTAAGGTGGGTTTTCGATAAAGAGAAAAAACAATCGAAATTTAGGGTTTCTAAACCCTAATTTCGGAAATGTAATGAATATGTGGTTGAAGTTTTGGGTTTTGTTGGTTTTGATGATTTAGGGAAAACAGAGTAGAATTTAGATCATTAGGTCCCAGAAATGTAATGAATATGGGGGGTTGAAGTTTTGGGTTTTGTTGGTTTTGATGATTTAAGGAAAATAGGGTAGAATTTAGATGATTAGGTCCCAAATGCTGAAACCTTATTGCTCATTATCAAAACCCTTTTCTTAAAATCGCCTGCTTTTCCATCTCTTTAATCAAAAAAATTTGAACCTTTGTCCTTTTCAGATCAATTGGGAACAAATAAGTGTATGAAAATCCAACTAAATGGAGCCCAATTCAATTATAGGAATCGGGTTATTCTGATTTTAAGAAATGAAAGAAAACAAATACTTAATATTTGTTTGTGTGATTTTTTACTAGTGCATTGTTTTATCTTTAAACATGTGGTTCTTATTAATGGCATTGTCTGGGGTAATATTAGACAAGCACGAGGGGATGGAGGACTCGCAAGCTGGAGTTGCATCCGTACTTTGTTCTTGGTGATCTGTGGGAGTCCTTTAAGGAGTGGAGCGCATATGGAGCAGGTGTACCTCTTTTGTTGAATGGGAGTGACTCTGTTGTTCAGTATTATGTGCCATACTTGTCTGGCATTCAGCTGTATATAGACCCATCAAAGCCCTCTCCAAGGCTGAGGTGAGGAATTATAACTCAAGTCTTATATGCATTCTCAATTCAATTGACTGATTCTGTTTCAAATGAATATTCTATTTTATCCTTTTAATACATTGTTCAGATTTGGATTTTTTATACACCAAGCTATAAAATTTGTCAGTTAGGAGGACTTGCCTGAATAGAATTGTTGCTGTTCATGAAAGAACTAAGAAATCTTCTTGGATATCAATATACACTTGTAATTGTTTGGATCTCTGCTGCTATGTTTATTTTGTATTTCCATTACATTTAGGTTGTGAGGGGTTTAATTTAAATGTTATTTTGTGGAGAATCCCACCATGCATAATTGAAATTAGCAAGAAATGCTGATGGAGCCTGATATGCATTCTAATTAATGGGTTTTGGGTTTTTTTTGTACTTGGTTTTGGGTACTATTTTTGAGTCCACTTCACGAGATTCAATTCTTGCACACCGCCCAACATTCTTATTGTTGACGAGTCATAAGCTCAAAGAGACTGTGCGCACACATGCTCACGCAGGGGCACACATGCTTGTCTGCTAGTTGCATAATTTGCTTGTTGTCCCTCCTAAGTCAATTTTCTACTAAGGGAGGCTTTCTCTTTTTGCTTTCTGACAACGTAATGACAGCACAACTGGCTCATTTTATGTATCCTTGAACCATTGAAGATATGCAAGTCATGATTTTCACCTCTATGTTGCCCATCCTCTTGTTTTCTCTGTAATAATATTAGATTATGCACATGAGAATTGGAATGTTTGGTCCTTTTTCCTTACGGTACAAAAATTATTGCAAATGTTTTGCACTTCTATTATTTACATTCTATCAAGCTGAACTATAGATCGAGTGATAAGAACCTATTATGGTTTTTGCATAAAACTAGTAGATTCTTCTCTATCTTTTTGTAGGAAACTAAGTTATGTTTGTTAGCCTCAAAGTTTTCGAAAAAATCATATGATACTGAAATTCATGATTGAAATGGATGTGAATGGGAAGTTTGCTTGGCATGTGGTGTGGCTTGACCACAAGAATAGGGCTTACACGCAAATTTAACTGCAGGAGAAATTTAGTGTGAAATCCTTGAAAGGTCCTATAAGCATGGGAAGATAGTAATGACATAACTACATGCCTTGAGAAGATGTCATTTTTGTGAACTGCTTTATTGTTATTATCATTATCTGCATTTTCTGATCAATAATGTGGTAGGTCACCGTGATCAATCTGCAGATCTGGAGGCATTTTATGCTTTTTTGATAAGTGATTTAGAGACATTTGTTTCAAGAGATTTGAGTTTGGTTCGAGAAAAACATAGTATTATGGGCATTCAGATATTGGTTGCTATTTTTTGTTTTTTTGTTTTTTAATACGTAATTGAAATTTATTAAAAAACGCAAAGGTGCAACCCAAACGCAAAGGTGCAACCCAAATGCCTAAGAAGTATACAAAATAAACACTAAACCAGTTTTAGAAAACAGATCAGGAAAATCACAAAAGCTAGAAAAACAAAAACAGTCTAGGATAGCCATTCAATGGTATAGGGTATTGAACAAAAAAGCTTTTTAACTCCACCACTGTTCGCTCACGGTTTTCAAACTTCACTCATTTCTTTCTCTCCAAATATACCACATCAAGCAAGATGGAACCAACTTCCACGCTGCTACGCTATGAAGACTAATAGAATGTCCTCCAACAAGCAAAGAGGTTTACCACTTGTCTAGGCATGACCAATATAACCCGAACAAACTGAAAATATGATTCCATAATTCACTAGCAATTTCACAGTGGAGTAAGAGGTGATCAACAGATTTTTCGCTCATTTTGCACACGCAACACCAGTCTATCACTGTGATATGTTGTTTCCTAAGGTTATCCGTCGTAAGAATCTTCCCTAATGTGAACAACCAAGCAAAGAAGGCCACTCTCAAAGGAACATTACTCCGCCAACTACTCCTTCAAGGGAAATGATTACTTTCATGGGGAATCAAGGCATTGTAGAATGATTTAACATCAAACAACCCTCTCTTAGATGGGGCCGAACAAAGCTTATCTTTACCCTCTCATCTCAATCTAAAAGAGTACAACATGTTAAAAGACGAGGTGAAGAAATCCACTTCCCAATTGTGGGCCTCTTTGATAAAATTAACATTCTACTAGTGAGTCACTAGAAAGTTCTAAATGATCACCACAAGCATCCTTAAATTGAGCAATACTGAATAATTTCGAAAAAGCTACCTTAAAGGTCTGATCCCCACACCATAAGTAATGCTAAAATCTAATTTTGGAATCATCTCCCGTGTCAATTTTAGGATATGCATGAACGTGATCAGAACACCTCCTACCCCACGAGTTGTCATATTTCAAATCTACTACCACTCTTTTTTTGTATATTTCTTGTGTACTTAGAAGCGTCTTACGCTTTTCTGAGTTTTTATTGAAATTAACTTCTTTCTTATCAAAAATAAAAATAAAAATCTACTTCCACTCTCCACAACACTTCTCTCCCATGCACATAGCATCATAACCACTTCCCCATGAGGGCACAGTTGAAAAGAAGTAAATCGTAGAATAGACCTTGGACCAACTTACTAGGTGAAATTTGAAGTCTTCACCAATGTCACCCCACCATAAATCCCTCTGGAACTTCTCTATGCGATTGGCAACGTCAGCCAAGAAGGGAAAAAGAGACATGAAGTAGGCAATAGATAAATTGTTTTTTAATCAAGGTAACCCTCGCACTCTTTGACAAATACATTATCTTCCATCCAACCAAATGGCTCTTTGTCTTTTCAATAATACCATCCCAAATAGATTTGGCCTTAAACAAGCTCCCAGTGAGTGGAAGGCCTAGGTACATCATAGGAAAATAAGAGACCCTGCAAAAAGAAGAGACCCTAGGGGAAATTTTGAGGACAGAGAGAAAGACGCTGGAGAAAATTTTATCTTTGTTTTTCGAAACATTGTATTTATGGACGGCGACGTATGTTTATCCTCTGTCGCTTAGTTATAGTAATTTCCTTATTTGTTTTGCTCCTTATAGTTAAGTGACATATGAGTGTCTTATGATTTCAGTGACATTAATTTATTACTTATCAAAAAGAAGAGACCCTGCAACCAAGAATAGTGGCCAAACCATCAACATTACTGACATTGCCAATGGGACCAATTCTAGTTTAGCCAAATTAATCTTCAAACCTAAGATAGCTTCGAAACATAAGAACAAGCATTGCAAGTAACGAAAGTGATCTAGGTTTGCCCCGCAGAAAATCAAGGTGTCGTCCGCAAATAATAGATGAGAGATGTTAAACGTACAAACATTCCTAGACTCCACATAAATAAGGGTTTGGGTTCAAGATTTAATCCATTTATTTTTAGCTCTAGTGGTTGTTAGGTGCTTTCTGAATGGAGGAGTTCATTATTTAAGAGTATGTTTGGCATTGCGATTTTAAACAAAATAGCAAAAAATTGATCATTTGGGATTACATTTTTAAAAAATTAAGATTTGAAAACACAGATTTTGTGCTTTTTCAAATCGCAGGCAATGAGATATTTTTTTAAAAACGCATAATTTTAAATGCTAAATTGTGATTTTGTCATACGTTTAACTGCATTTTTAAAAATCACGTTTTCAAATTGCACATTTTATATTAATATTTTTAAAATCGCAAATCCAAACGGACCCTAAATATGATAGGGCAATCATACTGATAAGGGTAAATAATAGCTCTCAAGTTTTGTTATGTATTTTGGTACTTTAGTGCCTATGGCAAGCTTTTGTTAACACCATGTAACGCATCTACACTGTCTGAAATGAGACTCATGTGGGTACATGTTTGGCTATGACTAAATCCCTCGGTCAATAGATCTTTGTAATCATACGGAAATCATTTGCAATAGCAGCAAGGCTAGTTGGCAGCCTATGTTTCTGGTGTGCTGGCTTAATGGCTGCTAGTTTGTATCCCTTCATTGGAAGATATAATAAATTAACAATTAATTCACCCTTCTTGACAAGGTTAGTTGTTACATCCTCAAGCTCTAACACTAGTTGAACCAGAGTATGACCTGATTGTCAGCTGTAAACCATAACTTAATTCAGTCTGAGTACTTTGAGTTCACGCCATCAGATCTATTGATTGCTAGGTGCAGTAACACATTTGACCTTCTACTTGGTTCCATCTCGTGACAGGAAGCCTGGTGAGGAGAGTGATTCCATGTCATCCAGGGAGTCAAGTAGTGACACCAGCAGTGAGTATGGAGCAGAAAGAGGAGCCAATGGTGTTGTTCATGGCGCTTGGAGTCAGCAGAACATTGTAGAAGCAAATATCCAGGGCTTGAAAAGAGTTTCACTGAGAAATAAAACCGTTACGGGTTCATCAAGTGATGAAAGCGAGAATTCCAACCCTCCAGGTCAGCTTGTGTTCGAATACTTGGAGCATGATCCACCATTTAGTCGTGAACCTTTGGCTGATAAGGCAAGTGCGTTATCTTTTAAGAGTAGCATTTTAGTTTGCAATGATTTGTCTTTATTATAACATGCATTCATCGTCTTTCACCCAACAGATTTCAGTTCTTGCATCTCGGTTTCCAGATCTGAGGACATACAAGAGCTCTGATCTATCACCTTCAAGTTGGATTTCTGTGGCATGGTATGTCCTTCTTGTCTTTTTCTGGCTTTAGGATGTTATACTTCTAGTTTAGTGCATCATATTTACTTACTATGTACATTTTTTTATGAAGGTATCCAATATACAGGATACCCACAGGTCCGACACTGCAGAACCTGGATGCCTGCTTCTTGACCTTTCATTCTTTGTCGACTCCCTTCAAAAGTACATCTCTCTCACAGATTGCTCTAGTTATGCATGCATCTGTGTCTGCACACGTGTCTGTGTTTGTCTGTTGCCATTTCTTCATGCTTTTGTATCTCTCTTTTCCTAATAGATTGGTGTGTATGTGTGCATCTGCATGTGTGCGTGCATGCACACCATTTTTTGCCTGCATACGTATATATTAAAATGTGGTTACCATGTTGTTGGGGCAGTTACAGGCTCTGATGGGCTGCATTATCGTGGTTCAAGGCCAAAGGAGGTTCAAAGTACTGACTTGTCTGTTAACCTTTCGTTGCCCATCTTTGGGCTTGCTTACTACAAGTTCAAAGTTTCTGTTTGGAATCCCAATGGAGCTTATGAATGTCAGAAAGCTAATTCTCTATTGCGAGCTGCTGACAACTGGCTCAGGCAACGGCAAGTCAATCATCCAGATTACAGTTTCTTTGTGTCCCACAACTCAAACTGGAGGTAAGAGGGATCTCCGACTAACTTATGTCTAATCTGAAAATGCAAGAGCATCTAACCTCAAATTGCAGAAAGGATTGTTGATCGGATATTGAGTGCATTCTGATTCTTGTATTGCTTGGCTCCTTTTTCTGTCTAGTGGAAGAAGTGCCAAATAATACTGTGTTTATGGGATTTTTTGTTTTGTGAAAAGCTTGGTATGATATGATCCTTAAGGAAATGGCTTTTCTGTACGGGGAGTGTGTCTCATGATTGGATATTACAGACGTGAATCGTTATGAGTTATTCTGATGATAATCCATATTTGAGTAGTTTTGTCTTGTGGGGAGTTGGCTTAAAATGGCCTGAAAATGACAGTTGACAGAGACATTTTTAGTAGTTTGTCAGATGACGATGAAAAGTTTAGTTCATCTGTATATATAGAGCTTGCCTCACTACATACTTTTTTGTGACAATAGTTTCCATCTTTTATAAACATCAATGTTTTTGGCATGTATGGTTTTGACTCTTGAGCTTTGTGTTATTTGATTCGATTTTCTTGCCTGTGAAGCCATCAAATTAGCCAAGGGTCGGTCCCATCCACTCTTTCCTGTTCCTAATCTATTAGTGACAGCTCAATGCATATGTTGCTACAAGTACCTCATTGGAGAAAGGTAAAAACAAGGCGTTTTGGCACTAAATCTGTGCTATACAACTCGTTTATTGGGAACATGTGGATGCTGGATAGATAGTTGTATGTCACAAGTCGATGTAAACAAGGATCTACAAGTCCTTTTGGCTCACCGGGAGCTACTTTACCATATTCCGAATTTAATGGTTTCAATAAATCCCCTATAATAGTTCAATTTTGTTTGTGTAGCCATAAATCCTATTTTGTAAATAAATGATCTTATCATAGATCCGTTGTGGTCTTAAAATTATATGATAATGAAAACAAATTCCGTGGTACAACTCCTTTGTTGGAGGTAAAAGAGAACCATAATATGTAGTTCGAGGCTAAGCACGGTGGTCCATGGTCAGACCTAATATAAGGTGCACACAGCACCATACCGCCTAGCCTGGCACGCCACTCTGCGTCCCATGCTGGACGCTTTTAATTAACATCAACATCTGATTATTTGGCGAGAATTTAATAAAAAAAATGCAAAATTAATTTACGTGGTTATACCTTCTTGCAAGGAGAAATAATAGGCTTACAAAAGTTTTTGTACAAAAATTTCTTACAAAATGAAGTGGCATTATATGAGATTTTTGTACAAAATGAAGTGGCATTACAAAATTTTTTAATAAAAATTTCTTTCAAAATTTCTTAAATTTTGAACTACCCAATCATTTAATGCCACTTTATTTTGTAAGAGATTTTTATTCAAAAACCTTTGTACACCTAATATTACTCTTTCTGTAATACATTACACAAAAATAATAAATAAATCACTGCACTCACTTTTCATCTAATAAGACGATTTTTGTTAAAAAAATTTGACGAAATTTGAGCGTATAAATCCAATTGTTATTTTAACATTCATGACATTTTTATACCACATTAGCTTAATTGCCAATTGGTGTGACAACATGAACTAATTTTATATTTTTTCCTCATAATTAATCACTTGGGGATCTTGCAACTAGCACATTCTTTTAAGATGAAGTCCTCCTATTCTTGTATTTATGGCTCTCTTATTTTCAACTTGAATAGATGTCTACCACCTCGTCTATGTTTTCCAATTTCACATGAACTAAAAATATCCTGACAATCTTTTAGGTACTTTTATAAATTAGATTAAAAATGTAGAAAGCAGCAAGCAAAGTAGGAGTAAGTTCTTCCGTCTTTCCATTATGCACATAACTCTAATTACAACAAAATACATAGTTCCGCTGACCTAACTATTAGCACTTGTAACATAATATGCATTAGCATCTTCTATCTTAATCTCTGGCTCCCAGTCCTACTATAACATCGCCATGTCTTCTATGCATACCCTTTTAACTCATAAGTCGTCATCAAAAACAGTGGACATCAACAGACCCTGGATGAATTCACACTTACGAGTCTTCTCCTCCTGCTCCTTGTCCGATATCAGCAACTGTTGGACATTTCTGTCAAAATAAACTACTGTTAGATTTGGAAGAAAGAATATCATGATTCATGATCAGTTTAATATAACAACATATTATAAAATTAACTCTCTCTCCCTCTCTCTCTCTCACACACACACACACAAGCAAGGAAGAAAAAGGGATGGCTAACAAAGACTTAGGTGCATAAAAACAAAAAAATGTCTATATAACAAGTAATGTTATTTAATAGACTGTTATACGACTGTCATACAACTTGATAATGTATGGTAATGAAAATCAATCCTTAAATCAGCACTTACAAAAAAAAAAAAAAATCAATGATTGATTTTCCCTACATACAATCGTATAGCAGTCTAATAAATATCATTACTCCTACATATCACATGCCCATATTCGTTCCCAAGAGAAAAAGATGGAAAGGAGCCAATATATGTATGTTGCAGGTCAATCTAAAAAATTAATTATGTCATGCCGTGAAGAAGTCCTGCATTGATTCACCTGGTCTTACTTCAAAAGGGAGGAAAGTTGACAAATGACTACTGACCACTGAAGCACGTTTCATTAACAACAAAGAATCTGTGACTGTGAACAAGAAAGAACACCGCCAAGTCCTCAATAATATACAATTAGGTACAAATGATCAATCGATTTTCATAGAAAGTCTCATTATTCAATTTTGGTTTATATATCGTGCCAAAACAATCAAAAGTACCTAAGGCCCAGACTTAAAGCCGTTGATAACCATATTAAGTATTTCTACAAAGTAAACCATGTGGATTTTCTCATTCACTTCTCAAAGACTAATAGGACAACTTTTAAAAAAACAATAATAATGAAATAATCCAAGTTCACATACCTTTCCAAGAAATCCTCCTTTGAGCTTTCCTTTATTAAGCTTGCTTCCACCAAAGAACGAGACTGAACACTCTGAGTTTCATCAACTATAAGCGCATTATTTATAAATGATGACAGCAGAGGATCAGGTTCTGTATTTGAGGAAACAATGCAAGAGGATCCTCCAAAAAGGGATTGTAAATTTCCATCTCTGAACTCTTTCCTCAATATAGAAAATGTAGAATTAGAACCACCTTTACGGAATCTCCTCTTGCGCTGCACGTGATCTGAAGTTAAGGAACAGCATGGGCTCTTCATTGTGTCTCAAAAAAGCATGACCAAGCATCACAAAAAAAATTAAGACCAAGCATCAGAAACATGAGGGGGAAGTCCTAGAGCTTTTATGAAAGATATTGACATTACTAAAAATAAAGAAACAAAGCCCACAAAAGAAAGCTGATTTTTACGTAAGCGACATATAAGTCGAACAGTAACAAGAAAACGCAAATAAGGGGCAGATTTATAGCGACAATGGACACGAGGTGCTGAAGATGGTTGGTGAACAGTGAGCAGACATGTGGATAGATTCTGGAATAAAACTGATTCTAAAAGACAAGTTCCCACAGTCAACTTGTCTTTGATTCCAGTCTGGAAACACTGGAATCAAAGAAGATTTGAGATGTCTAACAAATGGATCATAATAGATGTCATTGTAGGAAAACCAGATCATGAACATCTTAGAGCCCCTCCACTGGGTGGAGACTCAGATCTATGTAGTGAAAAGTTAAAAAAAGCAAGGTTATACCTAAAAGCTCATATTCCTCTCTTTAAATAAAGATAGACAAGCGATGCTGTCAAAATAATCAGAAGAAACAAAAGAATCGGATTGTATCCACTAAATCAGACTCTGTATTTACAATATCAACATTTAAACCACGCATATATATAGAATCAAACATTATGCAACCAGACCTTGCAGACATGATGAGCAGGTACTAAATCAGAACCAAAACAAGCAACAACACAATCCAAAACTAAAGCATAATTAAAGTCAACTTGCAACTAAAGGATATCTTTAGAAAACTCCCATGTTGCATCGTAACATGGCCAACGATATCCGTCCCCACCCTCTTCGCACAAATTGGACATACCTGGAAATCCAAGTAAGAACATTGTGAGCAGACACTTAAAACAAGCCATAAACAATGAGTCCTCTCAGTATTCAGCAGTTATACCAATTAACACGAAAGATAAATTAAATAGAAATACCTACCCCACTAAAACTCACATCCAATAGGTTGCACCACCACCCCAAATAAACATTGCGAGCAGACATTTAAACAAGCCAAAGCAATGAGTCGTCTCAGTAATCACCACTTATACTAATTAAACATGAAATATAAAGAATTAAGCTTAGGTGCTGTAAAAATTTTTACAGCACCTAAGCCATGTCCAAATATAAATTAAATAAAAATACCTACCCCACTAAAAGTCACACCCAATAGGTTGCACCACCACCCAAAATAAACATTGCGAGCAGACATGTAAATGAACCAGCAATAAATCCTCTCAGTAATCACCGCTTATACTATTTTAAAAAAAAAGACAAATGCCTTCCCCATTAAAACTCATCATCCAATATGTTAGTATGTTACACTACCCCAAAAAGAAATTACTAGATATCTGACTACCAAGTTCACCAAAACAAGAAAAAGAAAAAAGAAAAGCGCTAGAAAACCATCATCTATCAAAACCCAAATCCGTGCTAATAGAAACAAACACGTTGCCACTAGTGCAGGACCAAAACCCAAGTGAAGCAAATTCTAATTGATGACTCCATATAATTAAACTCAATAAGCAAGCAAACCCCTTCAAAGCCCAGGAGGCCATAGTAGTAAATCCATGGCCTCCCATTTCTACACTGTCAATTACTCCTACATTAAAAACCAAAAAAGTTCTCCAAACACTTACAAAAGACTAGATACTAGTATCAAAAATTTATTCTCACACAATTTACTAAACTAAACAAATTGTAAACAACGTTTTCGCACATGCTTTGCTAATATTTACGATAAAATAAAAAATAAAATCACAAAATTTCCACATTTGTCATAAAAGAAGAGCTTTATTCACTAATTAAATTAAAAAATAATAATAATAACTTTTCAAAGAGAATAATAACAAAATAAAAATAAAAAAATAAAGTATGGGTACCCCATTCTTGGCCTCCACAGGATGCTCCTCATCGATGTGGCAACAAAGCCCAACGACATCGTAATCCTCAGCGCAAAAAGGGCACAGAAACTCGGCCCTTGACTCGTCGTCCCCGTCAATTTCCTCGTGACCCCCTCCCAGGTACAGATCTGCATCATCATCATCATCATCATCATCATCATCATCATCATCATCATCATCAAAAAGAAAAGAAGAGAAAACCAAACAGAAAGCGAGGGGGTTAATGGGAAATGGAGAAAACAAAACCAACCCGATCGACTCTGGTAGCGGCGCGAAGCATTCGAGAGGCGAGCGGTCCACGCATCGGAGTCCATTTTCTGGGCGTTTGATCGATCCTAAGAGAGAGAGCACGAGGACCTCGTTCTGTGGTGGTTCAGGTAATTTGGTAGTTTTAATTGCGAATTCAGGGACTCCAAATAGTATTACTGTAAAATTGACCTTTATGGAACCCTAGAAAGATGAAGGAAAGCCGGTAAAAGGAGTGTGCGAGGAAAGACCGAGGAAATTGAGAGAGAGAGAGAGAGATACAGAAAGAGAGAGAGCGAGCGAGCGAGCGAGATTTTTATGCCCAGAGGGTTTTGTGGGGAGAAATCCCGGGAATGCCCCTAACTACCTGACGCGGGAGGCCCCACGAAAGACTTTAAAAGGAGGGCGGCGTTGACGGAATGGTTAAATGTAAAAACGCAGACAACAGAGTCTTTCACCCTCGGGCATGAAAAATATCCGACGTTTTTTTAGCTGTTAAGACTCGAATTTCGGAAGATTATTCTATTAAAATTACCACGTTAATATTTTACACTTTAAAATGTGGTGTTTTTTTTTTTTAATTTCATTACTTCTTTAATTTAGGATGGATTGTTTTAGTTTCGAAGCTAATTTCATCTGGAAATCCTTATATTAGAGTTTTTACTTATAAATCAAATGATTTTATATTTTATTCATTTTTATATTATTTTTAAATTTATTGAATAATTATATATATTAACTTTATTTTTTACTTTGTGCAATTAAATTAATGTAATTTTAAATTATCATTTAATTTATGATATATTATTATTAACTTTTATTTAATAATAATTTTAAAAAATTACATTAATTTTAATAAAAATAAAATAAATATAAAATTGACATTCATTACTTTTATCTATTATATCTCGTACGTAATAAATACTAAAACAAATAAAATATGAATTGTTTAATTAATGATTTGACGGAATTCACTGTAAACTTTCCAGTAAAATTTAGAAGATTTTAATCTTATTTTACTTGTACGAATGGTTCGATCTGATGCTTTATTAGTTAAACGAAACTATTTAACTATATATTGGTATAAACTTGAAACCAACACCAACAAGCTCTCGTAGCTCAGTTGGTTAGAGCACCCGTTTAGTAAGCGGGAGGTCTTGAGTTCGACTCTCAACGAGAGCATTGGTCTTCAATGTGGTGCATTTCTATTTTTCTCTCGGACTTACGTGGCAGCAAAAGGATTCGTCAAGCTCAAATGAATATGACGCCGTGGAGATGTATTATAAATTTTGTAATTTCCTTCGTCTTTTTGGTTTCCTCCTGTAAGTCCCTATATACGTTTATGTTTATGCCAATCATATCAGGAAGGTTTTATAATAATTAGTGGCGGATTCAGAAATTTGTATTAATATTGGCAGAACTAAAATATAATTACAATATAATATTTTTGTTCTCTTTCTATATTTTTATTATAATTTATAAAAATATGATAAATACAATTCAAAATATAAATTATAATACCAATAAAAAATATATATAAATCATAACACAATGTGTATCACAAAAAGCATATTTCTCAAACTTCATAAATATATGTCAAATTGAGATATTAATTAACATATAAGCACTAGTACAAAAAATAAAGAAAAATACAAAATACAGAGTGTCTAAAATTGCATCTTATGCGCTCTTAGATAAACAAAATCATCAAGTATCAAATTTGAATTGAAGCTCTTAAAAATTTTCATTTCAATGTAGACAACTAAATTATTTACAAGAAACTCATTATCTATTTTGTTACGAAGTATTGTTTTAACAACTTTCATAGCTGAAAATATTCATTCAGTAGTCACTGTAGTCACTGGAATGATCAAAATAAGACAAATCCATCTATTAATAAGATAGTATGTCTCTGATTTTCCTATCTCTATCAATTTTCGACATAATTCCGCAATAGAAAACAATTTTTTTTTTTAATTTCATATGATTAAGCATATCAAGTTCAAAATACTTTAACTAAAATCTTAAATTAATTTTCTCCTGCTCAGAAAAATCGAGAAAATAGTATTTCTCTGGAAGACTACACATATCATCAATGCTAAAAGATTTATAAGCATCATCTAGATTCAAAATTGAACTAAGTGTCAAGAATTACATTACCCCTTCACCAAATCTACTATCGAGCTCTTGTAATTGAAATTATATAGTAGCATTGAATATGTCAAAATAACAATTATGCTCGATTATGATATGATCTCGTTGATGACAACCTTCAACATAACGAGCACTCAATTTTGGAATGTCAATTTCAAAATGCTTAAACAAAGATACTACTTTCTCAAGCAAATTATATCAATCTTCATTTCTCAATTTTGGAGGAGTGCTTTTGTATTAGAAACTAAATGCAAAGCGTTCAATATATATTGAGATTTTTTCTGCAAATGTTAACAAAAACGATCGGTAGTACCCATGATTTCCCTCATCAAATGTAAAATGAATATGAATTTGAATGATGTAATCATTTTATAAGCAATATTAGCATCCCCACGTTGAGAGTAAGTTGATCATCATTTTATAATACTTTCAAGCACTGAACAAATAAGAACAAATATCTTTAGTATGTATACAAATATAAGCAAGAAAACAGACCATACGTGGTCTTTCTCCATCTCCATTTCATGAGATTTCTCACTCCTTCAGTGAGTAGCGTTTGGAAAATAGGTATCGAGCTTGTCTCCATCCTCCTCCTTCTCTCTTTTCTTCCTCTATTTTCGTTCTTCTCCCCTAATCCTTTACTTTTCTCTTTTTTCCTTTTTTCCTTTGATCATTGTCTGCAACAAAGCAAGATCTACCGAATTTGTTCTCCAATTCAGCACACGTGCCTCCTCTCTGCCTCCACCACCTTCCTTCACTTCACCCTACGGTCTCTGCTTTTGTGCATGCTATCCACGTGCCTCCGTAGCATGAGTGTGGTACACGCACCGCCCCCTTCTCCACAGGCTTTTGTGTCACGCGTCTGCTAGCTGTCTTCCTCGATGTTTCCGCTATAGATCTCCATAGATGGTTCTATATTTTAGGCTATGGAGAATGGAAGATTTTGTTGTACGTTTTGTCACCAAATTTTGGGTTGGCTTTTGCCGAGTACAAAGCTGCTGCTATCCATTTGTGTGTGTATCCTCGATGTTATGGAGTCCTTTTGTAGTGAAGAAATTGTAGAAACCCTTTGGGTACTACCACCCTTGTTACAAGAAGGTCTGAGAAGTCCTTTGGACTATATTTTACTTCTTGTATCTCTCATTGTCGTGTGTGGCGGCCAAAGC
Source organism: Betula pendula (assembly GCA_900184695.1). Taxonomy (NCBI): domain Eukaryota; kingdom Viridiplantae; phylum Streptophyta; class Magnoliopsida; order Fagales; family Betulaceae; genus Betula; species Betula pendula. Next base: position 174,079 of record FXXK01000821.1, on the reverse strand, counting down.
TCTTGATTTGTTTATCAAGATTTAGTTACTTCTGCACTAATTTGGTTGTAATGTGCTTGTTGTTGGGTTGCCCAACTCTTTTCGATACTTTGGTGTGATGTGTTATTCCCCTTCCCCCCTTTCCTTGTATATTGCATACAAAAAAAAAAAAATCCTTAGTAGGTTACAAATATAATGAAAATAAGAACTCTAACGAGAATCACCAACTCATTTTAAAGTGTCAATTTAGTTGGTTAATTTTCTAGTTTTAAGTTCATCAGTAGCTATCAATTGTGTGATTTATGTTTCTTGAACAGCTTGTAATTCATCATGACATTTACATAAAGCACTACCACTTTGATAATAAAATTCAAATTTAAAAAGAACTCATGAACAGAAACTATCTATCGAGATACAGCAATTAATGCTAATTGTAATCGATGAACAAAATAATTAACATAGTATGCACAATGACAATCATTAAGAAATAATGTCTGTAATCATTTCCATTTACCACACATATTGCTAGCACCATTACACCCTTGTCCACGAATACTTTGAATATCAAGACATCATTAAGAAAGAACAACAAATATTTTATTCTTTAAATTCAACACAGATGTATCTTTAACATGGACAAAATCAAAGAAGCATTCTTATATAAAATCATGTTTGTCAACAAATCTCAAAATAATAACCATTTGTTATTTCTTTAGACTCATCTCATGCCTCATATAATAATGAAAAATTTTGAATCACCAATTTCTTCATGAATTACATCTCGTACCCTCTTTGCTAAGACATATAAAATATCTTTTTGGACATGATGTGAAGTATATTTAGCATTTTTATAGAGCATTTTCTAAAACAAACTTAGCAACATCCTCAGTGTAAATGGACATAAATTTTATCAACTAAAAAAAATTACCACGATTTTTTGAATTGGGACCTTCACCATGATCTCTAAGAACACATTCTTGAGATGTTAAATACTAAATATAATCGATTGAAGTCTTCAATCGCAATCGATTATTCAATTTTTCTTTTGAAGTATGCTTATCTATCACATTATCAATATGTTGATATTAGTTCTCAGTGTGACAATACTTAACAACATTATTATGAGGTGAACATGACTCATTTCCTATATGAACAAAAAAAAAAAACATAATGCATACACTCATTAACCTTCTTCCAATAATGAAATCCTTCAATGGTAAATATATTAACTCCAAACCATCATGTTGGCTTTTTACTAAAAAAAATAGCAAAGTAATGAGCAGCATTTTTTACAAGAGAGAGTATTCTAATCAATGAAACATCTTATACCAAGCTAAAGTTTGAGGATTAAATATGGAAGAAGACATTTTACAATTTGAATCAACATCTTTTTTCTTAAAAACTGAATCAATTGTTTTTTACTTGCTCATGATGTAATCTAACATTTTTCGAAAACCTGAAAATTTATTTATTTATTAGTTTTAAGGCTTTTCACACTAAAAAACTCATGGATAATGACACATACTCTAATGATATTATAATAAAATTATTATCATATTCTGATAACTATTAATTTAACCAACCAACAAAAAATATCTTTAAAAAAAAAACAAACAAACAAACAATAACAAATAATGTACCTAATAATGGTAAAAATTTTACTAAAACTTGTTAATGCTTGGCCAAATCCCAACGTATAAAGAAAACGTTATTAAAAAAAAAAAAAAAAGCCAATGTTATTCTTATCATAATAAAAAATATATATAATAAAAAATAATAGTAGGTAAATTTATTTCTAATCACATTGATATCAAAAAAAATAATAAAATTTGACCATATCACTATGAGTTTTTAGATAAATCAAAATAATTCTTTAATTTTTAATAAATAAAAAAATATATATATATGATCGACCAATTAAACAAAAAATAAAAAGGCCAAAGAATCAAAGATAATAAAATAACAAAACAATTAGTACGTTTTAGACCATATAATCAGTTGCGAGGCCAAAAATTTGTGCTTGTATAGACGAGATTAAAATTAAACAAATGTAATGATAGATTTTTTTTTTTTTTTTGGTTCTCTTTATATATTTTTTATTATGATATTAAAATTAAGGTAAACAAAATTCAAAATAGAAATTATAACACAATATATGTATTATAAAAAGTATATCTATCAGACTTCATAAATATGTCATAATTGGCATATTAGTAAGTTAACATGTAGGCACTAGTAAAAAAACTACAAAATAAAAAGTGTCTAAAATAACGTACTTGAAATTATTAAAAATCTATTGAAACTTGTTGACACTTGGCAAATCCCGAAATACAAAGAAAATCTTATATAAAATGTCAATGTTGTTCTTATCGGACTAAGAAGACAAAAAAAATTATAACAAAAAGCAACTTGTCATTGAGAAAATGGGCATTGATGCAAGTTTTCTTTAAAAATTTGTTGTTCAGACCATTTATTTTGATGTTTTTAGGTAATACCTTTATGTATAAAAATAATTTCTCTCAATAGAACCTTAATTTATGTAAAAAAAAAATTTTAATACATTATGAGACTTAAAAATTATGTGCAACTAATTGACATTATAATATCACAGCTATTAACATTTTTTTTAGTGGCTACATAGCATTGACATGTTTTTTAGTGACTATTTAGTGGCAAATATTTGGAAACTATTAACTATGTGCAGGAATTAACATTTTTCTTAATGGGTTAGTGGTCATGTTTTGAGCATTAAGTGAAAATGCTGCAAATGCAAACTATTAACTAATGACTACACGTCCTTTTTAACTAGTTTTTGAGGCTTTGAGCATTAAATGAAATGCTGCAAATGCAGCTATGATTATGAAACATAGCCTACATAGTATAGACTACATTGTGACCAGTCTATCTATACTACACGCAGTTACACTCATAGACAAATCACTGGTTACGCATTAAATTTTCTTTGCAATGAAAGCCTACATGGCCCCACGTAATGAAAGATTATTAACTTATTTATAAAGTGAAATGAAGCTTTTACTTTCAAGTTTCACTGCTTTAACATAACATTAAAAGGTGGTAGGTAAAAAGTGTTATAAAATGTGTCATTCTTAAGTTCAACCTTAGTTTTTGGGCTGGGTTAATTTAGTTAGAGAATGACTCAAATTTGAAGGCATCCCAATTTTTTAAGGAGTTAGGTTGACTAAGCTTAGTTATGTAGGGGCTCTTACAATTTTTAGGAGGATTGGGTTGAATGGGTTTAATTTTATAGGGCCAAGAGTCTTAATAAAAATAGTTTTAAACTAAAAAAAAAACGTGTTGTATAGGCATCCTTACCTATATCTGCCACTGCATATAATATGCTTAAATAGTTTATTCATAACTTGATTATTGAAAACGAGCTTTTCATTTGTTGTGGAACATAATTTCTGCCACTATATTTTTTTTAGTCCTAAAGAAAAAAAAAAACTAAACCTAAATTCCAATATGAAAGTTGGAACAAAAATAAAGTTACAATTTACAAAGGTATATGCATACCCCACTTGGCTACCCATGTTATTACCCCACCTTTAACCCTCTAATCCCTTTCCCCACTTCGCCACTGTAGATGAATCATATCCACACTTATAAGTTGTAACATTCATGAGTCAAAGTCACGTGTTTCCTTTTTCATTTTTTTCTCTTCAAAATATCAACAATTCTACCAAAAAAAAAAAAGATACCTCTTGGTCACAATGTCAACAAAGAGCCAAGACCATAAAATCACTCATTCACAAATTCACATTTCTCTATGTCTAACATGACTAACTCATAACTTAAGTAATTATAAAACTTAGAGTTATAAGCTTACAGCACAACAGTTGGCACGATAACAGGCGTAGAGGACAATGAGTTAGTGAGTCACCGACAGTGAGGACCAAGTCTCAACTCTCAAGTTAGAAAGTTTTAAGTCGATTCTTGACGAAAAAGAATAGCATTTTCAAGCAGGTGTAGCCACGTAGAAGTAGGTTTCGGTGGTATCATAATAGTTAAGAAAATTTATGCAACGTATTGATTGTTCATTTTTTAGTTTAATCTTAATTTTGGATTGGATTTAATTAGTTGGATACTAATTCAAATTTAATGGTAACTCAATTTTTTAAGGGGGCTGGGCTGTTTTGACTTATTTTTGCAAGGGCAAATCTTAATATTGTAGACACATGATAGAGTTTGTGCTAAAAGAAGCCTTACATATATTTTTTTCAAACATTTTGTAAAGGGGGCTCCCCTGCTCATGCCCTGCCCTCCCCCTTTGTCATCGCCACTGATAGTAATACAATCATATCATGAAGGTTCACCTCATGGATGATAAATGCTCAAGAATTATGCCTAAACTTTTCATCCATAATTGGGAGGATATAATGTAGAGTTAGGCCAACAAAGTTTTCTAAATTTATAAGAATTTTTCCTAAAATTAATGGGCTCTATGATGATCTGAGACATATTAGTCGAACACTTTAAAATGTGTTTGGTATATCTTGGATTTGGTACTGACCCATTAAATCACCCACTTTATAAAGCATTATACTTTGTACGTAGAGGTCACAATTTCCATTCAAAATCTTGGGTTGCATTCTTATTGATTTAATTATTATCCAAATGTTACAATGGAAAACAAGAAAAGTTGCATGTTGACTTTGAAGAAAATTATTGTAGAAATAGACTAAAGAAAAGTATATTGAATTGTATATTGCTGTGATGATTCAATGAGGGACAAACCTACGTTGGTAGTTGGGAGGCTTTTAGCAACCCTAAAAATATTTACAATCCCTATAAAAATACAATTTTCAATAACATGGCCCATCAATGTTAACATAATAAAACGTTATGGCCTCTCCAACACACTATATATTTCATAGCAAAACAACAAAGCAATGTTATAGCTCTTAAAAAATGCAAGCAAGTATAGTGTAGAGATTTATTTGATTTGCTTTACACTGCATAAGAGGCAAGTGCGTTTTGAGATGAAAGCTGTTTGTGGAGAGGTAGCATGTAAGCAATTTTTTTCCTCAACAACTCTCAAAAGTAAATATCTCTCAATCTCACCTAGGAAAAACAAAAGAGATAGCCTTCGTCAATTTGTGGGTTCTTGTTTTGAGAGGAAAGAGATATATGTATGTTGTTTTTATTTTTGTTTTTTCAATTGTTTTCATTTTTGTTGCTGATGAGAAGGTGTAACCCTCTCGTATGCGTGAGTTCACAAATTACCACAAACTATAATTGAGATTTTGTATTTACTTGAACAAGAAAAAAGACTGAAGACTCAATTACTCTCTATTATAAATGCATCTAATTTTCTTCTCCTTTTTTTTTAAAAAAAAAATTCCACAATTCCACGAATCACAATGAAAAAGCATCTATAGAAATAAGCTCCGCAAGTATCCTCTATCAGATTGTCCTCTTGTCTTGTCTCAAGAACAATGCTTCTTAATTACAAAAAAAAATCCCATGAAAAGACAATAAAGTTGACAAAATATAAGATTCATAAATCTATATATTGAAACAATGAAACAGAAACACCACCTCTTTTGACAAATGTTTTTCATATTTATGTTATTATTACTATTCAAATCATTCATTCTCGTTTGTCAATCCAAATCATTTTGTTAGCAATTTTTTTCTTACACTAAACATATCGGTTAGGGTGTTTGAGATTTATATGAAATTTAAGGTGATTCGTGTTTGGATTGTTTGTTAATATTTTTATTTTAGGAAAAAAATAAAAATAAAATATTTAACAAAGACAAAATGTGTTTTGGATGAAGGTTTTAGTTCTTTTTTTTTATTATTATTTTTAATCTAGCAAACACTTAATTGTGTTTGGTTTGTTTTAAGAAATCTCTCAAGATAATGCTGAAAGGTGCTCATTTTTCTTGAACCCTATTAATTGTGCTTGATTTATTTTGCCAATAGTTTATATTAGGGATAAATACAAAAACAAAAAAAAAAAGCCCATGAACTACCAATCATTTTCAAAAAAAGCCTCACTAACTGAGTGTGACCAGTGGCAGAGCTAGGATTTTGATTCAGGGGAGTCAAAAAAAAATTAAACAAAATTTAATAAAAATATAAAAATATACAACTCAATAAATAATTCTACAATGATATATTCCAACCGATCAGCATATTTTTTGAACCATGCTAGATTTAAAACGACACCATGTTATTCCAAATTGTGTTTTTAAAGAATTATGATTAAATTGTTGACAATGTCTTTTTTGTAAATATGCTCTTCGTATTTGATATCTTTCACGGTAATCATAATTTTTTTTTCCTTAAGTAATTATCTATTAGCAGATTTGTTAAATCTATCTCGACACGAGTTCGTTTATAATTTGATTAGAGGTTAATGAAATCATTGTTGTTCTCATCTCAGATAATTACAATTATATATTTAATATAATGAAAATATGTAAGAAAAATTTTATATATATATATATATATTAAAAGAGTAATTTAAACATAAAAGCTTAATCAATGTAAAAGTTTAATAACAAAATTTATGAGGCTCTAAAACAAAATAACTAAGCAATTGATTTGTATTGTTGAAAGCTTCAAATAAAAAGAGATATTGTCAAAAGAAATCACAAATTCCAATGACAAATCGCAAATAGCGTTATATTGTTTTAAGTATATATATATATCTAAGTTTAAAGTCGGCAAAGTCTTCTTTAAAAAAAAAATGAAAAAAAAGGGTTAAAGTGTTAAAGTTAGGGCATGTCAGACTTAAAGTCACATCCCAAACTCCCATTCGTAAACCAAGGCTTTAGCTTTCAAGTCCATTAAAATTCATGCTTTTAGACGTGTCTCATTCTTGTTTTATTATAATATTTTTCCAAGTGTTATAAAGGAGCTGTGCGTTTTGAATTAGTTAAACGAAAGTTTTGGCAAAAGCTCAAATGGTGTGTTTCTATCAAAAATAAAATACATGTCTCGTCATCATCAACCTCCATCTTCTTTAACTTGATGTCCTGGTTTGACCTAATCAAGAAACCACTTGAAACAATGACAAAACGTAGGTGTGACTCATGAAGCTCAGTCTTCTTAAAAAATATTTGCCTCCTGATGAGTGTTTGAGAGTGGGCAATCAGGATTTTTAAAGAAATTCTTTCAAGAGTAAGGAATTTTTTTGGGAGGTGAGGGGGGCATTTGACCCCTCCCGACCCATCTCTCTCCACCCCTAGGTGTCACACTTGAATACATCACACTATCATTTTATTGCAATTAAGCTCCTTCGTTAGGGTTGACCGTTGTTGAATAGAAAAATGGTCATTACTTCGACCAAAATATTCTCATTTTGCCCTTATTTAACCCCTAAAGAATTGATTTTTCCCTTAAAAATCTTTCCTTTTAAAAAAAATGAACATATGTGGCTAAACCATCAAGATAACTAAGCTAGAACATGCATAAACGAAATTAAAACATAAGAATAGATGGATTTTCAACAACTCCTTGGCTTATTGGCCAATTTGAATTTTCTTCTTCTTGCATGCTGATGAAGAACACCAAGAACAAGGATGTACAACCTTCAAGTCTTATCCTTAATGACTGAAGATGATCAAGAGAGTGTGCCCTCAAACTATTTCTTAATTTCTTGAAAAAATCAAATCTTAAACTATGAAAACAATTTTGTTCTCTTAGAAATAATAAACTAAAAGACTTTCGTCAGTCTATTCTTACAGAATTGTGTTGTAGTTTAAGCTCTCACTAAAGACCTCTAGTTATAGGTTTGGGAAATATGGGTAGTAGTGGGAGTAGGACAACAAAATCCTAGAACTATTAGGATTCGGCCACAAAGGGAATTAATTCCCTTGTGCCACATGACCATGGGGAGAATGCGCCTAGGGTTAGTGTTTTAACTCTAACCCATTTTCTCTTAACCCAACGCATGAGCTTGGGTTTTATCCCTAACCCAATGCTCCTTTATCTGTTTGTGCTAAGAATTAAATTCTTTAAGCTCAAACTTATCCTAAAACTTGACCATTTGGAATTTAATCCCGTTGGCCTATCTTTATAAAATAAAATAAGCCTATAAATAAACAAATAACTAAGGCCCTAATATTACTAGTCAAATTATGTCAGCTCGAGGAAAAAAAAAAACTAGCTAAAATAGGCATGTGATCCAGTCATCTTTATAACTGTCATCAGGTTACTATTTAATTACAATTAATTCTACTATACAATTGTAATTACACTCTAGTTAATATTTTTTATTTTAATCAACCAATTCCTATAACATACTTATTTATTACATATTATCCATTCACGAAATATTTAGTAGTTGAATTAAAGTCAATAAAACTGTCACGTTAAATTCACCTCTTTTCCTTAAGTCTTCAATTTAATCACATGCATTATTTTTTGTACTATGTGAAATCTTATCTTATTATGATTCATGAACTAATAATTTCAATACTCTTACCAAACACTCAGGTCTGAACTTCAGAATAATCATTTCTATTAAATCACATCAAGTGAAATAATCATTATCTCTTTGTTCTTAACAAAGGTTTGGATTCCTTATTAAACAATGGCGTTCCAAGAATGCTACATGTGATCGCCCAACGTACCAAGATGTTGACTCTAATAAAGGTCTCACTCCTAAATGCATCAAAATGACCTACCATTTACATCTAAGTTCATGATCTTCTCTAAATTTAGAGAAACTGTTATAAGTAGTCTATGAGTGTGCATCATTCTAATGACAATGTTAATAAAGAATGATGACTCACATGGCCCATTCAATGTATTACATCTCTATGCTTCTGTACCTACATATCAACTCAAAGTATCTACGTTATATGATCAAGATAAATCATCACAAGTTGATATATTATACTCTAGATAGAATACTCAGTTCTATTTATGACTATGAACAATAGTTTACTGGTTATAAGAACTTATGACTTAGATCTTCTTATGTAATAACCTCATTACTCACACAATAGTCTTATTCAATGTAACTTAAGAACGTTTCATGTACATGATAGTATATAAAAACAATCAGAGGTCCACAAGCAAACAGTTGTATATGCCTATTACTTATTTAATAAAACATTTGAATAAACAACTTTTATTCTACACATAAAGAAGTATCATGCTAATCAATTGGAATTTAGGACACAATCCCAACAAACTTTCACTTGTCCTTAAATTTCAATTTGGAGACTTGTTTGTTATCCATATTCACGAAGTAAGACTCTTAAAGACCAATGGGCTGGGTTGGGGGTGGCTAACAAGCCACCCCAAGAGGTGGCTGTGAGTGGCTTGAACCACCCCCAAAGATTGTGGGGGTGGTTCGGCCACCCCTCCTCCTTCATTTTGGGTTGTCGATCCACCTCTTATCGGGTGGTTAAGCTACCATTTGAGTTGCCTTTTTTTAAAATATATATATATACAATTTCTTTTGTTTATTTTATATCTTTTCATTTTTTTTAATTAATTTTTTGTTTTTTTTTTAAATAAGGATATTATAGGAAGAAAAACAAAAAAAAAGTGATCACATGACCACTTTTCCATCCAACCTAACAACCAACACTAACAAAGTAGCTTATTTATAACAAATAGTAATTTGATGTATCCAAGTGTCAAACCTGTAAGTTCGTGAAGCTTTTTTGAATAGCTAACAGTTTAGGGGGCTTTTTTGTAATTATCCCTCTATATTATTATGTGTTTGTGACGCTATTAGATTTATTTTGTTTTATTTTATTTTTGTAAGTTATAGGCTTTTGAATAGTTACTTTATTGTTGAATTTTTTGGTAATTAAATGGCTTTGATTTGATTGATTTATTTGTTGTTATTTTGCTTGTTAGTGCTAATAAAAACTCTACTGAGTAAAAAATTCTAACAAAAATCCTATACTTTTAGGTACATTTTAGGTTAATTGTTGATTCTTAAATTTTTCTTAAAGCATAAAAAAATATGGGTAAACCAAAAACAATCATTTCATTTTTTAAGAAAAAGAATGCGAGTCATTAAGAGGTTTATACACCTTTAGATAAACTGTTACAATGGATCTTGATGCTCTAGTGACTAATTAGCGGCCCCCTAAATATCTAATAATCCAACCTGAAAAAATGAATGCTACCTCTTTAAAGCGTGATTCAGGATTACGTTCACAAATATGAAAATTCCTTGTTAACTTACAAGATGAAATATGATGTGTGTATCTTAAAGCTGCTATATATTAACCCAAGCCTTTAGAATATCCACTTTCAAAATCAAATAATCATCGTCATTCATTTCAAGTTTCTTAGTTCAAAACATACTTAAATTGATTGAAGTTTTCACCCTTGAAGAATATCATATTTTGTCTTCTATGTTACGGTTTTGCTAAGAAATAGACGGGTCATCTAAGATCAAATGCATTTAAAATGAAAAGTTTTGACAATTGAAAAAGGATGAACACTAGAATGAATTGACCTTTAATAAGACATGTAGGGAAAGATCCAATTTGACCACGTAAAATTTGCAGTAAAATGTTGTGAAAATCTAATGAAATCATTCACGACATATTGACGAGTTAATTGAAAAATAATCATCTCAATAAATGAAGAATAATCAGTTGTGGCTCAAAATCTCAATAGATAGTGTTCGATGGCTAGCATTCTAAGCATGTGCGTTTAGAGGTCATGATGAAAGTTCTGACTTAAAAAATTAAGTAACTTCATTGAATTAATAAAGTTCTTAACAACTTATAATGATAAAGTTGTTGAACGTATCTTTGAAAATGTTTTACGAAATGCCAAATATACATTACCCAAACTTTAAAAAGAAATTCTGCATATCTTTGCAAGTAAGTACGAGGTGTGATTCGCGAAGAAATTGAGAATGCCAAATAGTTCGCAAATCACACCTGTGGTTGTCACCGAAATCAAACAGATACCTCAGTTTTAAAAACTTTGTGATGTAGTAACCGACGTTAACCCTATATCTCGACTTTGTACTTCCGTCAAAGTTTCGTCAATGGTCTTAACGGACACTTGTCGCTTTGGCCACATGGGATGGCCATATAGGCATATCACATGAGGTACCTATAGTTTGAAGTACCTATAGTTTTATATGCCAAGTATGAAAAAAAAAATAAATAAATAAAATAAAAAAGTGGTAATATAGAAGACATCTATGTTCAACTAGCACGATATAAATTAGAGCTCGAAGAACTTGTAGGTATAATTCTTATATAAAAACAAGATCAACAAGCCCCAATGTTTTAGAAATATTGTGCGGCGGCAATTTCAATTCCTAATACCCTAAATAAGGCCACAAAGAAGTGACTCTCATACCATTTTGAAATAAACTAAAGAAAAGAATATAGAACNGAAAAAGAATGCGAGTCATTAAGAGGTTAATACACCTTTAGATAAACTGTTACAATGGATTTTGATGCTCTAGCGACTGATTAGCGGCCCCCTAAATATCTAATAATCCAACCTGAAAAAATGAATGCTACCTCTTTGAAACGTGATTTAGGATTACGTTCACAAATATGAAAATTCCTTGTTAACTTACAAGATAAAATATGATGTGTTTATCTTAAAGCTGCTATGTATCAACCCAAGCCTTTAGAATATCCACTTTCAAAACCGGGTAATCATCGTCATTCATTTCAAGTTTCTTAGTTCAAAACATACTTAAATTGATTGAAGTTTTCACCCTTAAAAAATGTCATATTTTGTCTTTTATGTTACGGTTTTGCTAAGAAATAGACAGTTCATCTAAGATCAAATGCATTTAAAATGAAAAGTTTTGACAATTGAAAAAGGATGAACAATAGAATGAATTGACCTTTAATAAGACATGTGAGGAAAGATCCAATTTGACCACGTAAAATTTGCAGTAAAATGTTGTGAAAATCTAATGAAATCATTCACGACATATTGACGAGTTAATTGAAAAATAATCATCTCAATAAATGAAGAATAATCAGTTGTGGCTCAAAATCTCAATAGATAGTGTTCGATGGCTAGCATTCTAAGCATGTGCGTTTAGAGGTCATGATGAAAGTTCTGACTTAAAAAATTAGGTAACTTCATTGAATTAATAAAGTTCTTAACAACTTATAATGATAAAGTTGTTGAACGTATTTTTGAAAATGTTTTACGAAATGCCAAATATACATTACCCAAACTTCAAAAAGAAATTCGGCATATCTTTGCAAGTAAGTACGAGGTGTGATTCGCGAAGAAATTGAGAATGCCAAATAGTTCGCGAATCACACTTGTGGTTGTCACCGAAATCAAACAGATACTTTTAGTTTTAAAAACTTTGTGATGTAGTAACCAACGTTAACCCTATTTCTCGACTTTGTACTTCCGTCAAAGTTTCGTTAATGGTCTTAACGGACACTTGTCGCTTCGGCCACATGGGATGGCCATATAAGCATATCACATGAGGTACTTATAGTTTGAAGTACCTATAGTTTTATATGCCACGTATGAAATAAAATAAAATAAAAAAGTGGTAATATAGAAGACATCTATGTTCAACTAGCACGATATAAATTAGAGCTCGAAGAACTTGTCGGTATAATTTTTATATAAAAACAAGATCAACAAGCCCCAATGTTTTAGAAATATTGTGCGGCGGCAATTTCAATTCCTAATACCCTAAATAAGGCCACAAAGAAGTGACTAAAGAAATTGATTCAACTATATATTTCTATAGAAAAGAATATATATTTCTATGATGCTTCAACTATACACAAGCGAGACCTATTTATAGTGGAATGATGCTAGTCGGAATAGGAAATTCAACAAGAAATGAATAAGAAAATATTACAAAATAATATCAAACGATACAAGAAAATAAATCAATACCTGATACGGTATATGAATGTCAAGTGACCTCGGCATAATTAGATTTTGATATCATGCTAATAAGGTAAGTATCAAAAATATATTTTGGATATATTCTAACAATTCTCCTAGCCTTGCAACATGCCCTCCAAAAAAACAAATCAGATCTGCTCAAAGAGTGATTATTCATCAGAAATCCAATTAGGTTTATTGGATTACTCTTGTTTTAAAACCCTCATCTATGCTATAGAAGGGAAGGGATATATGAAATATCCCAACCTCTTAGGCGACAACAAGAGACTTTACAAATTGCATGGCACCCGCATCATAATGGAGCAACAAAGGAAAAGTTGACTGCCAACTTTTGTCCAAAGATTATGCAACAAAATGTAAGAAATTGCATGAACTGTTTTTATTTAACGAAAAACATGGTTCAGTAATATCTCAAATATTGGAGAAATTGCCAACTATCTTAATTTGTCGAGGTTTTTATCCATCTTAGCTGACCATTGTGAGTCCAGTCCAAGTTCAGCCCGGCCCACAAAGCAGAGCTTAATTTGAAGGCCCAAAAAAAAGAAGTGATCTGAAACAAGTTCCAGCCTGCTTGATTGGGCGCCGCCCACTGAATTTTGAGTGCACGATCGAGCACAGTTTCCCTTTTGAGACGATCCAATGATGGAATTTGACCTAACAATCAACCCCCAATGTAAGGTAAATGTCATGAGGTCAAGGTACCAATAGGCAATATATTATTGCTTGCTCCTTCTTGGAAAGTAGGGGCTCAAAACGAGGCAGGTGTTCTTCATGTGTCACCATGTGCATTTAATGTCTTATATAATGCAATCCTAGTGCTTCATTGCTTTATTTTATCCAAAATTTCAGAAAATAATAAATCTTCCTTCACGTTATGATGCTGACTCAAATTCATGCAAATCTCACATAAAATTCACTTTTAAAAATTGGCTCGTATTGAGAGGATATACTTACAGTTAAGATTGATTTAACACTATATTAAGACATTTTAATCTAATCTATAAGTCTTTCTCTTCAAATGTTTGGCTCTGATACTAAATAATGCAAACTTCAGATAAAATTCATCTTTAAAAATCAGCTTATAATGAAAACATGTTTGATAACTTATATGCACATAATTAAAATTACACTTATACCATGTAAAACACTTAATTAGGATTGTAATACAAGGTTGCATATTGACAAAAAAAAAAAAAAGAAGAAGAAGAAGAAGAAGAGCATAGGGGGTTGGTTCAAGGGTATGTCTAGATTAGATCCAACAAAATGGTCGAGCTACACTGATTAAGTAATCCACATGTGAGGTGCTTGCTGCATAATTACAAGAGCCCGTGCCCAACAATGAGAATTGCACCTTTGACAAGGGAAAACGCATTCCAATTTCTAACCTCACCATTTAATCACAATAAAAAAAAAAATTAATAAAATAAGGTCGCCATTTATAACCATAAAGCATAAATTAGTTTGATTTTAAACAAAAACTTGTGCTTGCAAAGTACTGCCACGAAGTATGAACAATAAATTAACTGTTTGATGTGCATACAAAATATTGAGATGAAGCATTTCCATATAATATAAAAATAATATCACATGATCATTATTGTCCTAGTCATAGACAACCTCATGTGATGAGAAAATAAATTTTCTACACTCCATTTGCAATTTCTGATGGACATGGCACATGAGAAGAGCATTCATCCCCACATGGTTCCAAGTTTCAAGCACATAAAACTAATAAAAGGAGAGAATTTAGTCATCTCTTTCGTTAGGATAAATTTGTAAGAAATTTTTATTTTCGTTTTTTTACACATTTTTCGTCCATCTTCATCTGAAAAATGTGCAAATTTACCAGTGTGAAATCCACATGTAAAATCTTAAAAATTTAATGGTAAATTTTAAAAAAATGACATCAAACACATTTAGTCAGTACACACCGTACAAAGAATTTAACACAATATTGTACTTGAACAGTTGAACTCTTGGGTTGATTTCCCCTGCCTAAAAAGTAAAGGTAAAAATAGTGTTTAATGTTTTATGTTTTGAGTTAATTGATAATATTTTTAATTTTTTTTTTTAACTTTGTATTTGTAATGTGATGCTTGGTGTAACCTGGGTGAATCTATGTAGGACAAATCAAAACTGGCTGGACCCACTTGCTTGCAAGCCTGGCCTTGGTGTACTGATTTTTGGAGATTGTGGATCTACACGTTTAAAACAGGAACTATTGGCTGTAACCCTTTTGCTGCTTTTTTTTTTTTTCTTTTTTGGACAGGTAGTTCCAACCTTTCCTTTAACAATTCCTTCAGATTCACAAAATCCCATCGTGAAGATCGTGAAGAAGAGTTGGGTGTTGTGTTGTGTTGCACCACTTCATCTTGCCGCGTGCCCAATATTCCCTTACTCTCTTAATATGTATATGTAATTCTAACCCAATTATATACCATCAACGGTCATGACCAATGACCATGGAAAACCATATAGAAATTTCCTAGAAACTTGAGTGGGAAGACCAAACCTATAATTTTTATTTATTTACTTATTTATGACGGAAAATTTTTTCAAGGCATGGTCACTTTGTGTATCTATTTTTGTTAGGTAAATTTTGAACTTGTGATTTGATATACAAATTAATTAAGACTCCGACTTTGTTAGCGAACGTAATTCCAAAACATTATTTGCATCCGATAAGATTTGAATCTTAGATCTAATAAGAATGTCACTAAGACCAAAGTCTTTACCACTTGAACAAAGTCTTTAATAAAATTGATAAAAAAATATGTATTTATGGCATTTTCAAAAAACACATGATAATTTTGTAGGCCGGATCCGAGGTTTGAGGAAATTCTCCTGTGACCAGACTCCAAACAGTACTGATACTATACCCTTGCTTTGTTTGTCAGCAATTGACAAAAGTCATTCAGCAAAGTTGCTGCAAGGCAAGGCAAGAGTTACGGATTTGATTTTTCCAAATCAATCAAACGAGAGAAAAACGACATTGTGGGGGACTCTTTTGGACTACAGCACATTAACAGTGAAATTCCCTTTCCTTTTTTTTTTTTAATTATTTAATTATTTTTTTAATTTTTAACTCTCTCAGCTTTACCTTTTGAACGAGTTATGGAAGATGCCCTTAAAGAAACTTAAAATGTTTTTTTCCAACTTAAGTATGGACCCGGATCCTCTCCATTTCAAAGGAAATGGAGAGGATCCTTTTTCCTTAAGTATATGCCACATGGTACTTCCATTTCCTTTACGAGTATGCATCTCAAAGAGGAACCAAAAAAAAAAAAAAAGAACTAATAAATGTTAATTGCATTCATTTGCTTACATGTTATTTATCATAAAAAGTACCAAAATTTAAGAACCCTATAGGCATGGACTCATGGACACCATAGAACTACATTCTCAGATAAATTTGTGTGATGTACAGTGCCAGAAATTTATATGTCAAAGTATGAATGAGAAATATATTAAAATTAAATAATAAATTAATATATAAAAATAAAATTAATATCCATTTAATGTTAACAAAAAAATAAAATAATTGTTTCTTAATATATTTCAATATTCAACCCTAACACTTATCAAAATGAAACTAGATGTTATTTTAGATCTAAAAAATTATCTATGATTAAATGTATATTAAATTTCGCAACAATTTATTTTTTGATTTATAATATTAAAAAATTAATCAAAAATTCATATTCAATGTTGTTGTGAAATTAGTTTGAGCTTTTTAAGATTTAAGTATAAAATGATTTTTATTATAATAGAATCAGGGACCTGACTTATTTTCTAGGTAGGGGCTAACTTTAAATAATTATTTTGACCAAAATATGTAACATTAAATATTTATATACTATAAAAAAAAAAAATCAAAAAAAAAGGGGAGAGGGCCTGGCCATTGGCCAGACGGCCCTCCCCTTCATTCGTCTCTGGCTGGCTCTCTGCAAATGTGAAGTACAACCTCTTTCTTCTCCATCACACAAAAACCAAACCCTCTTATTTTTTCACTTTGCGACGATAGGGACGTGTATGAGAGGCGCACGTACGATGCAAAGTGGGGCCTATTTCCTTTCACTGATGAGGTGTGGTGTGGGGCCCAGCCCCACGCCCCTTCCCGCGTTGGTCCACATACTCCGTAACACATTGGCCGTTTGTACAGCTCGGGAGGGCCCCACTCTTGCACTAAGGACACCACCACGTGGCCGTCCGATTCCTGGGTTCAAGGTCGTCCAGCACGTCACGTCACTTGCCCCCAATCCCTTCTAACTTGCTGATGTGGACTGCTTCAGAGTGGGCCTGTGGGCCCCGTTTCAAAAGTCATCTCAGCTTGGTGGGTCTTTGCTCATTGTTGTTGTATAGCTGGATCTTGGTGTAAATTTGGGATTAAAATTTTGCTTTATTATCTTTTAATTAATCTTTTTGTTTTTCAATTTTGTCATAAATAATATATGTAAAATTTAATTAAAAAATTTAAAAGTTAATTATTTAATCAGCATTCAAACGCATTTTATGTTATGAAAATGTTTTAATAGATGAATACCATACTAACTCCCTTAAATTACCCGCCCTTAAACTTTAAAAAATTATAATTAATCTTCTAAACTATCTAGCCTTTGTGCTAGCTCATTTCGTTAGAATTTTTTTTGTTAAATCTAATAAAAAATTGAAATAATAATAATAATATCCTTGCATCAAATATATATATATTTTTTTTCTTTCAAAAAACAACCATCGTGGGTCTCCTCTAAACCCATGGCCATAACTCATAAGTCTCTCTTTGAGTCTCTTGGCTTGGTCACGGGTCTCCATGGTGAGGGTAGTTTTTTTGTTTTTTCAAAATTTTTTAATATAATGGCATAATTTTTTTTTCACACAAATAATAATGGTATAATAGACATTTTTATGTCACATGATTTGCACATGACCTGTCTTCCATCGAGTTTAACAAAAAATCTTTAAGGTAGAGGCTAAGTGAAAAAAATAAGTAGGTTGTGAGTCAATTGTAACTTTTTCAAAGTTTTAAAAGATATTATAAATTGAGTAGTAAGTAATGGAAAAGACCCCCCTGAAAATCCTTTTTCCATTCAATTAAAAAAAAAAAAAAAGTGATAATTGAAATGAGTAAGTATAATTAGACCTTTATAAATTATATATATAAAAAGTAAATAGTAACTTTGTTTAAATTATCAAAACCTTGTTAGTTCATTATAAAGCACGAGTGAGAAGTATGTTAATGTTTATACTTTAAAAGCATGCATCACCAAATTGATTTAAGATTGAGATGAAGTTGTGATCTACGCAGAGGAGGGAATCGGTAACAATGAAACATGATAGCAGCAGAGGGATGATGGCATGGGTGGCACAAAAGGTGATGACTAATTATTATTAATGAAAGAAAAAGTCGATTGTAGAAATATTTGGGAAATTGGTCCCTGCACTGATTCAGTCAAGTGACCAGGTCACTTGTGTTCATATTGAGGATGGACGAACCGGTTTGGTCATATATATATATATAGCCCAATTGTTTAAGCCTTAAATATTCATATAATATTATTATATGGATTTAAAATAGAAACATAAATATATGCTAATAACCAATTTTTGGGCAATAAAAAGTATGTAAATATTTTTGGGTTTGAATTTGGTTATTGGTTTCATAGGATGCCTTATAGTGCGGACCAAAATGGGCGGAATGGACAACCTAATCTAAATCCACTTTAGCCCAAGTTCAACTTCACAGTTCACACCAATTCAACGACAAAACAGTACCAGGTTTAAGAATCCTGGTCCCGGATGGTGTGTACTAATAATGGTAGCAAAGGGAGGCTCTCATTGTTTGTGATTTTTGGTGTTCAGACTTAAGGTTTTGGGTACGAGGTACGGCTTTTGCAGTTTGCAGTGCTTTTCATGGTAGTGCTTCTACCATCCATGGTGGTGTCACACATGCTACATTCTAAGTCACCATTAAGTGGCATCGAATGCTTGCAACAATTGCAACAATTTGGAATAGAGAAAAAAGAAAAAAGAAAAAAAGGAATGCTTGCAACAATTTCGAAAGTTAAAAATACGTTTTTAAACAAAATTGTAAAAATAAGTGTTTATTTAAACGTATATCGATTGAGAAACATGACAATTTGAAGACGTAAAAAAAAGGTTAAGGAGCTGCAGACAATTTTAACTGCATTTTTAAGATATTTTGTGGCATAATAAAGTTAGGATTGTGACAAGCTGAAGATGTAAAATTCCATAATAAGGTGACCAAGTAAAAATTAAACAAAAAAATAAATTTAGAAATAGAGGAATATTTTATTCCAAAAGGTTGGTGTTGCTTGGGATGGCAGTCATGATTTGAGGGGAAGAAATATAAGACAGGGAAAGTAGGGAAAAGTTGGTATATTAAGGACAATTTTGTGCAACTTCCGTGAGACGCCACGTGGAAGAGCGGAAATCACCTGGAACCCACCGAAGGGGGTAACATAATTAAATGCGCGCGTGAAACCATGCTCGCGGTTACACATATTCGATTTCCCTAAAAAGCATCTCTACCCCCATAAAAAGCTAAAACCCATATGCATTAAACAATTACCATTAAAATCATTATTAACTTTAAAGATTTGAATCTGTTGGGAACCCAAGCTAAAGCTACCAATGGCTGTTTAGACGTTTACTGCCATTTCTTGGTCTCTGTAGCTCATGGGCCTGCCGTATAGCCTGTATTTGCGTGTGTGTGTGTGTGAGAGAGAGAAAGAGAGATAAGAGAGAGAGAGAGAGGGGAAAGAGACAGGGCTTATATTGAAAAAAAAAAAAAAGGTTATGGGGAATATACAGTTGCAGCATGCTACTTTAGCAAGGTCACTGCTTTTCTTGCAGTGAAAAAGCAAGCTAGTATTTGTTTATTTTTGGAGAAAAGCGATGTGAATGGCTTATTAGGGGTTGAGGCCTTGTTCTTTTGTTTTTTTACTTTTATTATGCTAATGTTTGTACTTTGTTTCTTGAAAAAAGGAAAAAAAAAAAAGTGCAGGTAAATATCAAGAATGATATGCTCTCTCGGTCCAAATCATTGTCATTTGGACCACACTCACGTTCCTTAAAACCTTCATTTAGAATAATGTTTTACCATATAGAACAAATGTTTTTGTTTGAATGACCATCAATTTTTTTTTGTTACTTTTAATCGAAAGAGACTTGTTTTTTTTTGGGGTTCTGCCCTCTATTAAAGGTATTTGCACTGATTCAAAATTTGCCTAACATAAATGAATATATGAAAATTGCCTTATCTTAAAAATTTTCGTCATTAAAAATAAAAAAATATATTAAAAAAATAATAAAAAAAAATAGAGAAAAGCCAAAACGTACAAGGAGAGCACTCGGGACGTTGGAAAATCAACGTGCAAACAATATAAGCCAAGGAGACCTTATCCTTTTGTGCGGCGGAAAACAACACGTGTCAGTTGGGGGAAGTGGTGGGCATGAAGTAAGAGTTTAGAGAAGCTGATCCAACGGTTAGCATCAACCGCTTAAAAAGAAGAGCTCGAAAAAAATCTTGGACTGGCTGCTAAAAATACCGATACCCCTCACTCTCTCTCTCTCAGTTCCGTTTGTTGGGCCGTCACGGGGAATCCCTAAAGCTTGTTTGATTGTTTTCTTTTTATTTTTGTTTTTAAGCTTTTTAGCCTTTTGTGACCAATTAACATGCCAAGTAGTAGAAAGTTTTTTCAAAAAATAATTAAAAAAAAAAAAAAATAAAAAAACGTTGTTGGAGGTTACCCATTAAAAAATGTGGTGTGGTTTATATTATATAGTCTCTGGCAATGGCAACATTAGCAAACAGCTAGACATTTAAGGAAAGAGTTGATTATTATTATTGTAATTAGGTTTGAGTATTTGAAGGAATGAAAGGGTCATTTGTAGGTCAATTCATATAAGTGACTTCAAATGCGTTGATGATAGATTTTGACATATACAAACTTTCAGAGTGACAAATGCATTTTGGTCTTAAAATATGAGCCCCAATATTTGGTTTTGTGGGTACAAAAAAAGGTCCCCCCACCTTGATGGTATGACTTTAATGGAAGTTCAAATGGCCATTGCTGCATTTATGAATGGGATGTCCATCATTTTTTTTCTTTTTCCTTTTTTTTTTTTAAAAAAAATCAGGTTTCCCACTTTGTCAGTTTTAGTAAATTGGACAATGACAAACAAGAGGGGGGGAATCCATGGACAAAGGGGAATTTTAGTAAAAGATGTCAAGAGGGAAAAAAAAAAAACTCAAATTAATTAAATGAAAAACTTTGAAATATAATTCAAAGCCGATTATTGATTTATAAGTGTCAATAAATATAAAGAGTGGACTAACTTAGACCTACCTATTTTTAGAATGATAGTACTTGTTCCAAATATTCAGCAATGAATGTTGGAAGATAAAAAACAAAAAGAAAAAAAGAAAAAGAACAATATATTTAGTCAAACACTCAAAATTCTTATCCATTTAACTGGCTATGATATCCGAGAACTAGTTCAATTAAAACTACTTTTTTTTTTTTTTTCTAAGCAATACGAAGTAGTAGTTAAAACTAACTAAACCTCCAGCCAGACTCCATGTTGGGAGGGAATATTCAATGCAGTTTCCGAGTTAGAAAGTCATCCATATTAAGTTGGAAATTTTCAAACTAGTTTGACCTTAAAAAATGAATGACCAGCTGTTGGTAACCAATTTACAAAGCTAAAAGAAAACTGAAGCAGAGATTAGACTATTTAATGATGATAATTGTGTTTTACAGAAAACAGCAGCGGTAACTTTTGGAGTTCATTGTGGGGTTAGTTAATCCTATCTGTGTGAGCTGGATCCACTCTTCCAGGAGTGACCCACCTATAAATAAAATAATCAAAGAACACAGAAAATAATTTAGTAAAAAAAAAATCATAACCCAAAAAAACAGAGAGATCGAGCTTGAATTGAAGCAGAGCAAAGCAGAGCCCAGGTCTTCAACTTCAGTAATCACACAGAAAATATAGTTAGAAACTCAAATTCGTCTTCTCTTTCCCTCAGATTCTTGCATAACTCAATTGGGTTCTTTGGATTTCGAACTGGGTGTCAAGCTTTTGATGCCTAGTTCAACTATGTGATTCAGTTTCTCTTGAAAGAATCTCTCTCTGTTTTTGTGTTCTGGGATTTGGGATTTTGTGTTTTGAGGAATGAATCCGAGTATCGGGAAGGGATCCATGTCAACGGCTAGTTCAAGCGCAGCTTGGAAGACCGGCGACGTCGTTCCGGACCTGTTCCCGAAGGGACTGCGTGTCCTGGTCGTCGATGATGACCCCACCTGCCTTGTGATCTTGGAGAAGATGCTAAGGACTTGTCTTTATGAAGGTATTCTTTGTTAATTTTTCTTTGCTACTCTTTAATTATGGTTCTCTCCCTCTCTTTTTGCTTTGTTTCTTGGGCTCTCTCAGTTTGTTTTGGTTAAGAATATGATTTTATTTTCTTTTGGGCCAGTTTGATATACTCACATATATGTTCTTTCCTTGTTTCAATTGTTTTGTTTTAAAGTTTTGTGTTTTTGTGGATGGAGCTGTGAATCTGTGGTAGAAAGGGGAACGAAATGAACTTCTTGATTGTTGGCTATAGTTTTCTACGTCTTTAACACTTTCAGCTGTAATTCTAGTTGGATTGTTATTGTTGACCTTGTTAAAGATTGTGATTTGCTTCAACGTAGCTTGCATTTTAGAAATTTCTCCTACTTTATTTATTTATTTATTTATTTTTATTTATCTTGGTTCAGAGATCAATTTGAGTTTCAATTTGTGCATTCAGAACCATTTTTTGTGCATCTCTTTGTTCCTAGAAGGGCTTGTTTGTTTAAATTGTTGAATGATTGATTTAGTTTGTGTTGTGATATACAGTTACCAAATGCAATCGAGCAGAGATCGCATTGTCGTTGCTTCGAGAGAACAAAAACGGATTCGATATTGTTATAAGCGATGTTCACATGCCCGACATGGATGGATTCAAACTCCTAGAGCTCATTGGGCTAGAGATGGACCTGCCTGTAATCAGTATGTACCCTCTTATTCAGTGTGAATAGGTTTTGTCACTCCATGGATCCACAGTATCTGATTTGTGTAATTGAACAGTGATGTCTGCAGATGATGGCAAAAATGTTGTCATGAAGGGGGTGACTCATGGTGCTTGTGACTACCTAATCAAACCGGTCAGGATTGAAGCATTGAAGAACATATGGCAGCATGTGGTTCGGAAAAGAAGGAATGAGTTGAAGGATATGGAGCAATCGGGTAGTGTCGAAGATGGAGATCGGCAGCAAAAACCATCTGAAGATGTGGATTATTCATCTTCAGCTAATGAAGGGAATTGGAAAAACTCGAAGAAGAGGAAGGATGAGGAAGAAGATGCCGAGGAGAGGGATGATACATCCACATTAAAGAAGCCACGGGTAGTTTGGTCCGTTGAGCTCCATCAACAGTTTGTGGCTGCTGTTAATCAACTAGGCATTGACAGTGCGTATCTCTCCATTTGATACTCAATTATTTCTTGCCTGACCTATATACCATAGCATAGTACCTCTTATTACCAACCAATTTTTCAAGTTACATGTTTAGAGAAACAAAGTATCAAAATTTTATAGAAACGACCTTTGCATTTGTGGACGTAGGGGACGCAAGTCATAATCATACTTGTTTTCGTTTTTTACATCTTTCATTTTGCCTAATGCTAAAAGCTCATGTCTGACTGAATCTATGTTACAGTGGCTACACGAATTGGATTCTGTATCAGGCTTTAACATTCCATTGCGAGTTTGATTTATTTTGGAACTACTCTTTTTATGTTATCTGTTATGTCTGCCTACTATTTCTGTTTCCTCTTACTTTATCACTGTCAAATGCGTACAGAGGCTGTTCCTAAGAAAATTCTGGAGTTGATGAATGTTCCTGGGCTCACTAGAGAAAATGTTGCTAGTCACCTTCAGGTATGGTACAATTGCACCTAAATTGCAATGAGCATATAAAAGTTTGTGATTCATGCTTATATGTAATGTTTTTGTGTGACTTGTCTATGCCATGCAATGGCCATTTTTAAGTTTTTTTTTTTTCATTCTTTATTATAAACTGACTAGTCAACATTGCGGTACAGAAATATCGCTTGTACCTTAGAAGGCTAAGTGGGGTTTCACAGCACCAGAGTGGTCTGAATAATTCTTTCATCAGCACTCAAGAAGCATCTTTTGGACCGATGTCTTCACTCAACGGGCTTGACCTTCAAACTCTTGCTGTTAGTGGTCAACTACCAGCACAAAGTCTTGCCACGCTTCAAGTGGCTGGACTTGGTAGGTCAACCACAAAATCTGGCATTCAAATGCCACTGGTTGATCAAAGGAACCTTTTTAGCTTTGAAAATCCAAAGTTAAGGTTTGGAGAGGGGCAACAGCAACATCTGAGCAATAGTAAACAAATGAATTTACTTCATGGAATCCCAACAAATATGGAGCCAAAGCAGCTTGCCACTTTGCACCAGTCACAGTCACTTGGGAGCCTGAATATGCAAGTCAATGCCCATGGAGGACAAAGTAGCTCTTTGCTGATGCAGATGGCTCAACCACAGTCAAGAGGCCAGATACTAAATGAATCTACTGGCAGTCATGTTCCTAGGCTTCCATCATCCATAGGGCAGCCTATTATGTCAAATGGCATTGCTGGTGGGGTTATAGGAAGAAATGGTATTAGTGATAATGGCAGAGGGACAGGATACAATCAAGTTCCGCCAACATCTTCAATGCTGAGTTTTCCCATGAACAACCACACCACAGAATTGCATGGGAACAGTTTCCCTCTTGTAAGTACTCCTGGGATATCCAGTGTCACATCTAAAGGAGCATTTCATGAAGAGGTTAGCTCAGAAATGAAAGGACCGACAGGATTGTTACCTAGTTATGATATTTTCAATGACTTGCATCAGCACAAATCCCAAGATTGGGAGTTGCAGAATGTTGGCTTGCACTTTGATGCCTCTCAAAATGCAAACCCTCTTCAAGGCAACCTTGAAGTCTCACCGTCGGTTTTAGTGCATCAAGGTTATTCTTCTAGCCAAAGGAGTGGACAGAACAGGAATGCATCCGCCCTAGGCAGGGCAATGTTCTCAGGGGTGGACACTACTGAGCAAAGAAATACACAAAATGTTGGTCAACACCTTAATAACCTTCTTGTTGACAATTCTGTCAGGGTCAAGGCTGAAAGAATTCCTGATGCAAGCGGTCAGACAGCCCTCTTTCCTGAACATTTTGGTCAGGAGGATCTCATGAGTGCACTCCTCAAACAGGTTTGTCATTTTGATGTTTGCGATGGGTTTTATTATCTAAGCAATGTTTTTTGTCACTGATATAGAAAATCCTTCTGTTTTTCAGCAGCAAGGAGGTATTGGACCGGCTGAAACTGAGTTCGACTTTGATGGGTATTCCATGGATAATATTCCCGTGTAGAAAGTTCTCCATGTTCCAGTTCTTTCTATGGTTGCAGTTCTGATGTACATACTTGCCACCACAGATGGAATTTTAACCTGCAATCATACAATGGAGATTCAACTTTCTACCTGAAGATACAGGGCTAAATTATTTCACTTATTTGCATCTTCCTTTGTGAATAGCCTGCTATGCCAATTTAACTTGAACATTTAAGGGATGAGACCAATGGATAATTGAGATGAACCAATTACGTTGGAGCAAATAGTGAAGCAGGTAAGTTACCACTGCATGATACGCAAAGGCGTACCTGCAAATTTTGACTGCTATTAGTAGCAAAATATAGCAAGAAGCTACTAATTTTAGGGTGCTTGTGAAGGTGTCCATTGGTTTTGGGCTCTTGTGTTGAGCTGTGGAGACAAGGTTTTGATACATCTGCAGATCTGTAGGAGCTTTTCTAACTCTAATAACAAGGTCAAGTTTGGATGTTTTTCTTTCTCTTTTTTTTTTTTCTCTTCAATTTTTTTTTCTCTTATTTAGCAAAATTGAAAATGATGTATATATTCCATTTTATTGCTCAAGACATAAGTCTGGGTATACATTTCTGGTTGTTTTCCTGTACTCATATTTGAGGAGGTTCTCACTTATGCTTTTATGATAGCTTTATGTGGCAACCACTTTATTATGTGACTCCATGGTTCAGTCTGCTTTCCATCTTAGGTACAAGATATTTAGTTAAAAATACTATTTAATAGACTGAAATACGATTAAAATATTGCGATGGTGAAAATTGCCCTTAATTCTTCTTTTTACAAGCCTTTAATGATCTAAAAACTTATTTTTATTGTCACGTTATTTCAGTTATATGATAGTATATAACAGTCTATTAAATATCATTACTCTGATACGCATACAATATATCTATCACCCCAAGATTAACAAGAAAATCATGTTCTATAAAAATGTAAGTAATAATACATGTCAACTTTATATTCACTTAATGTAATTTTTAAAATAACTATTAGATCAAAAGTCGATAATAATTTATGACATAATATAGACATGAAGTTTAATATTTATCAAATAAGAATGTGCAACAAGAGTAATGATATATGTTGACCTATGTTTATTTTGTGTCCACCAAAATCATTATAACTTATAAAATTATCATTAAATTAAAAATCAATAATAATTTATCATAAATTCAATGGTGATTTTAAAAATCACATAATAAACTCAAAGATAAATATAAAAGTTTTGACATATATAATTAATCGTACTAACAAACACTCTACGGTTGGTATAAGACTTGGCGCGGACAAGCTAAATATAGACCTCATTCCAATCGTCGTTCCATAGAAAATAAGAGCGAAGAATTTTTCTAATTGATCAAATCACACGACATATTTTATTAGAAGTCTTATAAAATACTGCAGGTCCGCCAAGTGGAAAAGACCGTTTCTGCTGTAAGATTTTTACATTCATATCTAAAGCAAGTCTTGCCATGACAAAACCCAAGAAAAATTCAACAAGACTCAATTTAACTATAACAAAATCCAGGAAAAGAGACGAGAGACTCAGAATCAGGGAGAACACTATTTTTTCCTTTAGACAAAAGTCTACTTGTCTAGTAGCGAATTCACACGGTAAATAATTGGGTCTGCTCAACATCAAACAAGGGGAGAGTTGGAGACATGAAACAAATAGCATGAAGAATCAAATTGAGCAAACAGAGTTCAATGATGTTTACACAACATAAAATTCTACATCACTTCGAATGCTTGCCGATCACGTGTCATTGTTTTCATTTTCTTCTCGCCAAGCCTGCGATGCCATAGTTGGAGTATCATAACATCCTGTATGTAACAATCAAGAGTGTACACATCTTCCGCTAATGAAGAAGCAGATATCAATCTAATCACTGAAAGAATAAAAAAATCAGCAATGCCCCATCATCCCCCAGCTATTGCTGCATCAACACGAACACTATAACTGCTAGGATCCAAAGAAGTATAGCTGGGGCCTTTCTACTTCCATCGCTTGGAATTACTGAAGGAAGTGAGCACTCCTCTCCATTGAAGTAGACTTTAGTGGGAAACCCATCTCTATTAGGTACATTAATTCCAGGGGTCAATTTCTTCGTAAAGGAGATCACAGACTGTTGTTTCCCAGGCACCCTAGGATCCTTCTGCGGGTCAGCTGCAGCAGTTTCAGCCACCAGATAGTTTAATCCTGGATTACCCTGCATGAATATGGTATTGTTGACACCGTTCAAGGCCAAGGTAGTTCCATTGAGTGAGTACATTGCTTGGAAACCAGGGGTTGCCTTGTCCAATTGTACTGCAGCAAACCAATCAACAAAGGCAGTTTCGTCCCAATTGAATATTGTGATTCTTGCGCTCCATCCACTACTGTAGTCTGTATACAAATGCCAGTTAATACTGACCCCGCAGTTATCTCCACAGGGCATTGGGTTTGGCACCGGCAGATGTTTAAGTTGAGCCCAAGCTGTAGCCAAGCTAGACCGATTTTCAAAAGGAACAAGAAGTGCATTTGCTGGAAGAAGCATAGCTGAATTTGTCGCACTACAGGTTCGAGCAGTGTTACTAGGGCACCCACATGCACAAGTATTGCATGGAATGACAGATTCATTGTAGTAAGCAGAAAATGAGACACAACATTTGGGGCTTTCTTCCTTGGGATGTGTTATATTGCAGACCACCTGCCAGCTGGCAACTGCAGTTGTATTCGATGGTAAGCCACCTGGGTCTGGGAATTCACTAGGACTCACCCGCACTGGCTGGCCGCATTGATAATTAGCGTTAATTGTACCGTTGATCTTCCAATTCACTGGTGGTGTAAGCAGAGACCGGTTGAGATCTGGTGGCATTTTAAACACTTGAATCAGAAATGCTGAAATCGACTTGCTTGGGTCCATCTCTTGTGGCAAGATTGTACCATTTCGGCAACAATAGGGGATCTTCCCAAGAGTTGTGTCATTGTACTTTGTCGGAGGCAGGTCAATTATGGTCGGTGTTGTATCACAATTTAACACATTGGAGAAGTCCATCTCCTTGTAATATGTACCTTGTGGACCATATATGCATCCAGAAGAATCAACAACCGATGGATATGCCCCTTTCATCGCAAAGATAAATTCATTGTTCGTCCATTCCCAGCTCAATTTCCAGTTATCAAGACGGCCAAGAGAATTATGGTTAGCAATTGTGACCTTTGCCCAGTAATTCGAGTCATACGTTTGCGTAACATCATACATTATAGTAAGGTCACCACTCTGGCGAGGCAGGAACCCATCATCTAATGTGATGTTTGATTTGAAGTTTGGATCTTGTGTGCAACAGATTGCTGTCCCATTCCCTGAGAAACCACCAATTATATTCAAGCTCAAACCCCAATTCATAATAAAAACCATATAAATATTTACCAAACATAATATAATAATAAATGTGTCTACAACAAGAAAGGAATAGCTAAATAATGGATTTTCAAGAGGGAAGCAAGCTCCATTTCATTTTCTATCACAGTCATCACTCTTTTTCTATGGTAGTAGTTATGAACCCAACAAGTCTTTCCTCATGAAAGAGGCACGCAAAGATTTTTCAGACAAGTCAACAAAATGAGGCAAACACACAAAAATACAGTTTGTCTCGCACAAGTTTTGACATGGTCCACTTCATAATAGTAGGAAATGCTGACAAAGTCTTGATCCAATTCTCTAAACAAAACAACAAAACTAACACCAATAAAGTGTTTTGCATATTGCTGATGGTTTTCCTCTTTTCGTCTTCGGCCCAATTGACAATTCTCAGTGAAACAATCAAATCTGAGGGCACACCACCATCCTATTCTGTCGTGGCAAAATGAGATGGTTCGGATTTTAAGAACTAAACCTCTAAGTTACACTAGAAAATATAGACCCCCCTGATCCACTGAATATAACCCAGATCATAAATCTACCGGAAAAACCACTACTACATCTCAAACAATCTAATATGCATATACCGGAATATCCAACAAAGTTCAAAAAAATAAAAATAAACCCAAGAACACCAAAAAACGAAGAGCATCACCAAATATCCATTTCAAAACCACGAAACGAAACGAAATCAAAACAAATAAAATCTTACCTTGAGAAGTTAAGCTATCGCAAATCCACCCATCATTGACCAGCGAGATGTTCGTAGGCAACGGAACGTCAGGAGGACCCACACCGAACTGTGTCCCCACCAGGTTGACCTGGACCTGCATCTGGGTCAAGTCGCCGGCAGTCTCCACAGCCGTCTTGAGGTCCGTCACAGGGGACCCGGAGAAAATCGTGCCGTTCCCCACTCCCGCCGGCAGTATGGTCCCGTCGGCGAGCACAGCGTTGGGCGCCGAGACCAAGTACTCGTCGTGCTGAAACCCCACGAAGACCCTCCACGAGTTGAGGTCCACAAGGCCGTTGTTGAGCACCGTGAGGACCGACTCGAACCGGTACGGTTGGTGGGTCGGGTCGGACTTCAGGGTCGGCGTGAGCTCCTTTCCTCCCGTGTAGGCGTACGACACGTATATCCCGTTGCACGTTTCGTTTCCCGACGCCGACGGCGGCGACGGCGACTGAGAGATCGAGAAGGGTAAAATGCTAAACATTACGAAAACGGCGACGTAGTGGCGGTGGAAATAGAAGAAGGCCATGCTTTTGGGTCTGGGATTTTGAACTCGTTTGAATGGAACTAGCACAGAGAGAGAGAGAGCGAGATGGGAGAGATAAATGAGATTGAGAGGTGTTTTTGCTTTTGGAGAAGAGAAATAAGAAAGCGGAAACGCGTTAAAATGTGTGCGTGTACACTGTACAGCTTAGAGGGAGCTGGTGTTTTGAAAGAGTGTTTCTTTTTTTCTTTTTCTTTTTCAGATTTGTTTATTTGATTTTAGAAAATATATTATTGTTTTGTTCTGTGGATGTGCCTGCCGTCTTCGATTTTTCTTGGGTTTTATTAATCGAAGAGTGAGAAGAAAGATTCAAAGAAAATAGTTTCAATATGAGAGATGAGACGGCTTTGTCAACAGAAAAATAAAATAAAAAATAAAAAAGTTTGAATGTGAAACGGTGTTGTCAAGAAGAATAGTTCCGTTGTTTCATCGGAAGGTTCTGCCCCTTCTATAATTTGAATTTGTAGCCTTCCCAGAGGTGCTTTTCTTGGATACAGTCAAACACAAGNTGGATATTTTGCCTTTTTCATTTTTCTTTTTGAAAGAACTACACTTATTCCTTAATTTATTTAGACTTTCTTGAAAAATAAAATAAATAAATTAAAGGGCTAATAAGTACCGCCACCGAAAACCAATAGAATAAGAATTGAATAACCAATAGAATAAGAATTGAGTAATGCTAGATTTTTAATTTTCTTGTCCAATTCTATCAAACTTTGTATATGTGGACAATGATGGGCCCTATAAATGCAAAAATAAACTCTTAAAAAATAAAAAGTCATATATACAAAGTTGAATGAAATTAGACAAAAAAATTGAAAATATAACATTACTCTAATTTACCACCATATACACAATGTTCCCCTCAATTTTTTAATTTAGTTAATGATAATGACAAAAATTTTCTCCAAGTTGACTTCCTCTAATCCAGCTTATCAAAATTTTATATGTCCCTTTGCGTGTGAAAAATACATTTTTTTAAATAGCATGTGAAAAGCACATACCTTTTTAATAAAATTTGTTCCAACTTTGTCATTGCAATTAAATAAAAAAAAAAAACATATTTTTCACATGCAAAGAGACACATGGCATTTTCATACACTAGGTTGAAAGAACTTCTACCAATCCAGTTTGAAGAAAATCTTTGTACAAATGGAGAAATACTAGAAACCACACTGTTATTCCATTTTATTAAAATGACACTATCAACAGGCATTGTTAAAAAAATAATAAAAATAAAAAATAAAAAAATCTAAAGGCATCAGGAAAGTGAGATAAAAATATAATGTATAAAAGCATTCTCATCCGGCTCCTTATTTTATCTTCAAAGTATGGAGTAAAATCAGTTTTTTCTACTTTAAAGAGCCACTTTTTCTAAACACCTACATCCGGCTCCTTACTTTAGGGATTCACTTTGACTTTTTCATTTAAATATTAATATTTTTTAATTTTTTTAATTCTTTCTCTAAAAGGGGAAAACAAATAAAATTAAAAAAATTAAAAAGTATGAAAGAGAAACTAATATTTTATTATAAAAAAAGAAGAGTATGGAGTGAAATGGCTCCCTACTAGTACTCCCTACTTTTTTCCTCAAAATAGGGAGTCGGATGTGAGTAATAAAATGGTCAAAAATCAATTTTGGCTCCCTACTATAAGGATATTCCTATAGTAGGGAGCCAGATGAGAATGCTCTAAGAGCACTAGCAGCAGCTTCCCTTAAACTTTTCCTCAATGAAGGGAACCAAATTACTTTTTGTTTCTCTATTTAAATAAGCTCCACATCAGCTTCTCTTATCATTTTTATATATTATTTAAATATTATTAAAATTAAATGTTAGAGAAAGAGAAAGGAAAGATAAAGTCAATTAAAAATTGTTTAAAATAAATGCTAGAGGAAAGAGAAAGTCTTTTATATTAAAATAATGTTAAGGGAACCACTTTAGGGAACACTTGTTAATATAGTTTAGGGAATACTTAGGGAAGCTGCTGCAGAGATTTTTTTGTATTTTTTTAATAGTTTTTCCTACATTAAAAAATAGAATAGAGTTTAAAAAAAAACTGTTGTTAGTGCTCTAACATTACTCTTAGTTAATATTCCCTAATGATAGAGCATTAGGGTTGCAATGTTTCTATTTTGCTCCCAAAAGAGAAAAATACTCCCAAAAATTCAAAAATAAAATAAAATAAACCAAAAAAAAAATAAAAAAAGAGAAAAATGAAAATAAGTCCAAGTTGTAAATAGCTCTCTAGGTTTTAAAAATTGGCTGAAAACTCCCTAAATTAAGTAAAACGCAAAAATATGTCCATGGACACGTTTTCTATTAGCAAATTTGAAGAATTTATTAATGTATCATGTCAATATCAATGGCAATAATATTGCAACACATGTTCTTTAGAATAAAAGTAAAAATAAAAAAATGTAAAAACAATAACATATACAGATAGCAAAAAGGAAAAAAAAATAAAAAATAAATAAAATAAAGGGGTGGGTTGGCCCACCCTTCAACCGACGGGCATACAGCGGGTGGGCCGAACCACCCCCACAAGTTCTTTCGCATGCAACACCACACATCACCGTCCTTGCATAGATGGATGGTCTTGATCCTCGCTTGCTACCTCCGAATCAGTTTCTCTGGGTTCATATTCGAACTTGTGGTGATCCTTGGCCCATGCCTCTCACTAAACAAATGCTTGAACGCCAAGCCGAGATTGGTCCAAGTGGTGTGGAGTGAGGCGTTGGCCGCTAGCGATGGGAATGTGAATGGGATTAGTGGGGATCTGAAGCAACACAAGGTGATGGGTTCAGGAGCATTCAATTCGGGTTTGAATATTGTTTTTATTGTTTTTATATTTTTTTTTTGTTTATTTTTTCTAAAAAACACGTATCACTATATTATTAATGTTAATATGTCATTGATGTTAATATGACATATATTTGTGTTTTTTGCTTACCTGCCTTACCCTATGGAATTTCTAATCACCTTTTAAACCTCATGGAGTTGCTTGCAACTTAGTGAAATTACAAGGATTGATTTTCATTTTTTTTTAATGTAATATTTTTGTCTTATTTTTTAAAAAAATAATAATAATAAAAATAAAAATTTAAGGCTATGTTGTTTCCCTTTTTGGGGGCAAAAAGGGGACATTATCATATTGTAACTCCAATGGTAGATTAATAAGGTACATTAACCAAATTGAAATATTATGAAAAACATTGCAAAAAGGGTG
>FXXK01000821.1:111967-140372 GCA_900184695.1 Betula pendula | reverse complement strand
ATAGATTGAAAGGGGTAAATGTAGTTTCATCTTTCTTTTTACTTTGATAGAATTTGTATATTTTCATTTAGCAAATAATTTATTGTTGATTTAATCCAAAAATTAAGCGATGACGGGTCAAGAACAAAAAAGATAAACGAGTAGCGTCTCACAAAACAAAAAAAAAAATCTAACATCACATCAAGGAAATGGTATCTCTCCACCCGAAAAGAATAATCACAATTCACAAAATTTATTAGAAAACAAATTCTCATTAAGCTAATTGTAACCAACTAGAGTACATCAATATTTATAGAATATCTAATTATTCTAGTGGAATTAGCATAAAAGGATAAAATAGTGTATTATATCATATAAGTTACATGTTAAATTACTAATTATCTTAAAAATTTAAATTGATTAAAAAAATTATAAATATAATTATGTAATTAATATTGTAATATTTTTACTCACATGTAAACCTAAAACTCCTTAATAAGTGAGATCCACATTCTAAAGTTATGATTTAAATTTAAGACAATGATTTAAATAAAAAAAATTATGAATTTGATCATTTACCTAGTACTCTAATACTCAAACGGGATGTATAAAACCTATTGACTATCGTAAGAAGTTTAATTAATATTATTCAACATGATTGTGTTAAGCAAGGGAAATGATCAACCCACAATAATTACTAACACCACTCTTGCCTCTCTTTTCCATTAAGTAATCCGATGGGATTTTATTTATTATTTCTCGAAGAAAATCATCTATTAAAAAAAAAAAAAAATCCACAAACCCTTCCCCACCTGAAGCGCAGGGACTCCTGCCTTGTGTTGCGGGCACGTCTTTTTCGCGCTTTCTGGAAAGTGCCTCTTCGACACCACAAATCAATTATTTACGTCTTGTCGATAATGCTTTTCAAATTTTCTATCTACCACGACCACTACACTAAAATTCTATCGGGTATTCAAAAAAAAAAGAAAAAAAAAGAAAAGAAAAAGAAAAATCTATCTGGGTAATAAAGATTAGATCCGTTAGTGGGGCTCCCATGGGAGGTTTGTGATAATGATATATAAGCATTTCTTAACGGTCGTCCTGAATATATGATTGTAAAAAGTCCCACCCCAAATCCCCAATCATATTTCAAAATCAGTCCAATGGCTGTTCAACTTCTTTTCTCAACCTGAAAATGTTTGCAAGCATTCATGGGTGTTCCTGAATCCTACAATGAACGAACCAGATAAATTAGGAAAGCTTGCCGCCATGTATTCACGGATCTTGGAATGGAATTGAACTATTTTATAATTCATATTAAATTTTAAAGATGTAATAGTGTATATGTTGTTGTCATATAAATATTGTGCAACATTATGTAACGAGCAATTATTTTAAAACTCACATTATTTTTATAAGGACATAAAAATAACATTTTTTTTTTGAATAAATACTCGTATCGATTTCATTTAATGATTATGAAAATAGAGAAGATTGTTATAACAAAACAATATCATAAATATAGATTGGAATGTCTTCCAATCAAATATAATCTATAACATATTTAATTACGACCTTGGTTAAGCCATGAGCTGTAAAATTAGCCTTTCGCGGAGAGTGAACGATTTACCAACTAGATAGAGATGCAATAATTATCTGAACATCAGTCACAATCTGACCAAATCTGCTAAGACATTTTCTTGAAATTCAAAGCATTAACCAACTTGAAGCTATTCCCTTCTTAAGAAATTTAATATCTTGTAAGACCCAATCAATACTAAATTGGCATTACTTTATTTAACATGAATTATTATAAACCATTAAATACAAAAAAAAATAATCATACCTTGAGTTCTTCTTCCGAATTCGCTTTTTTTTTTTTTTCGTGGGTTTTTCGCTCCAACCGGCCAAGAATGTTAAAAACATGCTCCATTTAAAGATTAATTTATAAAAAAGCTTGGAGTGGTGAGGGTGATTGGCCTTAATATTTTTGGGGTTATTGTTTAATGAAGCAGAGATTCCATGGAAACCCAATCCCTTGGGCTCATGAGTTTATCTTAACGGGCTTATTGGCAGGCAAATTGGCTTCATGGACTTCATTTTTCCATTTTCATTTTGATATCCCAACTTACTGATGGGCCTTAGTTGAAAGCCAACTTGGATTCTTGCCTTGATTTTGGAAGGCATGCTTTTTTCGTTGTATTTCACGCCAAGCTCCACGTTAAGAGAGTTCCTTAAATTAAGAAAATAGTTAATTATTTACGTTGCTGTTATTATTAATTAGGCCTTAATAATTATAGGGAAAAAGTCCATAATACTCCCCTCCAAAACTTATCACTCAATTGATAATTGTCCTTTTCAAAAAACTTCAATTGGACAATTGTCCCTCTCAAAACTACCAAACATTTGTTCATTGTCCCCCCTAAGGACTAACAAAAAAGAGAAAAATGACCCTACAATTTTTTAATATAAAAATACATTTTATGAAATCAAAATAAATTATAATAATAAAATAATTTTAACCGAATCTTATTTATTTTTTAATTTGGAATTTGGCCAATGGGGAGTAGTTTTTTTCATAATTTTTTTTTGTTTTTTTTTAAAATTTTAGTTTTATTTTTTTTAAGCCCTTATTGAATTCGAATAATATATAATATAATTTTTAATTATTAAATTTAGGTTCAAAAATAAATAATAATAAATAATAATATTTTTAAACGAAAATCTTTATTATTTTTTTATTTTGAATTTGGCCAATGGGGTAGTGTTTTTTTCTAATTTTTTTTTGTTTTTTTTTAAAATTTTAGTTTTATTTTTTTTTTAGCCCTTATGAATTCGAATATAATAATAATAATTTTTAAATTTTAAATTTTAGTTTTTAAAAAATAATTTTTTAAACAAAAATATTTATAATTTTTTAAAAATTTTGAATTTGGCCAATTGGGTGGTAGTATTTTTTTTTTTTAAAAAAAAAAATTTAAATTTTAGTCTTTAATTTTTTATTCTATAATTTTTTATTTTATTTAATTAAGGGTATTTTCGTCATTGGGGGTACATTGACAATGATTTGATAGTTTGAGAGGGGACATTGTCACAATTGAAAGTTTATGAAAAACATTATCAATTGGGTAATAGTTTGAAGGGAGTATGTAGACTTTTCCCATAATAATAAGTTGATGAAAGCAGCACTCACATGCTCTAATGCAAATTGTCATATAAAATGATATGACACAATTGTTGTTGTTTTTATTTTTCCTTGCCCTCTATTTTCCTTCTTGTTCTCGTTTGCTCAGATAAAAAGGAAAAAAAAAACAGAAAAAAGCATTTGCAATGACCACCATCCCTCTTTTTTTAACCTTTTATTATTATTATTATTTAGAATATATTTGTAATTTAATACAAAGAGTTAATTATAATACAATTTGTTGCACAGTAATTGAGTGGATGGATAGTAATGGGATCTGAAACTCACTGTTTGAGAAAAGATTTAACTCAAGTGTACGTTAAAAGTGCATATATCTATTATTCTGTAATAATGATTTCTTGCATGTCTAAGATTCAGTTACCAAAACTTTGCATCTAAGGTTTAAAGAGAGACGACTAAAATCTCACATCAAGGAATCAGCATAATGACTTCAAGTACGAATATCAAACAATATTAATCCAATTATAACATCTATCACAAAACATTAAAGAGATGAGAATAAAGCTTTATAAAAAAACACGAAAAGAGAGATGGGAATAAAGAACAAAACTCAGTACACAACTTAAACATTTAAAAATGGACGAAAATGGCTTAAGGTAACGATTTTTTTTTTTTAAATAAAAAATTCAATTCAAGATGGGAGAGGGGAAAGGAAGAATCACAAGATAAGAAAATATAAAACGGTAAGCAACCCAAATAACAGCCTGTAAATAATCAAAATACAATGTAGGAGACATTGAACAAAGAAATTAGTGACAAAACCGAACAAAAGGTTGCTCAACATTTCTCAAAGGAACATGAACATCAAAAGGTCCTTCAACCATTCCTGAACCCTTGCAAGGAGTACAACAACATAACTAGTAAAGAGACAGGCTAGATCGGAGTTACCGAAGAAAAGTCACACCATAGTAAACAAAACTGACAAGCAAGATTCGAAAGAAAAAGTCTCTACCAAACAAGGAAACAACATTAGAACAGGAAGACTAAACCCAACAAAAACTGGTAATACATGGAAAACAACACAGCAGCAACAACGGTTAAAGGTAGTGACGGTGAGGTGCGTAAAGGCTATGACCTGGCACGTGGTGGTCGGATGAAAGAGCAGAGGAGATTCAGCTGAGAGCGGAGCAGTCATAGGTGACATTGGCGAGGCGCGTTAGTGGATATGACAGACGAAGAAGGACATATCTTGCTTTGAAAAACCATGAATTGAGCTCCATATTTGTTCCAAGAGTGGACCACAACAACGAGCAGTGCAGAGGAGGAGAGCGGTGGACAGAGGTAGAGATGCAGCTTTGCAAAGGGTGGTAAGGTGGAGGTGCTGCAATTTAATGAATGGGACAAAAAGAGAGGAAAAAATAGCCAAAAAATCAGGAGAGATGAGGAGGGAAGAGAAAAGGAAGGAGGGAGTAGGAAAGAGATCCTTCCTCCCCCAAAGCAACTGCACAAGGTGGCAGAGAGGCCTCACCAGGAATATAATACATCGGTTCCATATTTGTGAAGATAAGGAATAGCTCACATAGAATGAGTAGTTTATAAAAATAGTCATGAGTGCTAAGTCCTGCATTGTCTAGTTACTAGGTGAAACTGAACTTTATTAGGAATTATAAGGAAGCTCCAAATTGATTTGTCATTTTGGAGTGATAGCACAGATATGACTAGCATTTTTTCTTGCGTCATTATAAATGGTATCAGAGCCACCTAGTAATGCCAGACCATGTGGTACTGGAACACTGTATGACGTTGCTCTGACAAGAATGTTAGGAGTTTAAGAGAGAGAGCTTCTAATATCCCAGTCCTATATTGGGAAGATAAAGAGTAGCTCACATAGAGTAAGTAATTTATAAAGATACTCATGAGTGTTAAGTCTCACATTGCCTAATTACTAGGTAAAACTGAGCTTTATAAATAATTCTAAGAAAGCTCCAAATTGACTAATCATTTTGAGATGATAGCGCAGATATAACTAGCATTTTTTTTTTATCGTTACAAGGGAGGTGAAAAAAACTTCAAAACTTGAAGTAGAAAGCTTCTCACTCTAAAAGAAAGAGAGAGAAGTGGGATTGAGGTTTTACTATCTTGGCTTAAAGTAATGATTACAAAGGAAAAAAATTGAATAAAACAAAAAAGGTGAAAAGGTGTGCTTAACAAGATATATAACACACTTTTCAACGAAGTTTGATTATTCAATTAGGGTTAGAAGTAGAACAAAGAAGCACCAACCAGAAGTCATAAGCCTCGAATTGGTTTCATTTTATATTTTTTTCGATTTTCTATTCTTACTACCTACAAAACTAAACCACATTTAGCCTTTAAAAGTTAATGTATCCAACTCCATTTCCTTTTACGCTAATCATTTTCAGTTCTAGGAAACCAAAAGCACAAAACAATTGAAAACTTAACACCGACAACATCGCTTTGCTTTCGTTTTCTTCTATTTTTTGAGCAAACTAAACAAATCTAAACCTGAACAAAAATCAAACATTGTAGTTGCTAACCAGTTCAGCTCTTCCACTTTTAAACAACCAAAGAGGACAAAAAAAAAAAACTTAACAAGAGAGTAAACATCAAAGAAAACGTAAGATGTAAGCTTTCACTTTCCTTCATTTTTCTTTTCTTCCATTTCCTTAGTAACCAAAGAAAAAACCAACAGTAATACACCAAGAAATTGTTTACTTATAGGAACCTGAGGGTTTCTATCTGGTCAAAATTAGAAAATAAAAAAAAAAGCGATAAATTGACTGTTTTGAGAGGATCAAACTTTCAATTGATCATTTTGAGGGGTTCAAGCTTAAAATGTTTCATAAAGCAATTAGGCCTCGTTTGGTTTGCGGAATGAGTATTCCATTAGGAAAATGAATAGTTATTCCTAGGAATAGAGATTGGGTGGAATGGAATTATTATTCCTTATTCTTTAGTTTGGTGACAACATATATGCTTTAATAAGAATTAACTAAAATTACAAAAAACCCTCACTTTATTTATATAATATTTTTTAACTCAGATTTTTTTTTTTTTTTTTTTTTTTTAAAAAGAAAACATTGAGTCGTGGGTGGCCGACCACCCATTGGGGTGGTCGGCCACCCACTGTGGAACGCGGGGGTGGTCGCACCACCCCGGCGAATTTGGGGGTGGCCTGGCCACCCCGATGAGTATCGGGGGTGGCCTGGCCACCCTGATTGGCATAGGGTGGCCGTGGCCACCCCCGACGGCGTCTGGGGGTGGCCGCGACCACCCTGGGGTGTCTCCGGGGGTGGTCGCGGCCAACCCGATTGGCATAGGGGGGGGCCTGGCCACCCCCAATTCGCCGGGGTGGTCGCACCACCTCCGGCGACCCCCTGGTGGTCGCCGGGGTGGTGCAACACACCCTCGCGTTCCACAGTGGGTGGGACCACCCCAATGGGTGGTCGGCCACCACGACTCAATGTTCTTGATTTTAAATTTTTTTTTTTTTTGAATTTAAGAAGAAAATAATTTTTATTTTTTTTTTATTTTGGACAAATGTTGTCAATTTCGTAAGGAATAGCTATTCCTCTCATTTTTGAAAGGAATAGCTATTCCTCTTCGTAAGGGAATAAGTATTCCGTTGGAATACTTATTCCTTGGAATAAACCTTACCAAATAAAAGAATGACTATTCCATAGGAATAGTCATTCCATTCCAGGGGTCTATTTCCGCAACAAACTGCGGACCAATTCCAAAAACCCTCACTTTATTTATATATATTTTTTATAACTCAGATTTTTTTTTTTTTTTTTTTTTTTTTAAAAGAAAACATTGAGTCGTGGGTGGCCGACCACCCATTGGGGTGGTCGGCCACCCACTGTGGAACGCGGGGTGTGGTCGCACCACCCCGGCGAATTTGGGGGTGGCCTTGGCCACCCCGATGAGTATCGGGGGTGGCCTGGCCACCCTGATTGGCATAGGGGGTGGCCGTGGCACCCCCGACGGCGTCCTGGGGGTGGCCGCGACCACCCTGGGGTGCTCCGGGGGTGGTCGCGGCCACCCCGATTGGCATAGGGGGTGGCCTGGCACCCCCAAATTCGCCGGGGGTGGTCGCACCACCTCCGCGACCCCTTGGTGGTCGCCGGGGGTGGTGCAACCACCCTCGCGTTCCACAGTGGGTGGCCGACCACCCCAATGGGTGGTCGGCCACCCACGACTCAATGTTCTTGATTTTAAATTTTTTTTTTTTTTGAATTTAAGAAGAAAATAATTTTTTTTATTTTTTTTTATTTTGGACAATGTTGTCAATTTCGTAAGGAATAGCTATTCTCTCCATTTTTGAAAGGAATAGCTATTCCTCTTCGTAAGGGAATAAGTATTCCGTTGGAATACTTATTCCTTGGAAATAACCTTACCCAAATAAAAGAATGACTATTCCATTGAATAGTCATTCCATTCCAGGGGTCTATTCCGCAAACCAAACGGGACCTTATGTTTTTCACTCATCTACATCCTTTTATAGAGATGATTGTTGCTTATTCTAAGAAAGTTATTGTTAAAAAATCACTTACTAATGAAAAGATTGCAATTATGCAATTATTACAGAATAATGCATAAAAATAAAGAAATTGCAATAATATGCAATCATTAGAATATTATGGGAGAATATTATGAGAAATATCATGGTAATATTATGAGAATATTTTTGGGATCTTATCATCCCCACATCCTTCAAAACAACATTGTCATTAAGGTTGATGATTAATGAAACCTATCTCCAATCTTGTCCTCGATCCCATGGCGGTCACCATGTCTTCACTAAAGGTAGTGTCTTAGGAATGGTGTGCGGTCGGAGAAGAACAAGAGAAAAATTTAAAATATTGCTCCTTTTGCTAAAAATATCACTGAAAAAATTCTAAATTAATATTACCCACCATATAATTGAACCGCAGAATTTGGAGCAAAAACCTCTCTACACTTGTTTGACTTAATAGAATTGATTCGCTTCCAACAAAGCCTTACTAAATTAATCATAACTTGCTTCTTCATTAGATTATACAGACGATATATCAACTAGTTTTTATCCATTGGTAACCCGTACTCATTAAGGATAATTTATCCTCCTCATCCAACACCAGATTCATGGTTTCCTTTGTATCAGAATAATTATCAATGTTGGAGATATCTAAAAATTTTGATGGAAGGAACTCGAAATCCAAAACTTTTACCATTACCACAATTGACTCCTCTTGCATGGCATGAATTTTGAAAGTTAGGGCACAAGATAAGATGCTTCTGCACATTGATTGTTTATCTATCACTTTGATTGTTTGGCGGTTTTTCTCATATAGTATGTTATGATAATAAGTTTTGGCATGTTGACTCTTATCTATATCTATTTTAATTAAGAGTTTGAGTATGTAGTAGCAATAGGTTTCTCTTGGGAGTTTATCCCATAATAGAGTTAGGAGTTTATCAAGTCATGATAACAGTTTATCTTTTAGTATGGGTAGGAATTCATCTCCAAGTCTATGTCATTGTATTTGTCTTATTTATAGTTGTGAGTGATTAATAAAAGTAATAAAAAATTAATCCCAAACCTTGTGTTTGAAAAAAGGTCTAGGTTTCCTCAAAATCTAAAAGGTCTAGGTTCCTTTTAGAATCTAAAGTCTGGGTTCCCTTAAAACCTACAAATTATCAAAATAGGTAGAAAGAAGAAACTTGATCCGGCTTCTTTTCCAGTCCAAAGACCCATAATTAGATCCGTTACACATTCACGTAACAATTTGGTACAAATACGTAACATTTTAATTGTTAGGTTCTTAGAGAACCTAGGCCTTAGATTCTAAAAGAATCTAAACCTTTTACAAACACAGGGTTTGAGATTAATTTTTTGTTTACTTTTATTAATCACTTACAACTATAAATAAAACAAATACAATGACATAGACTTGGAGATGAATTTTTATCCATACTAAAAGATAAACTCTTATCACCATACTAAAAGATAAACTGCTATCATGACTTGATAAACTCCTAACTCTATTAAACTCCCAAAAGAAACCTATTGCTACTACATACTTAAACTCTTAATTAAAATAGATATAGATAAGTGTCGACATGCCAAAATTTATTATCATAACATAGTAGGGTTGTACAGATAGTGGTGATTAGCGATTATTGTCTCTAATAGCTAACCGCATTGCCCGTCTACAATGGGCGGTTACCAACTGTCCTCACCATTGGTTAGCGGTTATTTATGTCCAAAATGCACCACAATAATCGTCTGTCAAGTATAGGTCTTTTGAGCCTCTTTTTAGGATATGTTTGTGATTGTTTTGGGCATTTTTTAGTATTATAGTATGAAAAACTATACCAAAATGACATTGTTTTGGTGTACTATTTTATATAAAAAAAATAAATAAATAACAACCACCTCCGCCTACCTTACCACCACTACCTGCACCGCCCTAGGCGGTTAGTTGAAAAAAGTCAACTACCCACCCATGCAGTTACACGGTTTGTGATTAATGGTTATTAAGGATTACTAACCGATCCTTAATAACCGCCAATTGTACAGTCCTATCGCCAAGTCTCGCCTCGTCTCTTTTTTCCTTTTGTTTTCTTTTTTTTGCATGCCCTTATGAGGAATAGGATATTCTCAAATTACCGTAAACTCGAATAAGGGCTATTATGATATTGCTACCAAACAGAAACAGTAACAATTTGTATACCAAAACCAAAATAGAAGAATTCATGTACTTGGTATAAGAATCAAACATGTTTTAGTGGAGTTATGTAGCCAAACGTCCCATTCTTCTCCAACTTAACTCACGTACAGATCCCAGCTCAACTAAAAACCAAGTGCAATTGACTCCCACGGCCTTACACTGTCACCCACCTTCTCGGCTACTAGAGAGAAAAACCTGCCACAAGGTGAAATAACGTTCAGCAACCTGTAAAGGGGATTGAATTGCAGAAATGGAAAGGGAATATATTGAATAATACTCCACTTAGGGTAGGCGTTCACCAGCATGTTAAGAAAATTCATTGATTTCTCAGAATCCGAGAGAAGCAAAAGAAAAAGAAAACGTAAAAAAAAATCAATCATATGACACGAAAATTTAAGTGATTCATCCTCAAGGATTATGTTTAATGTGTTGCGACAAAGTTTCACTATTTTCGAAAACAAGCACAAAAAAGATGTCAAAACACGCATACAAAACCCTACTACAAAAGCGGCCATTTAAAAGTCAAGAAACATAGATAGGTAGGTCCCCAATAGACTAAGCATCAGAAAAAATCTCATTTAAACCTAGCCTTTCTTTCATTCGAACAAGTTGGGTGCAAACTAAATCGAATACAAACCAAGCTATACATAGCCTAACACAGCATACAAACTATTTGATCAAATATCTCAATGCCTCTTCCTTTTAGAGTAATGGTGCGGACCATTTATTCATCTGCATGAAAATAAATTTTCTTTTTTAAAAAAATTGGGGGACCACACACCTCCACATTTACTCATTCCCTTAAGCCAAGACTCGATTAAATAGCAAATATTACTATATCAAGATAAAGACTACCAATACTTAAGATAAAGATAACCAACAGCTTCTATTAAACCAACCCGACAACAATACTAATCATAGACAAATGGTAAGATAAAGACTAAGCCCCCTTTATCCTTTATACTTCTCATGATAGCACTAATCCAACTACTTAGGACTAAGCTTTCTCCTCCTGAAGATACGATCCCCATCACACCATCAATCAATTACTCAGAGGATTGATGGAGAAACGTATTTGAAACTAGGGGAAACCTTAAGAACTTAACTTTCAAAATCTAAACTCACAAAAAAAAAAAAAAAACAAAAAAAAGGCTCTGGAAAAGTCTCTTCACAGATTAAGGAGGCAAGTGCCATTCGCAGGAAATTAAGGGCCCCAGGATTTTTTGATTACAGTGTCACCCTCACTTACATTCGCTACATATATATCTATATGATTCTATTTAAGCAATGTCACGGTCTATAAGCTAATCACTAGATGAGTCCAGAAGCCTTCTTTCTTCCTTCTTCCATTGGCTGTCAATTCAAATGGTGCAAAAGTTGGTGACTCAACTTACCAACTCACCATCC
The DNA here is from genome assembly GCA_900184695.1 of Betula pendula. Classification (NCBI taxonomy): domain Eukaryota; kingdom Viridiplantae; phylum Streptophyta; class Magnoliopsida; order Fagales; family Betulaceae; genus Betula; species Betula pendula. Next base: position 129,104 of record FXXK01000821.1, on the reverse strand, counting down.
ATTAACATCTTAGAATTCATCAACCATACTAACCACAGCCACACTAACCACTGGCTCCTATGATATCCAACTAATTTTCTGAAACTTCTCCGTTATCATCAATTGTAGTAGTTTGTAAGCGTCTAGTTTTTTTTTCCCTATTGGAGAATGTATTTTTTTTGTTTTGTGTTTTTGTTTTTGGTAAGTATGAATTTATTGAAAGAAACTCAACAAGAACAAAAATATCATCAGGTAATCCCTACAAGACAAGACGGCCTAAAAGTAAGAGGAAGCCTAAACAAACAAGTGCCTACAGGAAAGTTAATGGGCAGGCAAAACTAAAAGATTACATCAGAAAAGCCCCAAGACTTAGTTAGAGAGCGATTAATGGAAGAATTATAGACACCCTTAACAAATTTAACTCTGAATCTAACCCAAAACAAAATTTCCAAAAAAATGCACCCGGAATCTCTACTTCTATTCTAAAACAATCTAGCTTCTTCTTTTTCTTTTTTCTTTTTTCTGTTTTTTTTTTTTGGGCACTATAGAGCATACATTGTAGCAATCACTATAATTATAACCACAATAGAGATTAGAAGAACAAAAAAAATTGTCTCTAAAGTGAGAAGCCATTTACCCAATAAACTTCTCTTAATTCCTACGAGCCCAAAAAAATATTACATCCATTTCAAATATTAAACCAAATAGTTTATGACAATATGAACAAACTGTAAACTGATTTGATGCCTCCCACTATTAGGCATATCAACTTTTTCTAATTATTAGGCATATCAACTTAGTGCATGATATTGTAGCTGTTCCCTTGTGAACAAACCCCATTGGATTTTTTTGGCATTTGATCCTTCTTACAATTTTTTTTTTTTTTTTTCATTTCTGTCCACAATCCTGCTTTCCCTTTGGGCACCTCCAACTAAGCTTATCATGCTGGGAAAGAACTTAGAAAATGGTTCATGAGGTGTAGAAGCACCCTTAAACAACCAAAGAGAAAAAGCAAGAAAAAGAATTGAGTAAAGTTCGGAATTCTTTAAAGTTTTTTAATTGGAGCTTTTGGAAAATTGTACAAATCATGTGACTCTACTGGACCGTTGGAATTTTAAATGTATTCTTAAGAGCATTCCCACATTAAAATTTTATTCTTAATTGACAATTATAAAACTTTTCAACATCCTTTCTGCAGATTCTAAAGAAGCATGAAAATGTGAAAGAGGGAAAAATCAAAGCACAATCTTTTCTTCCCCATAAAAAAATAAAAATAAATAAATAAATAAATAAAGCAGCATTTTAAACCATGTAACCGAAATTTGGATAAAGGAGCAATTTGAAAATTGGAAAATGCATTATTGTTAGCATTATGCAATGCTAGCAGCGTGCACCATTGAAACAGCCTGGAAAGATGCGATGGACGGCTCTTCAGGATCTTCACCATTGCCAATAAAAATAGCACCGAAATGAGAATTACAAGTCAAAAAATATGGAAAAGTTATCGGATCTGGATCCCGATTTCCTAAGCTTTTCGCCGCTCACTAGTGTCATAATTCACGCAAGGATATATGCCTGACAATATCATCATCCTAATGTTAATATTTTCTATTATTTTTAATCAAATTAAAATTTTAAAATGAATAATAATTTGTCATTATATGCACATGTATGATATTGGACTCGAATCTTACCTTTATCTTTCTTTTAGGTTTCATTTAAGGGCATTCACATTTGGCTAGTCATTTTAAGTTATCAATGTGTGACAAAAATGTCACTTTTAAGAGCATTCACATAGGCTAGTCATTTTCTTATTTTAGCCATTTGCTTTTTTTTCACCAATATCCATTTGCTTTATAATTGGAATATAACACATTTGTCTTAATTTTTTTTTCTTAAAAAAAAAAAAAAATTCTAAAGATGGTCGGCAATCTGCAGGGTACCTGTTTAGTCAAACAGACAATGAAACCAATAATTTCTGGAACACCCATATGAAGAAAAAGCTTATTTAGATGGGCTTTGCTCTCCGTGACCCACAGGAATTGAATTGATATCTTCTCAAGCTTGCCTTATCTATAGCTTTGGCTAAGGCCATAATCGAGTCTGACTTTTAGGATTTTTAAAATTGGCTCATTTACGAAAGATACTTATTTAAATTGAGCTATAAAATATGTGTTTAAGTCGGTTTGTTATAAGCTTTCGTGAGCTTTAGCTCATTTAGAATGTCATTCGAGCCGAGTTAGGTATTCGATCGAACTCAAAATTAGGCTATTAAATTTTTTATATAAGATATGGCAGAGTTTAAGCCCGAATTTTGAACAATTTATATATAATTATTTATAGTATAAATATATAATACGTAACTATATAAGGCATATTATACCAATATAGTATATAACTATAGTATACAAGTAACAAATTAACAATATATTATTCTATATATAACTAGAGAGTAGAAAGTATCACACATATATATATATATATATATATATATATTATTATATATAATGTGGAGCCAAATAAAACTTAGTATATTATATATAACTAATTAACTAGTATATATATAGTAAATAACTATTGTTAATCATGTATGATATGTCATTTATATATTATATATAACTATTAATAATTATTATATTAGTTTATGAACAAACTAATTAGTATGTTAATAATGTATATATACACACACACACACATATTGATACATACATTTATAGTAATGCTATTATCTAAGTATTATAATTAATATGTAATACTATATTTATTTAGTAACTAACTATACTATCTTTATTTAGTATACACATCTTTTTTTAATCAAAGTGATGTATAGACCATAATTAACTACTTAACCATGCTTACATAGTTTGTTGTTTAGTAATATTAAGTATATATTAACCAATTAGTTAATAAGTTATTATGTTAGTTAATACTAAGTTAATACATGCTTGTACACACATAAACAAATGTACGTGTGTATGCAAGGTAGGCTTGTAAGCCTTAACCAAGTTGGGCAAGCGAGTTGGGTTGACCTTTATACGAGCTAGACTCGTAAATCTTAATCAAGTCTCATTGAGTGAGTCAGGTATCTATCATTTAATAATTGAGCAAATTTCTACAGTTACAAATTTAAGTTCAAGTCAAGTTTAACCAACCGAATTATCGAACTGATTGACTTTTTAACAACCCTGGCTAACTTGAAAGAGTTAATGGACAATTCATGAGAAGACTACAAGCAAAGGCTATTCAAATGCTTTTTCTTTTTNCTTTTCTGGTTTTTAAACAAAAATTAGTTTTTTAATTTTTTTATTTTATAATTTTAAGAATTTTTTAATTTTTACAAAAAGTAGTTGTGTCATTAGAAATATTAACAAATTTTGATAGTTTAAAGAGACATTAACTCAATCAATAATTTAGAGAAGACACTAACAAAGGATGAAAGTTTGAAAGATTATACATACTTTTTCCATTTATTTTTTTCTCCCTCAAAAAGTCTTTTTTAAGTTTTGTCCCCTCCAAGTAAAAGTTTTAATTTCGTCCATGTACACATAGCGTAAGGATCCCAGTCGGTTAAAACAATAGGGTAAAATTGAATAATAATAATAATAATAAAATTTTTAAATCTTTTTTAAAAAAATGTCTCCACTCCGTTTCATTTATCTTGATTCGTACACATATACATATCGAAATCAAAATTAAATAGAGTAATTACATATGTCACCCTCTATGTCTATCTTGTTCTTGTATTAATAAAAAATGATGTGGCTTTTAAAATTACCATTGAATTTATTATCGATAATTATTGATTTTTGATCTAATGGTGATTTTAAAAGTCATGTCACATTTGGTTGACACAAAGTAGACATAAAGAATGACTTGTATCATTACTCAATTAAATAACCTTAAATTCTCAAGCACGTGTCACCAGCTTGTTCAAGGTAAAGGCGAGGAAGAGTTAAAAAAGTAAAAGTCAATAGTAGATAAACGAAAGTTATTAACTGCCACTTCTTTTTTCTTTTTATTTTTCGTTCCTTTCGATTAAAGGGAAAGAGAGGGTGTCACCAACGCACATGACTATAAAAACTATTGTGGGATCTTATGAAATGAGTAATGTTCTGTACAATCTACAAGTGCGGCTTGTTACGGACAATATTTTACTCATCTACTATATTAATATTTATCTTTAATTAAGATATTTCATTTTCATATATTATGAAAAATATATATTTAAATCAAATGCTTTAAAAATAAATTAATTTAATATACTAAATTGAATGATTATCTTCAATCAAGTTTAGATAAAAGTTTTGTTAGCATGCTCTTCTCTTAATCTTTCATCAAGAATTTTCTTTTCATCCTCATGGTCCATTTTATAAAAGGATGTTGAATTTTGATTAACTAAATGAAAATAAGAATTACAAAATTCATGAATATTTATAAACTGACCCGAGAATGAACAACCGAAGTTGTTTTATAGGCATTATTAGAATATGGAATGAAATTTCCTCTTATTATTAGTTAGAGAAAATTTCATTCAACTTATTTTAATATAAGATAAATTTTTTTAAAATTTAATGTTTAAATTTTTAGGTAATAAAATAAGAAATAATAATTATTAAATTTTAAAAAATTTAATATTAATAAATAACACTTATCATACATTAAAATAAATTAATTAATTTTTTTACGACCTGAATTTGAGAGAATTTATAACCATCAAGAAATTAGCCAGGTCCGAGAGATCCACGTGTGAAAGCTTTACCATGAACGTACGTGACGCATCTATGACAACTTTTTTTTTTTTTTTTTTTTTCAAGTAATCACTCACAGTACACTAGAATAGGCCAAGCTTCCACATGGTGCTTGCGAGTTGCGTCTTCTATACGTCTATGCTTCTTCGACCACGTCACCACAAGAAGTTAAGAGCCAGCCAATTTGATCCTTCCACGTGTGAACATCTGCATGCAAGTCAAGCCCACTTATGATGACCGAGCAATCACTATTGACTTACCATTTAACAGTAAAATGGGCTCTTCCTACACTTGTCCTAGAGGGTTTTCAAGAAGAGTAATGTTAGGCAAACTTATAGGTGGTTATGAAATTCGAGCAATAATTATGTCATTCTCATATTTGTTTTGTATTTATTTAAAATTGATGTAATTTTTAAAATTATAATTAAATTAAAAATAAATAATAATTTATCACAAATTTAATGATAATTTTAAAAGTCATATTTATTTTATATAGACATGAATTGACATTTATCATTACTCTTTAAAATCACAATTAAATTTGTGATAAATTTTCATTGGCTTTTAATCTAATAATGATTTTAAAAAACATTTATATGTGTGGAGAAATAAAAAATGAGAGTATGTGTAACACTTCTCTTTTAAGAAACGCCTTGGTCTAAAATTTTAAGTAATAAAAGTTTCATTTAAATTTGATTGGATAATTTCTTTAATTTAGTCTATAAAATTGTTATATATTTTTTAAACATGTGAAAAGAACATAATATTATAATAGTTATATTAAAAAATTATGTGCTTTTCATATGTTAATTAAAGAATGGACATATTTTTTCTCCATTGCTATTAAAAATGCATATGTAATTCATTGTAAATAGACGCATAAAATTTTTATAGATAAAATTTAAGAAAATTTTTCCAACCTTCAACCCAATTTAAAAAAAAAAAAATTATCCTTAAAAAATTATGTATTTTTTGCATACTAACTAAGAAACAAACGAAAATTTTATAGAGCATGTGAACTGTGAAGAAGATTGAGTTTTGAAATCAAGACTTTTGTTTTGAGAGAAATACCGTACATACTTTCTGTACTGTAAACAAAGTTATTTATTAATGTTTTTATTTTTAATAAATAAAAAGAGGGAAAAAAAATTAGTAAACGGACCCATTTGTTAGAATTATAACAAACTCAAAAGGTATCTAATAATTTGTATTAATAATACGATAGTTAGTTACTAATTATTTTCATTATTATTGTTTAACATGTAAAATTGAATGGTTAAAGTGAAGGTTTAACAGGATTAAAATTCACATGGTAGCCTCTCATTTTTACACAGAGGCGGTCAGAATTAACCTTCAATTCCGTGTACTTGCTCTGCTGTGTTCAAATGTGGCTGCTTTCTGTAAAAGTAAAGACGTGTCGGTGTCGTCTTTTGCAAAACTAGCTCCTCCTCTTTTTTTTTTCAATATTATTTTTTAACTATTTCTTTAATCCATCATAAAGAGGCATGGGGTATCTTCAAAGATAAGTCTCACTGGCCACTGCTGCTCACCTCTCTCTAACACTCGCTTCCACCACAACCCCCACTCTCTCTCTCTCTCTAGATCTTTGTTAGCAATTTCTCAGGATCTTTCTTACCAATTTTTCCAAAAATGGAAACAGCAAGAAACCATGTATTAACAACAACACTCCCTCTAATGTCCGGCCTGATCCTCATGTTCATGTCTTTGCCGGCAATGGCAACTCCGGCAGCACACACTACGTCCAAGTACCAGATCGCATGCACAATGTGCTCCGCATGTGACAACCCTTGTAACCCAGTGCCCTCACCCCCACCACCCTCGCCACCGCCAGCATCGCCACCTCCACCACCGCCATCACCATCCACCACCAACAACTGCCCACCACCGCCATCCCCACCAAGCCCCGGCGGCGGTGGTGGCACGTACTACTACTCTCCACCCCCACCACCTCAGTCCACCTACACTTACTCCTATCCACCACCACCGATTATTGGTGGCACAGTCTATCCCCCGCCGAACTACAAGAACTTCGGATCGCCGCCACCCCCTAATCCCATTGTGCCCTACTTTCCGTTTTATTACCACAGCCCTCCTCCTCCGTCTATTGGCAGCTCGTTGAGGGGTTCTTTGGTTTCTACTGCAACTACTATTGGGTTTGCTATTCTTCTTTGCTTCTTTTGATGGTAAAGAAAATAATTAAGAGGAACCCCCCCCCCAAAAAAAAAAAAAAAAAAGGTGGAATAATGTGGCAGATTGGCAGATCTAGGGTATTGATCTTTCATTCTTCAAGGAAGAAAAGAAGAAAGAAACAGAGTTGGGAAATTGCCCTCCTTTTCTGGGAATTCTGACTCATTTCAAGTAATCTCTCTTTCTCTTTGTCTTTTGCTGTAGAGTGATCTCTAATTTGTTTACTAGTTGTACCCTTTTTTTTTTCTAAGCTTTTAGAAGTTGTACCTATTTTCATTCCGTTGTATACAAATTGTGATGAAAATAAAGTAATTAGTCATTTTTATCAGTGAATTTAGTCCCTAATTGAACTGTTGAAGCACACGTGAGTATTGACACTTTGATTTGATTCAGTTGGTGACAGACAGTTGTTGTTTTAGTGATGTTAAATAATATTTCGCTTTCTGGTGTTAAGGTGGGTTTGTGTTTTTGGTCTGAGTATTTGGCCAATAATTGTAGGACCACAGACCACTCTGCATGTAATTGCAGACTACATTTTAGATTCAGTTATAGGCAGAGAAGTCTTTGTGCAGCATTTAATGGACTTGAAGGCACTCTACGTGGCTGATCAGAGACAATATAGGTTTGGAATAATGTATACGTTTTTAAATAGTTTACAATATTAATTATTTAAATAAAAATGGAAGTGTAAAATCACTTAAAAATTAAGTCATGTTAATTAATGTGAAATTTAGCGCTTTTTATTATTATTGTTGTGGGGTTTGAACTTTGAACCTTCTTGAATATCTACTTCACTAAAGCGGTTCAACTGGTAAAAAGTTTCTCCCTTCAATAATTTTCAATTGTAGACCCCGTGAGCTGTGACACAAAAGATGTCACTGTTAAGAGATGCTCGTCGTTTTGGATTAAACAAAATCTGCTTCGCATTTTGAAATGTCAGAAAAATTATTAAAAAAAAAAAAAAGGTTCAAAAGCGAAACCCAATGGTAGAATTTTAGTATGAATCTGATCTGACTGGGTACGTGGCTATACGTACGTCTTATATATCCATCAAAGAGCAGTGTATCAATTTTTTATTCTTCTGGTTCGGTACTTAAACGGCATGTCAACGTTAGATTTGGTCGCTTCTCAAAATATTTGGCTAAACTTTGAACTAATTAACTGAACATTATTATTAACACATTTTATTTTTTTTCTTTATTGAAACCTCCGAAATTTTTGTTACGTTGAATACAGAGCAGCTCCCACCAATCACGTTCTAATGCGATCCACGAAGGATCTGGAAGGTCCTGTTCTCTGACACACAGGGTTCTATAGGATTATATTAACTAATGCGTATTTAACTTTTTTTTTTTTTTTTAATCCTTGAAAATAGTATATTATGCTTGATATTTGTGAGGGTGCCCCATCAATCAAATTGTGGGGCGCTTCAAGTCGCTCCAGAGGACTTTGCGCTCTCTCGTTTATCTGAGCTTTTTCTCGAATGTGGTGTACCAAAGTTTGGCCTTTTTTTTCCATAATTCCATCATTCCATGTGCAGAAAAGTGGTATAACCTTTTTACAACAAAAAGAGGAAAAAAAAAGTTATTCAGGAATTTTAGATCAAATTGATTGCGCACCGTCCGATTCATGGACTATTTGCTGCGATTGAGAAACCCGAGATGCCAAATATGCAGCGAGCCAGCAGGTGTGAGTTGTTAGGCACATTTAAATTGGGAGAAACATATTGAAAAAATAAAGACATACAAAATGTGAATGGGAGCAAACAAGCTGGACATGTCGTGGGGACAATTAGCTGGATGGCATGTAGTATATGATGGATGGGGGGGTCCAGTCACGTTGGCATGGCATCAAAAGTGGGCACTCATCCTCACCAATTTGAGTCCTCTAAAAGAGTACAAAAATAGGAGCCTAGTATATATGCACCAATTGTCATCATCACAATTTTTTTCTTTTTTGATGAATAATTGTCATCACCACAAATTGGTTCCTCTTACTATTCCTTTGTAATCTAGAAGAATATTTTTATTTAGTAGATTATTGTATAATTGTCATATATTTAAGATGTAATAATAAAAATTAGCCTTTAAATCAGTAAGAATAAGGAAAAAAAATTAAAGATTAATTTTTATTGTCACATCACTTTAATAATATGACAGTTGTATAATAATATAATGAATAGTATTTCTCAATAGAAAAAGGCAAAGGATTTTGAGTGTGATACGTGAAACTGTGAAAGCAACCAAAAAAAGGCAGCGTGTGATGGGCCTAAATGTTGGTTGGAAGGACAAAACCTAAGAGATTGTCCGTAAGTTGAGGCTTTGGGTCACTTCCACCTTGCTAACGTGGGACATACCACGTCCACCTTGCTGTTGGGCTATTACTACTATTATCAACAAGAGTAATTATATATGTTATTCTCTATGTCTATTTTATGTCAATTAAAAGTGATGTGGCTTTTAAAATTATAATTGAATTTATGATGAATTATTATTGACTTTTGATCTAATGATAATTTTAAAAACCATGTCACTTTTGGTTGACATAAAGTCGACATGAATTGTGACTTGTATCATTACTCTATCAATAATTAACCTTATGACGTGAACCCCTAGTAACAAAAAGAAATGATAAATCGGCTACTTAAGCGGGTTGTAATTTTTAATAGCTACTTTAAAAGAATTTTGACATCCAAAACACAATAAACTGTATTTTAAAACAATAATCAATACATACTTTTGTTATTGATAGTTCTCTTCAAATAGAGAACAATAGATTACCGATTACATAAGAGACCAATTAGGTCTTGACTTCTAGAACTCTAACTCTAATAAAGAAATAATCTTAATTAGAAATCTATTCTTTATCAAAAGATATACTCTTGATTGGATTATAAGGTCCCGTTTGATTTGCGGAATAAACCCTTGAAATAGAATGGTTATTCTTTTGGAATAATCATTTTTTTATTTGGTAGGAACAGTTATTTCATAGCAATAACTATTTCCTTATAAAGAAGAATATATATTTCTTTAAAAAATTAGAGGAATAGCTATTTCTTGAGGGTATTGACAACATTTTTCAAAAAAATAATCATTTATTTTATTTTCTTCTAACTTTTTATTTTTTTTTATTTTTTTTCAAAAAAAAAGAAGGAAAAAACGTGAGTTTCAATTGATTGGGGTGGTCGGCCACCTACTATATGGCATAAGGATGGTCGCACCACCCCCGATGACCCTCGTGGTGGTTGCTGGGGGTAGTGCGACCACCCCTAATGCATTTGGGGGTAGCCTTGACCACCTCTGATTCCATTAGGGTGGTTGCGACACCCTGGGGGTGGTTGCGGCCACCCCCAAGAGTCGTTGGAGGTGGCCACAGCCACCCTCAATGCTCATCGGGGGATATCGAGGGTGGCCGCACCACCCCCCGACTTCTACAATAGGTGGCCGACCACTCATTACGCACAGTAGTCTTCTATTAATTTTTTTTTTTAATAAGTCGAGTTTTTAAAAAATAAGAAATAAAATGAGATTTTTTTTAGTATTTTTGGTTCAATTCTATTAGAGTATATATGTTGTCACAAAAATCAAGGAATATGAATAATTATTCCATGAGTAATTATATATGTCACCCTTCATGTCTACCTTGTGTCAACCAAAAGCGATGTGACTTTTAAAATTACCATTGAATTTATGATTGATCATTATTGATTTTTGATCTATTTGTGATTTTAAAAGCCATGTCACTTTTAGTAGACACAAGGTAGATATGAAGGATGACTTGTATCATTACTCTTATTCCATTTAAATATCCTCTATTCTCAGTAATAACTATTTCTTTTTCTGATAAAATATTCATTTTGCGTACTAAATGAGGCCTAAGGGTGCGTTTGAAATTACAATTTCGTAAATAAAAAGTGCAATTTTAAACTAAATCGCAAAAAATAAATCGTTTAGAATTGGGTTTTTGAAAACATACAATTTTAAAGGTTAAATTGTTATTTTAAAGGTAAAACTGCGATTTTACCAAACGTTTAACTGTGTTTTTTAAAATAACGTTTTCAAATCACACATTTTAAAATCGTAAACCTAAACAAACCTTAACATGACACTAGACAATACTAAATAATTATGATCACATCACGATAGCATTTTATTTGAGAATATTGATACATCTATCATATATTTTCAATCGAGTAATGCAATATTTACACTCATGTCATATCGACTAATATAGTATATTTTAAGAGGCTTACACTTTTCTTTTTTAAACTGTTTGATATTGTAAGTCATTTAAAATACACAATATTAGCAGATGTGACATGTATGTGATAAATAAATGAGAAGCTTTGTATTTAAGTGAGGCCTCTAAGCCTGTCAAGAGTCTCATCAAGCATTGAGGTGGGACCATTTGGGGGCTATTTTTTTCTACTTTTCCTATGAATTCTCTCTTCATTTAAGGGTTGATTCAAATCCCCTATCCTGTTAACCACAACCCATTGAGGTCAGGAAAGAGTGTATGTAAGGTAAAAGGGAAAGAAGCTTATATATTTATGTATTTGGGGAAACTTTACTTACTTTTGAACTACCACGTCATTTGAATTCTCCTTTCTAAATTTTAAAATATGTAATGTGGGATTTTAATATATCATTTCATTTCTGTTAAATCCTAAAAGAGAGCAAAATACTTCATTTATAAATGAAATTTTAAAAAAAAACAAAAAAACAATAAATAAATAAACAGGGGAAAAGATGACCGAGGGCATCTCTGTGGATCATTTTTTTTTTTAAAAAAAAAATCTGAATTTTTGACATGTTTTTTTGTTATTCTAAATTATTTTTCGCAAAGAAATATGAACATAGTTTAAGATATTGGGCTTTGATTTGTGGTTGTTTGACCTCCTGCGTGTAACGTGGCTCTAAGAAAAGTACGGTCTACATTTGGGTTGGCCGATGGGCCTCATTACCAAGGATAATTATAAGGTCCATTATAATGGATGGCTGGACTTATGAGCTCGAGGTTCGTGTTTTCCCATTTATTGGAACTCCATATAATCTCCAGCCCAACAAAACGAAAACTCTCGACCAAAAAAAGAAACAGAACGTAATGTGTCAGGTTAAAACTTCTCAAACAGAAAAAGCAAAAGGCAAAGGCGATGGACCCCTAAAAAAACGTGTTTTAATTTTTTTGTTTTTTTGGTGAAAAAAAGTGTTTTATTTGTTTGTCTTCATTTTTCTTTTTTCTTGTTTTCGAACCTTCCGTTTTACTTTTTTTTTTTGTTTTTCTTTCATTTTCATTTCTTTTAGACGCTCCTTTTACAGAGATTTGCCCCATCTTCCCAATAATTTTTAGGGATAAATAAAAAATTAGTTTATGTGATTGACCTAAATTATAAATTGGTCCATGCAGTATAAAAAATAATTTAGAAGTCTTTGAGGTAGGCCAAAATAACAATTTAGTTCCTGCAGTCAAATTTTGTTACAAAAATTTATGGATTTTGTTATTCAGTACTAATGAAATGATGACACATGACACTCTTAATAAAAAAATATATAAATAAATTAAACTAAACAATTAATTATTATTATTTTTTTTTAAAAAAAAGAGGTGGATGAGAGTTGCTCGCCGCTACAAATGTAGATCCATTGGATTTTGGACGGGAATATATGTGTTATAGATGAAAAATAAATAAAATAAACTTAGGTTTTATTTGGTTATAAATGAAAAATAAATAAAACATTATATACAGTTTATATATTAGAAAGTGAAATTAAGATTACGGTATTAGTACATATATATATTTTTCTTCCTTGTCATTTTTTTTATTTAGTTTGTAAGTATTTTTGTACTAAATGTCTAAACAACCTTATGCACTTGAAGAGAAAAACATAGGGATATTTTGAGAAGTATAGATAATTTCTAAAGAATGACTAGGAGTAACCAAACATGAGAATCTTATGTTTTTGGGAATCCTATCAGATTCCTAATCATTTCCAAATGTGAGTTCAATTACATTCCGGGAATCCAAATTCTTAGGAATACGATTCATGAAAATATGGATATCGAGGGAAGGTTAGATTCTCCAAAGTAAAGCCACATAAGTAGAGTATTTTTTGTTCATTTCAATTTTTAAAAGCTAGGGTTTTTGGCCAACTAAAGTGTTGCTTTAAAGTTGGTTTTTGGCCAAATTTTGGATACCTAATGGCAATAAAACCCTTAAAATTCATTTAAGACATTATTCTAAACAATTTCCAGCAAAAAAATTGAGACTTGACTTTGATTGGGATTGAGACTACTTCCACATTTTGATTGTTAATGCTTTACTATTGTAATTGAGCCGAACGGAGTATTGAATATTTAAGCTCAATTCGTTTAATTTTTTTTTTTTTCTGAACACAAGCCGTATTTAAGTTTATCACCGAGCTAGATGATATGTTCATTTATTTTTCGAACAAACTCGAGTCTAAGCTTAACCTGAACATGTTCGTAATCGGTTCTTTTCATTTACAGCCATATTAATGTTCTTACTATACCAAATTATAAAACTAAAGTAGTATCATTTAGGTTGTATGTATACGTGACCACTTAAGTAGTTTATGTCGAGAGTGTTTTCAAAACAACATATTTTTAAAATTATTTTAGCAATTAATGTCTTTGAAGTGGAAGAATGTTAATTTATTTATTTTATTTGAGCTTCCATGATTATGGATTTTGGTATGCTAAAATGATTTGGACATAATTAATATTGATATACAGGTAGACCCAATATTATTGAGTGATGGCTAAGTTTACTAGAGGTATACAAGCGGCTATGGTTATTCCCTCTTAACATGGCGGACGAGTTGACGAAGCAGTGGGAGACTTTCTCATTATCGGAAGAGGAGAGTCTTGAATTTGAGATTCAAACCGAAGCTTTGGAAAACATTGTAACAAAAGGAAAATCCTGTCTTGTGAGCAAACTTATTGCAGAGCGGATAGTTGGCAAGGAAACCATATGCTCAACTCTTGTTAGGGGTTGGAAGCTGGAGGGTGCTGTGTCTTTCAAAATCCTGGGGAACAATCTGTTTTTGGTCGAATTTGAGCGATTTTGGGACAAAGCACGGGTCTTGGAGGGGCGGCCATGGATTTTTGAGGATAATCTATTTGCTATGGAAGATTTTAATGGTATGATTCCACCAACTCAGATCGAATTTGAGAAAGTTGCATTTTGGGTCCGTATGTACAATCTGCCTTTGGGGTGTATGGGCAAAGATCTGGGATTCCAAATTGGGTCCTCTGTAGGGGCGGTGGAAGAGGTGGAGACAGTGGAGGACAGCGTGGGCTAGGGCGAATATCTGAGAGTTCGTATCAAAATAGATTTAACCAAACCTCTCTCAAGGGGGAGAATTCTAAAACTACAAGGCAAATCTGTATGGACTGCTTTCCAATATGAAAAAAATACCGAAATTCTGTTTCAATTGTGGTGTTATAAAGCATGGAGCAGAGGGATGTATGAACGGCAGGGTTCATCGATTTTTTGGAGGAGAAACAGCAAATCAGTATGGGTCTTGGTTGAGAGTTCAGGAAAGGCGATATCGGGTGGGGCGAGTCCAGAACAGCGGTGAAGCAACGACACACCCACCAAGTTTCAACGGTGGCGGGGCAGAACCTCATCACCGGAGGGAGAGAGTAGAACGGCGCGCCGGCGATTATCCGGGGGAAGGGCATTCAGGCGACAATCTCGCAGCTTCCACGGAATTCAATGGAGGAGGAATTATTACAGGAGCCGGATTATCCAACAAAAATCAGGGGGTCTCTAAGGCACCTTCTGGAAGCGTTTCCAGAGCTTTCAATGGAGGCCTCTCTACTAACGACAAAGCAGCGGGATCCTCGCCACGCCAGCTGCAGGGAGACGTTACAAAGATGGAGAAGGTGAGAGGAGGGGGCGTAAATCATGGCTCCAATATGTCGGTTATGGAGCTCGGCCCTGATGTAGATATGATGGAGGAAGTGGAAGAGGAAATGGCTGGAGGGAAGGAGGGATATGCGCAGGACCAAATCATGGGAGAGAAAGCATTTAAGGGGAATTTAAAGGAGAATAGCATTAAATTCGGGTCACAAATGGAAGCTCATAAAGTCTTCACAGCAGGTTTTAAGGTGGAGAAACTGAAGGGGGTAATAGCTGGCGTGAAACAGGGGAATCAATTGGGCAAAATATCTTCTCAACTTTATGATGTCCAAGTTGAGGGGCTGGAGGGTGTTTCCGTAATGACATGAGAGCCTACAATTATGACCCATGTGGACCCTGATTATAGGAGGGGATCGGCTGCCTTAACTTCTGGCGAATTTTTAGGAATTTTCAAATATGATCCTCTGGTGATTCAGCCCTCGCATAAAGTGGGTATTAATACTCAAAAATCACCTAGGGGCAATTTTGGCAAAAACATTTCCTGTGACGGCTTGCCACCTCACGTGGACCAGAGTGCAACTCAATTCATGTAGCTTGAGGTTATTTTAACTTCCAAAAGCTCAGATGGAAAAGCAGGGGCCCCGGGCAAAGGATGGAAGAAAAGAGCTTGGACGTAGATTGTGGCACATGGAAATGATCAGGCGCTGATTGCTCTTCAGGGCAAAAGAAACACTCAAGAGGGAGGTTTTCATCCGAAAGGGGATGGTAATAGCAAAAAAGGGAGTCGGATGACAGTGAAAGGGGCAGATTGTAATTATGTTTTGGCGGCGGCTGATGCACAGCCCCGCCAGTCACTATGAGTGTTTTAAGCTGGAACTGCTGTAGGCTTGGGAACCCCCGGATAGTTCGTAAACTTTGTCGTTTGGTGAAGGAGAAGAGACCCATGATGGTTTTTCTTATGGAAACCAAATTGTCTAATTTTCGCTTTGATTCAATAAAGAATAAAATTGGTTATAGTGACTTATTTGTTGTGAACAGTGTAGGAAGGGACAGTGGTTTGACCCTTTTTTGGAAAGAAGAAAGTTGTGTTACCATTCAAAATTATAGTCATCACCATATAAATGCTATAATCAAAAATCCCGACGCTAGCAAGGAATGGAAATTTATGGGCTTTTACAGGCATCTTGAGACTGCAAAGCGAAAAGAGGCGTGGGATTTACTGCGACATCTGACAACTTATTCCCCCAGTGCATGGCTTTGTGTGGGGGATTTCAATGAAATTCTCGCTGACTTAGAAAAATATGGAGGTGCTCGGAAGTCCAGGGGTCAGATGGAAGCCTTTAAAAATACCCTAGAGTATTGCCAGCTTAGTGACTTGGGTTTTTCGGGGGCCCAAATTTACTTGGTGGAATCATCGAGATGGGGCTCATTTTACAAAAGAAAGATTAGACAGGGCGACAGCTAATAATGGGTGGTGTGATCTTTTCCCAGAATTTCATGTTGGGATTTTGGCGGCGAGACGCTCAGACCATGCTCCCCTTTTCTTGTCATTTTCTACATCTGGAACTCATGACTGAAGGAAGAAACGCCTTTTCAGGTATGAAGCATGTTGGGATCGCAAGAAGGATATTAAAGAAGTTAATCAAAAAGGTATGGAGAGTAAAAAGCAAGGAAAATGATGTATAGAGAACGCTGAAGGAAAAAAATTCAAAAATGCCAGCAAGCCCTACTATCTTGGAATGGGAAAAATTTGGACAGACAAAGAAGCTTATTACTCAAAAAACCAAACTCTTGGAGGAATTGCAAGATGGTGATGATCTTCTGGACTTGGAAAATATTCACAACCTCCAACACGAGGTTAGTGATCTGTTGGAACAAGAGGATATGAAATGGCAACAACGGGCTAAGGAAAACTGGCTGAAATTTGGGGATAAAAACTTCAAATATTTTCATGCTTGTACTAATCAACGACGACGAACAAATCAGGTGAGCAGTATTTTGGATGAGGATGGGACGCTTTGTCACGCAAATTATGTTATTACTCTTTCAGATACATGACCTAATTTCTTCCTTGTTCTGGTTGTATAAGAAGTCTCAATAGCAAGCCCTCGTTACCAAAGCGATAACGGAGACTATCTCTGAGGGAAAGAAAGAATTTATGTACTAAAGCTTTCACGTGGCGAAAAGAATTAGTCCGATGCCTTAGTAAATCAGCATGATATTGAGCTGGCATTCAAGAGATATTTTCAGAATCTTTTTTCCACGTCTCATCCGGCAGGTGTGGAGGGATGTCTCTCCGTTCTATCTACCAGAATTT
>FXXK01000821.1:26871-111942 GCA_900184695.1 Betula pendula | reverse complement strand
TGTGTTTCCGTAATGACATGAGAGCCTACAATTATGACCCATGTGGACCCTGATTATAGGAGGGGATCGGCTGCCTTAACTTCTGGCGAATTTTTTAGGATTTTCAAATATGATCCTCTGGTGATTCAGCCCTCGCATAAAGTGGGATTAATACTCAAAAATCACCTAGGGGCAATTTTGGCAAAAACATTTCCTGTGACGGCTTGCCACCTCACGTGGACCAGAGTGCAACTCAATTCATGTAGCTTGAGGTTATTTTAACTTCCAAAAGGCTTCAGATGGAAAAGCAGGGGCCCCGGGCAAAGGATGGAAGAAAAGGACTTGGACGGTAGATTGTGGCACATGGAAATGATCAGGCGCTGATTGCTCTTCAGGGCAAAAGAAACACTCAAGAGGGAGGTTTTCATCCGAAAGGGGATGGTAATAGCAAAAAAAGGGAGTCGGATGACAGTGAAAGGGGCAAGATTGTAATTATGTTTTGGCGGCGGCGTAGATGCAAACGCCCGCCAGTCACTATGAGTGTTTTTAAGCTGGAACTGCTTGTAGATTGGGAACCCCCGGATAGTTCGTAAACTTTGTCGTTTGGTGAAGGAGAAGAGACCCATGGATGGTTTTTTTTATGAAACCAAATTTCTAATTTTCGCTTTGATTCAATAAAGAGATAAAATTGGTTATAGTGACTTATTTGTTGTGAACAGTGTGTAGAAGGGACAGTGGTTTTGACCCTTTTTTTGGAGAAAGAAGAAAGTTGTAGTTACCATTCAAAATTATAGTCATACCATATAAATGCTATAATCAAAAATCCCGACGCTAGCAAGGAATGGAAATTTATGGGCTTTTACAGGCATCTTGAGACTGCAAAAGCGAAAAAGAGGCGTGGGATTTACTGCGACATCTGACAACTTATTCCCCCAGTGCATGGCTTTGTGTGGGGATTTCAATTGAAAATCTCGCTGACTTAGAAAAATATGGAGGTGCTCGGAAGTCCAGGGGTCAGATGGAAGCCTTTAAAAATACCCTAGAGTATTGCCAGCTTAGTGACTTGGGTTTTTTCGGGGAGGCCCAAATTTACTTGGTGGAATCATCGAGATGGGCTCATTTTACAAAAGAAAGATTAGACAGGGGCGACAGCTAAAATGGGTGTGTGATTTTTTCCCAGAAATTTATGTTGGGATTTTGGCGGCGAGACGCTCAGACCATGCTCCCCTTTCTTGTCATTTTCTACATCTGGAACTCATGACTGAAGAAGAAACGCCTTTTCAGGTATGAAGCATGTTGGGATCGCAAGAAGGATATTAAAGAAGTTATCAAAAAAGGTATGGAAGAGTAAAAAGCAAGGAAAATGATGTATAGAGAACGCTGAAGAAAAAAATTCAAAAATGCCAGCAAGCCCTACTATCTTGGAATGGGAAAAATTTGGACAGACAAAGAAGCTTATTACTCAAAAAACCAAACTCTTGGAGAATTGCAAGATGGTGATGATCTTCTGGACTTGGAAAATATTCACAACCTCCAACACGAGGTTAGTGATCTGTTGGAACAAGAGGATATGAAATGGCAACAACGGGCTAAGGAAAAACTGGCTGAAATTTGGGGATAAAAACTTCAAATATTTTCATGCTGTACTAATCAAACGACGACGAACAAATCAGGTGAGCAGTATTTTGGATGAGGATGGGACGCTTTGTCACGCAAATTATGTTATTACTCTTTCACATACATGACCTAATTTCTTCCTTGTTCTGGTTGTATAAGAAGTCTCAATAGCAAGCCCTCGTTACCAAAGCGATAACGGAGACTATCTCTGAGGGAAAGAAAGAATTTATGTACTAAAGCTTTCACGTGGCGAAAAGAATTAGTCCGATGCCTTAGTAAATCAGCATGATATTGAGCTGGCATTCAAGAGATATTTTCAGAATCTTTTTTCCACGTCTCCATCCGGCAGGTGTGGAGGGATGTCTCTCCGTTCTATCTACCAGAATTTCAGCAGGTATGAATGAGCAATTACTTCAAAAACTTTACTAGGGAAGATGTGTTGTTATGCGCTAAATCAAATGGCGCCTCTCAAAGCCCCAGGTCCCGATGGTTTTTCTTCTGATTTTTCCAAGAACATTGGGCATCCATTGGCAAGGAGGTATGTGCTGTAGTGCTTGGTTTTCCTTAATACTGGGTACCCGGATAGTGATATTAATGCTACATTTTATACCTTGATTCCGAAGATTAAAAAATCCCACTTCCGTAACGGAGTTTCGACCCATCAGTCTTTGCAATGTTTTTTATAAAATTATTTCCAAGATTGTGGCCAATAGGTTGAAACGGATACTGCCACAGATTATCTCTCCAAACCAAAGTGCGTTCATCCTGGGCCGGTTGATTTCCGACAATGTTCTCGCGGCATATGAAACTCTCCATTCGATGCAAAACAAGACTATGGGGCAAGGAGGGATTTATGGCGCTGAAACTTGATATGAGTAAAGCGTATGACGAGTTGAATAACAGTTTTTGGAAGTTGTTAATGCACAAGTTGGGATTTTCCCACCAGTGGACTGCGCTCATCATGACATGTGTCAGGCAGCTACTTACTCAATTCTAGTGAATGGTCAACTTGTTGAATTAAATTATCCCTACTAGAGGCATCAGGCAAGGGGGACCCGTTGTCTCAATATCTCTTTATATTATGTGCAGAGGCCTTAGTTCCCTTCATCATCATGCAGAAAGGTCAGGTTATCTTTCAAGAGTCCCAACTTCTAAACATGGCCTCGATTAAACCACTTATTTTTGGCTAATGACCAGTCTCCTATTTTGTAAGGCAAATGTGGACGGATTGGCATAGTTGTCTCTCTTTTGAATCGATACGAGATGGCAACCCTCAGTCAAAAACTTAATAAAGCAAAACTGTCATTTTTTTTTTTCAGCAGGAATACCAGTCAGAGGGCAAAGTAAATTATCCCTCCAATTATCCGCATCCCAGCCACCCAGCGATTTGGATAAGTACTTGTGCCTTACCAGCGTCTGTGGGAAAATTGAGAACCTAGAATTCCAAGGCATTAAAGACAGAGTATGGAAGCGCGTTGAACGATTGCGAAAACAAAATTTCTTTCTCAAGCGGGGAAAGAGATTTTGTTAAAAAGCAATGGTCAAGCTATCCCTATCCTATAGTATGAGTATTTTCTCGCTCCTGAAGCCACTCTGTACACGGCTCACTCCATTGATGCCAGAAGTTTTTGGTGGGGTCACAAAGGATAATCACATCAAAGATCCATTGGATGAGTTGGGAGAAGATGAGATATCAAGTCAAAAAGAGGGATGGGTTTTCGAGATCTAACTTGTATTCAATAAAGCTCTCCTTCCAAACAATGTATGGCGTACTTCTCCAAAATCCTAGTGGTTTGCAGCTCGCATCTTTAAAGGCAAAAATATTTTCCCCGATATTCGTTTGATGGAAGTGGCACTCGGTAAGAGACCTTCTTTCGCTTGGTGCAGTATTTTTTCAGCTCGCGGATCTTTTATCTGAGGGGTAGTCTCTGGACGAATCCGGGATGGAAGTACGGTCAGAAATTTGGGGACAACAAATGGATGTTCCAGTTCCTACCTCTTTTTTAGTTCAATCACCAAGGAGGATTTTGGCATCTGATGCCAAAGTGGCTGAATTTAATCGACCCTAATACAAAATGGTGGAATATGCCCCTTATCAATGCAGTATTCAACAAAGGAAGAGGCAAGATATTATTTGTAAAATTCCCCTTAGTCGTTATGGACAAAAAGACGTTATGACCTGGCGGGGAACAACAACAGGGGAATTCACTATCCGGAGTGCTTACCATTTGGCAAAGGAGAAACATGAGAAATCCAAAGGTGAAAGGTCTACAGGATTTGGCAGCAGTAGAATATGGACTACCATATGGAGGCTAAGAGTTCCGAATTCTGTCAAAATGTTCCTATGGCGGGCCTGTCATGATATCCTCCCCACAAAGGAGAATCTGAAAAAGAAGGGTATTGCGACGGATTCCTCTTGTATTTTTTGTCACCTGGAAGGCGAAAGCACTATGCATATTTTATGGAATTGCTCTTCTTCTAATGATGTTTGGGGGGCCTGTGCGACGAAACTGCAGAAGTGCACCACAGGAGAAGATTCATTTTTGGATTTAATGGACCGGCTGATTGACAAATGCAATAAGGAGGAACTAGAACTTTTTGGGATGCTTGCGCAGAGACTATGGTTCAGAAGAAATAAGGTGGTTTATGAGGGTGTGTTTATACCTCCAAACACCATTATCCAGGAGGCTCTTAACTCTATCAATGCATTTCACCTAGCCAATACTAAAGAGGGGGCAATAGATTCAGCTCAGAGATCGAATGAGTAGGTACAGTGGCAGCCTCCTTCGCAGATTTCTTACAAAGTGAATTGGGACGGAGCTCTAGACCCAGTCAACCAAAGGATGGGGGTTGGAATCATTGTTAGAGACCATATGGGGAGGATACACGCGGCGCGCAGCACTACGGTCGAATTTTCTACAGAGCCAGTAGTTGTGGAGGCAATTGCGGCTCTACATGCAGCTGAGTTTAGTCGAGAACTGGGGCTTCAAATGATTATTCTAGAGGGCGATTCGCTCCAAGTGGTTAATACAATCCACAACACGGGTCCAAATTGGAGCAGGTACGGTCATGTTGTAGCGAAAATTCAAACAGTTCTCCAAGGATTTCAGAATTGACAGATCAACCACACAAAGAGGGCTGCAAATTATGCGGCACATGGTTTGACCAAAGAAGCTATTCTCAATGTCATAGATAGAGTCTGGATGAAAGAAATTTCAAGTTGTGTCTATGATTTTATAACCTTAGAGCATCATGCTCTGCTATGTTAGAGTTTTTACAGAACTCGAGATTTTTCACCATTGATGAATGAAAGCTGATATTGATTTTTCAAAAAAAAAAAAAACTGCAACCGCAACTAGTTTATGGGTTATTTATTTTTAAATAACTGTAACCGTAACCAGCGGTTATACAATTATTGAAGGCTAATTATTAATCGGTAACCACTTTTCATAAAAGTCTAAAACACTTTAGTCGGATTTATATATTTTTTTGTTATTATAATTGGAGCACTTAGCCGGCAATGTGCCTACAAAGTTGATGCTCTTAATGGCTACCTTGACTCTAAGATCCAAGTAAATCAGCAACGCCCATTTCTAAATGGATAATGTCTTTCATAGACATGTCATGATGTATATGACACTTTTCTGCACATAGTAAGTAGACTAAAATTGTGTGTACTTATGCCTTTTATTTTTTATCCTTTCAAACACCTAGTGAGTTCCAAAGCAAAATTTAAGAGCCATGAACAAAAATTTGCTCAAAATCAGGCAAAGAATCGAAGGAATTGGCATCAAAGCTCAAAAAAATGACCCACCAACAGCAGGGAATCCCCATTTTGAACACTTAAAAATCACCGCAGAGAAGCTAAAATCCTTGCTCAATACGTGCCTTTGGGAGAATGAAAATCTCTAATAGATAATACTAACTGCTGCAATTGTTGTTAATTCTTATGGACAATATTGTACCATACAACGAGAATATAAATCCTTGCACATTTCAAGAGGGTGGACGCTACCATGGTAATCACCGCATACACTACTACTGAACAACCGCTTTTCATTAAAAAAAGAAGAAGATATTTATATATTTTTAAAATATATAATATATTATAAAACCGGTTACATGGTTATTAACTGCTTTTGTTAATTCTTATAACTAGTAATTATAATTGGCCTAGACGGTTATCCGGTTAACAGTTGTTAACGGTTAATAACCGCTTCACTTGTACATTTTCAATTAGTTTACATGGGAATATAATTCCTATTAGATGTGATAAATTATATGTAAGCCAATAACTATAATTTGAGTAAAAGTCTGTAATGAAAAGACTATATAATAATTTTCTATATAGAGTTAGGTCCCTCTTCTCTATGAATTCTCAAGAAAAAAAAAAAAAAACTTACTCTTCAGAAATTAATTAAGGTTGGGTGCTGTTTTTTGTTTTTGTTTAAAAAAAATGACATAAAAGGCGAAATTTCTTTTTGTATTTTTAAGAACGTTTTTGTGTTTGGATAGTTTGTTAAATTTTTTATTTTGAGAAGAGAAAACAAAAATCTTGACAAACAAAGATTAGTAATTATTTTTTGCAGCGAATAATAATATCTATAGACTAATTAATTATACATATATATATAAAAGATTTTGTTTTTGTAGAAATTTTTAATTTGATAAATAATTAAATTATTATATTCTGAATTTAGGATGGTCTAATGTAAAATCCATAAATAGAGTTGGTCCAAGTGTTAAACAAGGTGGCTTTAAAGACCAAAATGTTGGAAGCATAATGTTTTTAGGGTTTGATGTAAATATAACATAATATGTAATGGAAGTAGGGAGCAAGATTTGGCAGAGCCCTGTGCAATAATGGAAATAAAGGCGGCTCACAGTGTGGTCAAAGTTGAAACAAAAGGGAATGGGGGATGATGATGTTTTTGATGGGAACACGGATTTATTGAGGCTTTGCCTTTTTGCCAAAAAGGCTAAAACTTTCCATTAACCTTACGCCCACAGAGACACAGTAATTCCTTACACAGTCTTTTGCACATGTCCCTCATTCCATAATTGTACACGGATTGCACAATTATTGTGCAAAATTTTGTTTCAGTTTCTAAACTAGATTCTTAAGGCAGCAGGCCCCACTGTTGTTGGTCAAACTAAATGAATAGCTCAGCCAGGTTGTTTTTTTAACCATTATCATTAGTTTAAGCCTAGGGCTTTAGAGCATTCGGGGTTAGTCAAAGATTATTTTGGCTTGTGGGATGCAAATTTAGGTCAAAATATAGGCTATATAGCTGTATTTTGTTAGCTATTTTAGCCTAAATATTTGGTGATCAGCTCACCAAAAAAAAAAAAAATCCTAATAAAATATGGATATGATTTTGGAACATATGTGTTTTGAAAAAAAAAAAGAATATTTAAATGAATAATGGAAGTAAAGAGTCAAAATAGAGAGTGATGTGTAGGAGGTTTGAAAAAGTGAGTAGCTAAAATAAATTGTTTTTTAAAAGTATGTGATTTTTGAAAATAAGAAGAAATTTGCTCTTTGGCTAGCCAAATTTCGTGCTTTATTAGGTAACTTATAAAGCACTTAAATTGGACTCAACAAAATAGGCTTACATTGTAACAAAAAATGTTCCACGTCCGGCTTAACAAAATAGTCAAAGATTTGTTGAGTTATTAAAGTATTCAGCAAATTTGTTGAGCAGCATTGTAGCTCAACAAATCTTTAGCAATATTAGTAAAATAATAATCTTGCTCTCTCTCTTATTTGGGAATATGAAAAATAGATTAAAAAAAAATATATATTTTAAATAAAAAAGTGAAAATTGATAACTAAAATACTGAGTCGGATGGAGGTACTTTAAAAAAGTAGATAGCTAAAATAGAAAAATATGTTTTTTAACTAATTTTTAACTAAATATTTGTTGAGCAGGATGTGAATGCTTCAATTTAAAGCATTTACTTCTGACTCAATAAATTATGGTTAAATTTTATCTAAAGAATCACATTTTTTTTCATTTTAAATATTAACTTTTTCAAAGCATATATATCTCACCTTTATTTTAACTATCTCTTTACACTATTTTATTTAAATATTTTTATTTTATTTACTTTCACTATTTCGAAAGAGGATAGAAAATTATACTATTTTTTTAGTAATATATTTATGTATTGTTGAGCTATGATGCTGGCCAAAATTCACGGGACTGATGGAGATAATTTTGTGTCAATTTTCACTACAGAATTAACCAAAATATTTTGACTAGCTAATGAGAATGCTCTGGCATCTAATAAAATGTCCAGCCGGATTAAAAAAATAAAAAATAAGAAAGAAAAGAAATGATGAAATGATGTGTTAGGTTGCACATGGTCAACATTTTCCTCTTCTATAGACTATAATGCATCGTCTAGAGGATAGTAGGTTGAAAAGGTGTCTGAATCCTCTCCATTTCTTTCAAAAGAAATGGAGAGTATCATTTAGTGTAAAAAAGGTGACAAAATTATAATAAATTTTTCTGTCGAAAAGCCACATCCCTTGTTAAATAAATATTTGTACCTCAAACCAACACAGTTGAACCTATGTCGCCTACTACGTTTTGTCTCTTAATTGGACCAATTTTTTTATTTTTTTTATTTTTTATTTTTAAAAAAAAATTTGTTTGAGTGCTTATCTTTTCCCTCCGCACCCCAAACCAAACATGAATCCTACCAACTTTATTCCGTACAAGGAAAATGTTTAAATTGTTTGGCTTTCTCATTAGTCCCAAAACAAAACAGCGGGAAATACAAATTTCACATTCCCTCTTCTTCTCTCGTCTTCCATCCCAATTTGTTTTTTTATTTTCTCTTTTAAAAAAAAAACCCAAAAAAAAGGGGAAACAAAATCTCAGGGTAAATATCTAGGAGGCGAGTACAAAAAGAGCCACTCTCACCTCACACTAGTTTTTATTTTTTTTTATTTTATTTTTTGAATGGCTAACCGATAAACATCAAACACAGAAGAATTCAAGACACAGAGAGCCGGAAAATGTAAAAGCAAAATTAGGATCGATTTCCATTTCTTACACTTCTGGAGACACTCTTCAAGAGTCCCGAAAACAGTTAGTTAAAATACTAAAAACAGCTATAGAAATTAAAGAACAAATTCCCCTAAAAATTAAAAATAAATAAATAACACTAATAGAAGATTACACTTCCATGGTTAGGATCCACATCCAACTCCTAAAATTTCTAACACATTCTCTTTTACAAGGCCTAAGCTAAGCATAAACAGAGCCATAGGAGAGAGCCATCAACAGCACAGCCGCTTGTTCCTCCTCCCCCAACTTCTTCCTCTGCCTCTCGACCGACGATCTCTGCATCAAAACCTCTCTTCCCAAAGCCAACAGCCTCTGCTTCAAATTATAACCTAGCTTATTATTATTACTATTGTTGCCGCCGCCAATACT
The DNA here is from genome assembly GCA_900184695.1 of Betula pendula. Classification (NCBI taxonomy): domain Eukaryota; kingdom Viridiplantae; phylum Streptophyta; class Magnoliopsida; order Fagales; family Betulaceae; genus Betula; species Betula pendula. The sequence goes on along the minus strand of FXXK01000821.1, from coordinate 102,898 downwards.
TGTTTTTTTGGGCTTTTTGTCCTCTTTGTTCAAACCCAGAGTAGCTCGTCTCTTCTTCCTGCTTCTGATCCCACACGCATTACACAGTGACTGCAAAATCAAAATCAAAATCAAAATTAAAATCAAAATCTGATTAAAACCCAAAATCATTTTGATTAATTAGCACTACCAATCAGGCTTTCTGGGAGATTCGAGCTATGTACCTTGGGACCAGCTGGGCCTCCTCGCCAGAGAGGGGTCTTAGAGGTACCGCAATCGGCGCAGGTCTTCTTGTGGCTTTCATCGGATGAAACCCCATTTGGGTTTTTGGTATTCGCGTCCTCAGACTCCGATCCCTGCACCAGAACACGAAATCAACCCGATCAGCAACTTGTTGGATCAAGATCACATATCAAACAGTGAAAAGAAGGTCATGATCACTCACTTTATCGCTCAGATCCACCATGTTTTTGCAATCTATCATGAAGATCTGAACCAGACCCAGATAAGAGAAACCCAAGAGCTCAACTGGGAATCGCTTGTTTTGCTCAAAAGAGAAAGTGGGTGGGTGACTCCTACAACGCTACAACCCCTATGAGGAGCGCAGAAGTATGAGGATCAAAACAGAGAGATCAGAGAGACCACTAGAGAGAATCAGAGGCAGAGAGCACAATAGAAAAATGAAGCGTTTGTTTTGCTTATTCGAAATGAGAGAATCTACGGTTGCTGAAACGGAAAGTATGGGAATCTAAAGAGAAACCGACATGCAGTGAGGGAGTGATGGACTGTGTGCGCGAACAGAGTGAGAGAGAGAGAGAGAGAAAGAGAGGAGCGAACCGACACACGCACCAGCCGCAGCAGATCTAAAAAGACCACCTTATATAAATGGGACGCGAAACCCTAGCCCCAGGTTGGGTGCATGTGAAAATGACCAGATTACCCATGCCTCTCTTACAACCCAAAACTTTTTGATCCAAAAGAGTAACCCCGCCAAATACTGAAAAAGGATTGCTGAAATGAAATCACAGGGGCGCCATGGATTTTGGAATTTTTTTTTTTTTGGTGAGGGGTGGGGTTTACAACGAAAGGCAAGGGTGATTTGGTGGTGCAGTTAGATTCCCATTTTGGGGTCAGAGATGTGTTAGACTCTGCCCCGTTTGGATAGGTCAACTGGGGGATAACACACATTCGGGTTCAATTCGTTTTTCCAAATAATTAGTTATTTACCTGGTTTGACATTTTTTTTTTCTTTTTCTTTTGGTACAAATTCTCTGTATTCTTGAAACCCATGAGATTTTAAATTGAGTGTCTGCTAAAAAGTTTTGAGAGGAAAAAAAATTAAAGAATTGATTGATGTGATATAAAGTAAAAATAAGTTTTTGATTTTTTTTGTAAAATAGAAGTAAAGAATATTGTATGGTAATGTGAAAGAAGTTGACTTTTTAAAGAGAAGTTAAAAAGTGAGTTATCAAACATACTTGTTTGAGGGTATTCTCTTTCTAGTGTATATTTGAGTTTACAAACTAATGAAATTTAAGATTTGACAATTTGACTCTTCTACTTTCATTTGTGCCATCTCAAGAAAGAGTATTAAAAATAGAATTTCATGTCCTTTCTAAGGTATTTAAGCACACGGTTAAAAATTATCCCGCATTTGTTATTTGCTATTTGCTTGTTTGCATTGAGTATAGACAAATTTTTAGTCTCTAACCTTTGGTATGTGAATACCATATCCACTATTCGCACATATGTGGGTGAATAGAAAAACATGGATACACAAAGGCAGATATATGTAAAAAAATATTTTTATTTTATAAAACAACGTTGTTTCAAGAATTAATCTCAAAACAAAGTCGTTTCATCTAGGGAAATTAGTAGAAAATGAAACTTTAATGCCTCATTTTCTTTCTCCCTACTCTCTGCAGCTGCAACTCCCATTCAACCTTATCTTTCTCTTTGATTCTCATGTTCTCGGTCTCTCCCTCTCTCTTGACTACTCTTTGTCTTATTTGAAAAACAGTTATGTGGCGTAACTTGTGATTTTGTAAACTGTAATGTTTGATGGATTTCTTATGTTGTGAATTTGTAATATTTTGTAAACATTGAACAATGTAATATGTAGTGGAGTATGGTGTGTGTGTTGCATACATTATGTATGTTGAATGTTGGGACTTTATTTATGTGTGTTTTGTGCATTCAGCATTGACAAAATTGGCTTGGTGGTTTGAAATGTCACTAAAACATGTGGGTCCACTATCTAGCTATGAACATTATTTTAAGGCAATTGAAGTAAATTCATTTGTATTTTTTTTGTCAAAGAATATAATTCAATTAAGTTGTATTTTGTAATTTTTTTGTTCTTTTCAATTTACTTGTATTTCCCAATGTTTATAAATAGATACATTTTTTCATATTAGAATTCAGTTTATAAATACTTGTATTGCCCAATATTTTCAATTCAATTTGTAGTTTCATATTACAATTTACAAGTCTATTTAATTCAAAAATTGGATTAAGCCCATAAAAAAAACTCATAAAGAGCTTTTAAAAAATAACAAGCTCATATAAATTAGGTCCACAATTAAAAAACCAAAAAAAGACTAAAAACAACTGATGTCATGGGTGGTAAGTACAAAATCCGCCATTTGCAAAGTGTAGATGCAAAATAAATGTATTATCCACCTATATAGTGCGGTTTACACCCCTAATTTTACTTGAAGATGGTTTAAATTTCAAATGAAATTAAGAGGAATTATTTTATGGTTTAATTTTTGTTTTATTACGTTTAACGGTGTATATGGTGTCACGTCAATCAAAAATTTTAATTGACGTGACAAGATATACGCCATTAGAGCCGTAAAATCTAATATAATCATGAAATAGTTCATTTTCATTTGAAGTCCGGGAGGAAATGTTTAGTCCACTTTAGAGAGAATTGAAATTTCATTCTCTATTTTATTATTCTTTTAAAAATCTCCTAGATAAGGAAATGGTTGGCTCACCATTCCTTTCTAATCATTCCCTCAAATTCTACTGTTTCATTTCCTATCCATCTTCCATATTTCATATTTTTTCCAAACCAACCATTGAATGTGTAGGAGATCCGATGATTTTTTTTTATTTTTTTTTAAAAACAAAATGTATAGAAATAGATAAATAAATAACATTTCTCTTTGTATAAACCTAGAGGTTAGATGTGTATAACACAATGTGATACAAACTTCGAGTATAACTCACCTTTAAAACCACTTTACAAGAGGAAAATAGCAAAGAACTTATATAGACATAGTTAAGATTTGATTTAACCCATGTGTGACACAAGGATAGTAACACAATGATATAACATTACCAACCTGAATATTAAGTCCGTAACGAAATAATTTAGGATATGTTCTTAGAGGGAACTTGAATCACAATCAAAACCAAGGGTTATATCAATTTTATTCATAAACCTAATTTAAATAGACTTAAAATCATAGAAATTGACTCTTACTGCAAAACAACTCAAAGACTCCTAAACTCTTACTAATTCAATGACTCTAAATATAAACAACTTACAATTAATTAAAGACTCCTACTTATAACTGAAACACTTGAAAGATTGAAAGACCAATGAACATCTTAGAGGGACTCTAACATATAATCGACCTAATTTGGAAGCTTTGAATGATGATGAACACAAATACACAATAGAAGTTGGTTGTGTAAAAGTACACAGTTTTTTGTTTTATGTTTCAATTGAGAAAAAAAAAAAAAAAAAAAACATCATTTTTGCCACCTTTAGCGCCAGAGAGACAAAAACTTTTTCACCATATTATATTACCAACACAGATAATATAATAGGGTGAAAAGTTTTTGTTATACCATACCCTTGGCTTTCCTTTTAAGTCGAGGGTAGTCCATTTGCAAACTTGGATGATTGGTTACTTGGTAGTCCCTATCAAACTATAGATTAGAAAGTTAATGACATTCTATGCCACCTCAAATTCGCTTAATTACATGCCTGCCAGTCAAAAAGAGAGGGAAGACAAAGTACAAATTTGTATTTTCATAATAATATCTAAATTTGAGCATTTGAAAAACCTACAATTCTAAACCCTCCCTAACACAAATTAGTCACGCGCAAATTGGCGGGAGATCACTATCACCATGGCGGGAAACTCTTAACTGACGTGTCCAATTTATGGTCTTTTTTTTGTTTTTTTTGTTTGGACATTTATAAAATAAGTAGAGCAACAGATTGCAATTACACATATCAACATATGAATGGGATGGATGGAGGATCCTTCTTGCCAGACAGCTCTGACAAATGAGCTTTTAATTTGTCGTCAAAGTCCGACCAGCATAACTATTTATCCATCATCTACAGCATACAGGGATGAATGACCTTTTAAATCTGCACCTACAAAATGTGAGAGTTTCCGAATGCACACTCTCGTGGCTGACAAACTGTTGTAGACGAAGGTCAATGGCATGGAGACTGATATCTTAAGGAATTTTTCAGTAAATCTATAATAATATTGCATGTTGTCATGTTGGAATATTATTACTCCGTCTACGAGTTTGAGTCTATGAGTTTAAACTCAATTATGCTAATTAATTAAGAACTCACACTTGTGATATTTTTCGGTGTAAGACTTAATTTTTTATACTCACGTACAAGTGTAAATCTCTTTGTTATGTTTGAGTTCTTCACTACATTGTTACACTGCCCTTAATGGAAGCTTTTATCAATCTTATGGGTTGTCTTTAGTGTTAAAATTATTTCATGAAAATTTAAGGTTTTTTCCTATTTAAAATATTTCAAATTTTCTTCCATATGAGTTTTTACTTTGTTCCACACTAAAAATATATGTGATTTATTTTAATTTTATAAGGATTTGTCTTTCTCTTATACTCGAATTGCTTTTGAAAACACATGCTATTGATGTCACTTAGTGTGTTGCTCTAGACATGTGAGCTCACACGGATTTACATGTCGATTTTTCTAATGTGTACAATTGCAGTTAAATAACCGTTTATTATTATTATTATTTAAAATTCAGATTTTAACTGTTTTTAAACTGCTGTTTCAACAGCCACATTTTAAATCGTCTTTAATTGTTTTTTGAACAGTTATAATTGAATTATTGTAAACTGTTATTAATTGCTCTGATGATTGAATAAAATGTGTTCTTCATAAATTTTTTGATTATTTTTTTCTTCTTTTCTTCTTCTGTTCTGCTCTTACACAATTTATTTTTTAAAGTAGTGTTCAGAATTTGCAATCTGCACACTACATTCGAACAATATTGTATTCTGAGAATAAAATTGTTTTATTTCCTTTTGCAAAACTAACATACAAGTTGGAGGCAATATTTGTTTAAGAGACAAATTAATATTCGCCTTACTGTCCATGAATTCAGTCATTCTCATACAGATCTTATATTGCTTTCTTTAATTTTGTTGTTCCCACATATTTATTTCTAACATCCAGGACTACTTGTATACTATGTGAATTTTTCTCTGCCATGCACCTTTGGCCTTACTCTAGTGACCTCTCGTTTGTACCCGTGCCATAAACATTTATCATTTACTACAATGACCCTTGTTCATACCACATCTTGCACATTTGCCCTTACTCTAAAGACCCTTGTCCATTCTTGTACCACTTCACCGTCACATTACATATAATCATCGACTTTGATACCAGTTGTTAGGGAGATTGGCACATTAAAAAGTCTTTCAATGAGATCATAATAAAGCATGTTGGGACCACACTCAAGTCAAAAGCTTAAGCTTATAAATTTTGACTCAATTATACAAATTAAGCACTCACATTTGTAACATCTTTCCAACAAAAATTCAATCTTTACACACACTTGTATACACAAACAGTTTAATAACCACAATAAAAAGAGACAACAAAAATTCAATCTTTACACACACTTGTATACACAAACAGTTTAATAACCACAATAAAAAGAGATGTAGTATTCAAATCAATGTGTGAAACGCTCAATGCAATTCGATAATATGAAAGATCTTTATGATGTGAGATGTTGAGGGGCTGAGTGAGACCAGATGGGTATTCTCACGCGCCATCCAACAAAAAGGCAAAACATCATTGTAACACCCACAACCCTTTAGAGATAGGTTCGTGGGCTAACTCTCTCATATGCGCAAAGAATTAAAAAGGTCTACTAAAACAATTGATCAAATGTTAAAAATAAATGCATGATAATAGAAAGAGTAATTATATACATCACCCTTTATATTTATTTTGTGTCAACCAAAAGTGATGTGGTTTTTAAAATCACCATTGAATTTATTATTGATGATTATTAATTTTTGATCTAATGGTGATTTTAAAAACCATGTTACTTTTGGTTGATACAAGGTAGACATGAAGGGTAATTTGTATAATTACTCTAATAAAAATAATGACAAATTAATAACTTTTTTAAGGACAGAAATTTTCAACCTACACTAATAAATGTCAAGTGACCTCTAACATATTTGAGTTCTTCAAAACCCAATATTTGAGTTCCTAAATTAATAGAAGATGAATTAATAGTTATTAAGAATGTTAAAAAAAAAACATGTATCTCTTCCATGTTAGAAACTTGGGAACATAAACTTGGAAAAGGTAAGGGTCACTTAAACTTCCTTAACCTAGACGTAACATCACAAAAAAGTTAGCACATTGATAAAAATGCATTTAGTGAACATGTATGAATTATGCTTATGCAACGTAAAAATCTAGGGTTCTTAAGTCTTTACTATCTGCCATCTAACCCTATGATATATTCTTAAAGGGTATTTAGAGGTTATATGTGATAACTTATGACGGGTAGTGACTATGGACCATGCTGCACTTACTATGTCATATTTGTTTCTCACAAGGTTTCACCCATTTTCTCTCATTGGAATCCAACAAAACCATAACCAAATCCATCTTAGTATCTAAGGCTACAACATATCCAAAGATAATTGTGTTCCAACAAATAAAACCAAAGTTATAATATTCCAGATGTGTAATAGTATGACCTAGCTTTGCTGCTAAAAAAATTCATAATTGATTTACTTTGAGTCCGAATTGTATTAAACCAATTTTATAACTTTCATGATTCCTTGGCCTAAATTTTCTTACTAATTTGTAAAATCTCAATAATAATTGCCTATCTGGTTATCCTAAGTCTGTCAAAATATTAGGTTTTCTGCTATAAAACTGGAACACTCCAATTCTCATTTTATATTAGAAAATTTATTTGACCCTCTATGATTCTATCCGAGCCTATAAAATCACCAAATTAAGTCTGGTCGATCAAACTGATATCAATAACTCCACAAAATTTCATGCTCTAAATCCAACCAGACACTTCTCAAGAAACTCAAAAATATCCACTGGTCACTAGTCTCTATGAGGCTGACAAAACACTAACCCCAACTTTGGAAATTCTAAAACCACACCAAATGACCTCTAAAAATCGTGAAATTTTTCAAACTTATTCTGTTATGTATCAAATGACAGCGTCCTTAATTTGGTGACTTTTGGGTATGTTCTCTACCCTCCATGAATTTTTAAATCTTCATCATCGCTGATGTCAATCCAAAAATTTTAGGGTTACAGCATAACCCAATTTTTATATCGTCTAAAACTATGCCTAAAGCTCCTTAAAAGTTATTCTCTTCAAATCCTAATACCCTAAGATATCATAGAACAAGATGACACTTTTTGTTTTGCTCATATCATTGTCCTATAAAATTTGAAATTCGCCTTTAATATTGCCAATCAGTGTAGAAACTTGTAATAAGTGCCTTAAAAGAGCCTTTAAGTCGTGTTAGGTTATGTAAAGTTTGGACCTTTGTTAGAAATGGGGGTTATGCTCGAATACTGAATGTTTGGTACGGTTAATTACCAAACGATCTACATGATAACCGAACATTCGATGGTTAGGCAAAATGACTATTTTGCCCCTAGTTTTAGATTTAAGGGTATTTTCGTCTAGATCATAGAGTGATATTAGATTAGACTCTGCAAATTCAAAGAGAGGGTGAGTGGCAATATTGGGTTAACCACTTAAGTTGCTCCATAAAAACCACACCTAAAAGATAAGGTTGTTCTTAAGAAATCAAATCGATTAGACTAAGATAATCACACAAATTATTTGTCTTTACCGGAAAAGAAGACACAAAAGCATTAAAAATGCAAAAAGAACAATCGTAAGATCGAGAAGAGCAGATGTGGTGCACAGCCCAAGTTGGAAAGAAAGAATGAAAGAGAAGATGAATGGCGTAGATATATTACAATAAAAGAGACAAAATTGTAGCCAGAAATATATTATCTGATAAGGAAGGAAAATGAAAGCTCATGAGACCGCTTGGTTTGTCTACAAGAACTGACACGTACAAGGACCACAGCACATGATAATTGATATGATCAAAACCTTTGGACTCTCAACCCTCTTATATATAATTAATTATAAATTTGTAATAATTACCATAATTAGTAATTTACAGAGGTTCAAACGTAAGGAAATTGGCTAAAGGCAGGGATTAAGAAGAAGGAATCAATCATTTGCAGCCTCTCCAATCAATGATAGCAATATCATTATTGAAGGGCTACGTATGCATTTATGTTTTTTTCTTCCTTTCGTTTCCCCACAATTCCCCATCCAAGGACATTAATCAAAGCACAAGATTCTCTCTCTCTCTCTCACTCACGTGCAAAACAATGAGCTGGTAAAAATGCCTCGTATGTACTTTCCTAGATGCAAACTGGGTTGTCCGACCAAATAAAGGTTCGGACTTTTTTTGAAAAAAATAAAAAAAAATAAAAAAATTTAGATGAGAATGCAATACAAAGGAAACGGATTGAGCTTGCTGTAGTTTTTACTATCGCACACAAGCTTGTAGATAAATTAAGGGCCAAGATGCATTTAAATTTTTGGCCCTTAATTTATCTACAGCTTGTGTGCTGTAGTAAAAACTAAAATTACAACACACATAAAACTACAGCACACAAGCTCAATCCAAAGAAAACAAACAACATAAAACAATTATAATGGCATTCCTTTCCATTTACCAAGGAGGTCTAATAAAAGAAAAAAGAGGTGTGAATGCTTTTAAAGAATCTAGAGATTGTCTAATCTAGTTAAGTTATGAGCACGAAAATTTGTACTCTTATGAACCTTGGATGTTGACCAGTTGCGAAGCTTGGTTAACAATCTAAGGACGTCAGAAATCAAGAAGGAAATTTGATGCATGAGTCATAGCTGATGCTGAGTTGATGGCGTTGATATGCCTTGACAGAAAGGATTAGTGCAAAAATGACAAGAATCAGAATGATTAGGCGTAATTGGGGCTATAACGCTCAACATGAAGTAAAATGGGCACGACTTTTGCTACGAGTATTAGAATAATCATGCATAAGAGCTTAATTCAAAAAGCTTATTTAAGCACGCACGTCGTGGTTACTCAGCTATGCTTGATAAGCATCGTTTAGGACTCAAAATTCACTACTTCCCTTTCTGAATCTGTGTTTGAAGATTTTTTTGCTGTTTTAGGTAGTAAAATTTCAATTAGCATTTTAGAAGGAATTTTGTTACCAGATTTTGCCAAATTTTCGGTAGAATCCTTGTTTTGATTCTTAGTTTAATTTTGTTTACGAATTAGATTTTTTCCATTTTTGATTTCCTTTATCTATTTAAGCCCGATTTCTGGGCTAAGTTGTGACATTCAGTTTTTGAGTAATAAATCAGTATTTTTAGAGAATATCCTCTATCTATTTGGATGACTAAGGCTATTTTTCAACCTTTTTTTTTGACTCTATCTCTCTCTCTCCTAACATAACATTTTCAACCCCATTCTCTTCTTCCCTTTCCTTACGTTGTCTAGATCAATCTTGAGATCTATACGATATCAATTGGTATTAGAGTTTAGTATCTTTTTGAGATCAAGGTTTCATCGACTTTAATGGCTGGTGGTCGTGGTCAGCGTGGACAAGTTCTAAATGAATAAGCCTCATACGATTAAAAAGTGTGCAAGACATTATAATTAAAGATTTGCAAAGACAGGTTGCAGAGTTGACCTAACATTTGGCACAAACCATAGAGCTGAATCGCGATCACGATTCAGAGTCCAATTTTGAGAACTCGTAGCACAACTTCACTCTTTGTCGGGAGCAATGTGGTCGGCTCGATTGATATAGAGACATAGGCTTCAAAGTAGATGTACCGGAATTCTCTAGTAGTTTGCAAGCCAAAGGTTTGATTGATAGGCTGAACGAAGTTGAGATTGTGTTTTGAGTAGTATATGGAGGTGCCAGACAGCCTATAAAGGTGAAGCTTGTCACTATCAAATTAAAGAGCGGAGCCTCTGATTGTTGGGTACAGTTAAAAGCGTACATGGGCAAGCAAGGCAAGCCCCAGAAACCGTAATTATTGATTGCGGAAACTAATACTTTGGTTCAGTGCAATAAGAGAAGGCCCTCCTCCTCAAGGGTACAACGACAACTATCACCGAGGGCCCCAAGTAAATACTATAAGAGGGCCTTGAATAACAGATCAACTTTAAAAAGTCAATTTTTTGCCGTTGATTTAATTATGTGACTCCAGCTCATAAATATCAAACCCTTGATTAGAGTAAAAGTTATTAACTACTCACAATTACAGCCTCCACCCTTGCTCACCATTATTGAAGGTGGATATGGAAGGTTATTACCTTACGCGGCTTAGAATGTGAAACGTATATGGCCAATTTTTTTATGAAGCGAATTGAACAACAATTGTATCTCCTCATTTAAGCACAACCGAAAAAAGAAAAAAGAAAAAAGAAAAGAGGAAGAGACTAATTTCGAAATTTATTAGGCCCAACATCACTAATTATTATTAAGTCAAAACCCTCGAGAAAAAATCACCAAGCAAATGAAGCATCAATTTCGCTTTCAAGTAATTCTACTTGATAAATGCTTAAGCAGAATAATTCTGCTGTTTCATTGAGAAGTCATCTACCCTGCGCTTCTGAAAGTCCCCCTCACATTGACCAACCTCCCAAGAACCATCATCTTCAGCAAATTTCAGTGCCATCAAGTGCTACCAGCGCACAATGAAAGCCCTTGCTGCAAAATTCTAAACAAGCCCTCAAGTCTGCAAGTGTTGTTTTGGTTGTGCAAGCTTGGCTTGTTCATTGCTGCATCTGACGGCTGAGTTATTCTTTTCAGCTTCAAAATAACATGAAGAAGAAATTTGGGGCACATAAATGTACAATTTATGACAAATTGTCATTCATCAGACTAGCCCTTCTTCTGTTGGAGGACTAGTAGCACAGCTTCTGCTAAACCTCTATATATAATTTGCGTATTTGACTTGCAGCAGAGTAATCGCCTATCAACGGCTTGTACAACAGAGCGACCTGAAGCACTCTTTAGCCTAATCAACTTGTGGCAGAATTTTTTGTAGATTCTGTCACACATCACATACCCGAAAGTCTCGTGTAGGATATACAAAGATTAAATCAAACGCACAATAATAACACTATAATAATCATGAGAAGATGATTGTCACACATAAAAATACCAATATACCATTGACTCTCTTCCGTCCAGACCCAAGAAAATGATGTGTATGAATACTATATCCAACCGACAAACACAAAACAACTCCAGACTGTATAGAAACTGCTAATACATGACTCCGAAAGAACAAAACAAAAAAAAAAAATTACTACTGAATACTCGTTCGAAAAAAACCCCACCAGCACACCCATCGGGGCACTGCTTATGCAACAATTAACTTCTTAGGGACACCTTCCACAGCATTTTGTGGTACCAGGTTAAAACACCAAGAACATCTGACTAGGCCTTCATGCCACAATTAAACCAACCTGCCTCCTTATTGAACATGGTAGTATAAACTGACCCACCTTGGCACTTCTTTGACTACAACGGACACAGGACTGAGACTGAAACAAGAGGCAGCAAGGTGCCCTGACCTGACCCAACATATACCTTGCCATCCTCAGCATGAACTTCTGCCCCATCCAACCATAATCCCTGCAATTTTTTGCAATGAAAATGAGGCAAATAATAAAGTAGAAACGGGGTATGACTCATGACTTCCTGCCTAGGTTAACCTCTCTTTGGCAATGTAAATCCAAATTTGTTAAAATGACAACTAGAGTTGAATGGCTGTTCTACCTTCAGCTAAAGTTGAATCCACCAGATGGAACTTGAACCTCATTCCCTCCAAAGCCAAAGCCAGGCTGGGCGCCATCACCTGAAGGTAATGTGTCATCGTCATCCTCCAACCAATACGTTTCGAGAATTTTGACTGCTTTCTCATAGATCTCATTGTTGTCATGACTCTGTAGATTTTCAATCTTCTCTAATCCCTCAGCATCATCTATCATCTGGGCGTATAAATTGACATCTCCAGTGTTGCCCAAACTCTTCTCTGCTTCCCCAACTCTCAGAATGTTTTCTAACCCTTCTAAACAGACAGTGACAATCCTTGCATCAGGGCATACAAGAAGATCACACAATGGTTTTATACAACCCTGACTCACCATGTACCTATCACCAATAAAAGAAAAGGTAGTCATGATATCTACCAATTAAAAGAGAAATTAAGGGTGCAAAAGAAAAGAGTACAAGATCATACTTAATTTGTTCGTGAGTACCGCCCGAAGTAGCATTTGATATTGCCCATGCTGCCTCTTTCTTTATATCAAACTCAGCATTTTGAAGCAGATTGACCAAGGGCCCAATAAGACCGGCTTCAATAACAGCCTGCATTATTTTAAAATTAATTTAAAAAGACTTTCAACTACACAACAACAAGAACCTATACCTCTACAACTAATTTCTTCAGGAGGAGCATATATAAGATGCTAAGAGAAGAAATTCATTCTTAGTATTATTATTATTATTATTTTTGATAAGTATAATTCATTCTTAGTATTATAAAATGTGCCACATTAAGATTTATCAATGATTGTCCATGTTACTTGAGACCCACAGTTACAAGATCGTCCAATAACAAAAAACACTCGATATTTCCATTCAGAAATTGAAATAATAATCAATGCAGTCCTGATCTAAAAGTGAAGTCAAGGCTCATACTCACATCCATTACTAATAAACAATGAGGATCAAGATACACACAATTAGACATACTTAAAGAGTGAACTTGCTGGCATATATTTTCTTACCTGTATCTGCTCCCTGTTTCCAGCTGTAATGTTTGAGATGGTCCAGCAAGCTTCTTTCTTGATGCTCTTTTTATGATTGTGGGTCAACAGGCTCAGAAGGCATGGCAGTGAACCATGGTTGATTATACTCTGAGAATAAGTTACCCATCAAAATCATAGACAAGCAAACAAAGAAACAAAAAAGAAATGCAATCTCATGAATGGTAACAAGATCATCCTTGGTAGTACAGATTCACCGGTCACAGAGAGAGAGATTTAACGCATAGTTTTTCTTCCACAATCTTTCATCCTAGTTACTTTTTTCTTCTTTTTTCTGATAAAAGTCCCTAGTATCTGTACTGCATGTTTGATGAATTTGGTCATGTATACAAGGTTAAAATGTTTATTAAACTCTTTACACATTCAAGGAGTTTCCAAAAAATGAGTTCAATCTTGTCAGAGGCCATAGAATCCATCACATTGTCCTACAACAATATTTTAAGAAGTATTTTCGCCATTAAAGCTTACACAAAGCACAAACAAGAATTCATTGAAAACTCATATTTGACAACAACATCGATCAAAAGAAAGCTCCACTTGAGACTATATATTAAGAGAAATAAGCTGTTCCCACAAGAAGCAGAGCTTCACTTAATCAGCAAGGTCACAAGGCCACAGCATCCCACTGGTCAGAGGCTTACGAGTTCAATTAATCTTTCAACTTGCATTTTGACAGATGTATGACTGTTAGCTTCAAACCTACAATCTCAACATACACATTTACCATGTCATGGCGAAAATAGGGGGATAGCGATATCTTTAAATTTTAAAAGGTCATTATATATTTCTATTACGTATATGCTTTTGTGTTTTCCTGTTAAGTAACAGTTTATTAGAACATACCAAGGGGGTGCAACCGAATAAATGTTCTTTGGGTTAATGATTCGTGTAATAAATTCTCCCTCTTTTCTTTGCTTCTTCAAAACCCAGGGAAAAAGAAGCAAAGAACATGACAGGTGAGTACAATATGGAAAGATTGGTGTGACACCCACCTCTCAGTTATTGACTAATTCTCTCTATTCTACTTGAATAATTTCAAATCATCATTTTCTATATTTGATCTTTTAACCCACCCGTCAAGCAGGGACGAAAGTCGGCCTTAGTGATCCGACGGTGCCAGGCCACATTCACAGTTTCATTAGAGCTTCCAGCTTTCGCCTTGTCCTTCTTGCCAACCAGAACCCACTCACCAGAGGACACTGGGTGGAAAGCAACGAAATTTGGGTGTATTTACAACTGTATGACTGACAGCCTTTCTCTAACCAAATTTGGGTGGAACCATATTTTTTTTGATAGGTAAGAGGAAATATATATTAAAAGCGCAAAAGAGCAGCCCTGGTACACAGGAAGTATACAAAGGACCGCCTAAATAGGGGAAGAAAAGTGTACAAGAAACTCATTAAAGCTAATCTTTAAAGGAGCAAGATAAGCGNGCTGTCCAAGTAAATAAAGTATACAAGAAAAAAGCCTTAAGCTCCTCTAAAGTTCTTTCTTGGTTTTCGAAGTTTTTGTCATTACGTTCCCTCCACAAACACTACATAAGACAAGACGGCACCATTTTCCACACAACAGCACTCTGGGAGCGCCCCCCTGTCCACCAGCAAGCGAACTGATCAACAACTCGAAGAGGCATAACCCAAGATAAGCCAAAGCGACTAAAGATGTTATTCCATAGGACGCAGGCGGCCTCGCAATGAAGAAGAAGATGATCCACAAATTCTCCATGCCTTTTACACATACAACATCTATCAATCACGATGATGTGCCTCCTTCTAAGATTGTCTATAGTAAGAATTTTCCCTAAAGCCGCCGACCAAGCAAACTTTCACCTGAGCCTTCGTCCTCCAAATACTTTGTAGAAGGATCTAACATCAAACTTTCCCTTCGAAGAGTGGTTCCACCGAAGTTTGTCTTCCCCTGCCCTTCTCACACGAAGGGAATATAATAAAGAAAAAAAAGGAAGCCACAATATCCAAATCCTAATCATGAGCCGCACGGGAAAAGCTAACGTCCCATTGAAGGGAACCACTAGAAAAGTCTAGATGAGCTGCGACACACGCATCTTTATCACAAGCAATGCCATATAGAACCGGGAAAGCTTCTTTAAGAGGCCACTGTCCACACCACACATCATCCCAAAAAGCTGNACTGTCCAAGTAAATAAAGTATACAAGAAAAAAGCCTTAAGCTCCTCTAAAGTTCTTTCTTGGTCTTCGAAGTTTCTGTCATTACGTTCCCTCCACAAACACTACATAAGACAAGACGGCACCATTTTCCACACAACAGCACTCTGGGAGCGCCCCCCTGTCCACCAGCAAGCGAACTGATCAACAACTCGAAGAGGCATAACCCAAGATAAGCCAAAGCGACTGAAGATGTTATTCCATAGGACGCAGGCGGCCTCGCAATGAAGAAGAAGATGATCCACAAATTCTCCATGCCTTTTACACATACAACATCTATCAATCACGATGATGTGCCTCCTTCTAAGATTGTCTATAGTAAGAATTTTCCCTAAAGCCGCCGACCAAGCAAAAAAAGCCACTTTCACCTGAGCCTTCGTCCTCCAAATACTTTTCCAGGGAAAGGACCGACCAGCATTTCGAGCAAGAACCCTGTAGAAGGATCTAACATCAAACTTTCCCTTCGAAGAGTGGTTCCACCGAAGTTTGTCTTCCCCTGCCCTTCTCACACGAAGGGAATATAATAAAGAAAAAAATGTAAGCCACAACATCCAACTCCCAATCATGAGCCGCACGGGAAAAGCTAACGTCCCATTGAAGGGAACCACTAGAAAAGTCTAGATGAGCTGCGACACACGCATCTTTATCACAAGCAATGCCATATAGAACCGGGAAAGCTTCTTTAAGAGGCCACTGTCCACACCACACATCATCCCAAAAGCTGATCCTGGGCCCATCTCCCAGCTCAAATCTAGTATGGCTACAGAACAAACTCCACCCTCTCCTAATGTTCTTCCATAATCCCACCCCATGCGGTCCAGTGAGAGCACGAGAACACCAACCACCCCCCAAGCTACCAAATTTAGCATCCACAACAACTCTCCACCTAGCCTCTCTTTCATGCGCATAATGAGGGTGGCACCATATGTAATTATGAAAAGGACCAAATAATCATAAGCCACACAGTTCTTCTCAAATTTCAAAACCGCCCCTCAATCCTCAAGAAATAAATTGTTAACCATTTAAGTGGTTTATTTTTTTATTTTTTTCTCTCCAAATGTGGTATTTAGCTTTAATTTAATTCCCATGTTAATCACTCTATTCTTGTTTGCATAGTATGCATGTTACTGAAGGTATTAAGTCAAGCATAACAGAATGTGGTAATTCATGATTCACACAATTTAACAATAAAAAAAAAACTTTCTATGAACAATACTACTCGCATAGATGGAGCACAATAGCAGAATCACAATAATTCTTTATTTTGTTCACCGAAGTGAAAAAAGACGATAGCTAGATTAATTAAAAACAATTTTTTTTTTTTCAAGGAAGTTGTGGCTGCAATATTTTGAAAACTAAATTACAACTTGCAGATAATTAATAATTTAAACGCAAGAAACAGAACTAAAAAGCTCTTACCTGAGTTTGAATATCATCTCCTGTCACAATATTTCCAACTGTGCGCAGGGCAGGGATGAGCACTGAAGGAGATGGATGTCTGAAACAAGAAGCATATGCTAGTTGGCATAAAAGAATATAATTGGAAACAAGATAATACACAGACATCAACAAAATAAAATAGACTCACAGGAGGAGCTGAATAAGTCGGTCACAGACACCTGCCTCAATCACAGCTTGGATTTTGTCATTTGTACCATCGGAAAGATAAGAGAGAGCCCAGCAGGCATCTGTCAGGACTTCTTCATCATTGGAATGGACGAGACGCTCAAGAGCAGGAAGTGCTGGCCTCACCTGCCCATAGAAATTCAGATATTATAAAGTGCCAAAAACTGACAGCCAAAAATCTATGCTTGAATTCAAATCAATGAACAGGAAAAGACAAGTACCTGATCAAAGGGAGGTTGTGGCTTGCCTCTGCAGAAGTTTGATAGAGTCCACGTGGCATTTCTAAGCATTGAAAGCTTTGCGTGCTCATTCAACTGTCCCAGCAATGGAATCAAGGCTCCATGGCTAAGGACAAGATCACGGCATCTAGGGGAATCCCCAGCAACATTTCCCAATGCCCACACAGCCTGCAGTTAAAATATAAAGCTTCAGAAAAGCCTCAGATAAAATCAATGATTTTTTTCTATTTTAAATCGTACTTTTAGTTTTTTTTTTTGATAACCAGGGGTATCGGGAACTTCTCCCTAACTAGATCCCCATGACACCATGCAAAGCACCCCCTCCACACGGGTCAGGTAAAGCTCAAGCTTTCGCCGCATGGCCCCAAATTAGGGTTAAACACATTCATTCCAATTTATACCTGCTCACGAACATCATCACTAGGAGAACCCAGTAGCTTAACAAAGATTGGTACTGCTCCATGATCGATTACCACCTTTGTGTTCTCCGAAGTTCCTGACGCAATGTTAGTAAGGGCCCAAGCAGCCTCAAACTACACAAAAACCAAGAAAAAACAACTAAATAAAAATTTTAATTTTTAATTTTTTTTTTTTAAAAAAACACAAAGATAACAGAGAGATACCTATCTGCACGAAAAAAACAATGACGAACTGAATAACAAACCTGAAGTTGAGGAAACTCCTCCCTGACAAGAAACTCAACAAACCGAGGAACAACCCCAGATTGAATAACTTCCTCAATTGGAGGGCTTCTTTCTGCAACGCAAAAATTTCAACAATATCATCGATCACATTCTCTCTTTTCATAGTTGAATGCAGAACTCATAGAAAAGCTAAACAAATGAATAGACAAAATACCAATCGAAAGCAGCTTTCGAAACTGCGTAGTGGCCTCAAGCTGCAAATTACTATCGTTGGACCAAACCCCAGCAACCATCGACGGAAGACTCTCCAACTATACCGCAATCAATCAAAAACAATCAACAACCATTATCAATACCAAAAAGCCACCTTTTTATCATCTATTCAGAAACCTAAAATCCCTAATCACACATCCTCCAATCCAAGCAAAGGTAATAAAAAATGAGGACGATCAAACAGTAAACCCTAGAAATCCAAGGATCATCAACATTCAAAACCCAAATTTCCTACGATTTAGATTCTCACCTTCTTTTCGACGGTGGAGGTGTGGAGAGAGGAAGAGAAGGACTGCTGTGCCTGGAGGCCCTCGCGGCGCTTCTTCTGAAGGCTCTCCTCGCGCTTGCTCTTGCGGATCTCGACCATGTTGTCCTCGCGTCTCCGGCGGCCCTCGTCGGCGTCCACGGCCACCTTGTACCGGTTCCGGCGGACCTCCGTTCTCTCGTTTGGCCTCAGCGACATGGTTGCTTGCTGCTTCTGAAAGCACGATTCGTTCCAAAACCCTAGCAGTAGTACTGCGTATATATTTATATATCTCTGTCTATGAGTATACGTGTATGTGTGTATCAGAATGGATGGAGAAAGAAAAACCCTAGAGAGAGCTCAACGGAGGGGAGTGGAGGAATAGGGAAGGGTTTGGATTTGAGTTTTTCTTTTTCTTTTTCCTTTTTTTTCAAAAGACCTTAAAAATGGTTGAGATCAAGGTCATATTTGTAACTTGCTGTAAGCTCATTTCTTTTCTTTTTATTTTTGTTTTGGGTTTGTACTAATTTGTTTTTTTTATTTTTAACGATGTTGATATTTGGGGACTTTTTTTTTTTGGTTCCCTTCTTCGGCGTCCTATTGATTTGGAAAAATGGTTTTAGTCAAAAATATTATTTGACCGCTCGACACCATTGGATTAGTTTTTTCCTAATCATAATGCTATTATCGAGTGGAGTCGAATCCAATTTTGGTTGTTTGAGCTTGATTGGGCTTTCTTTTTTTTTTGAGCAATTCACTTGTTGACATATTCTCAACCCACCCAAAGAAAAAGAAGGCAAATACAGGCAAGTGCTCTACAATTTGATTAGTTTTTTATTTTTTGGAATAATAATGTAAATATAATTAGTATTTTTATGATATTGAAGCACTACATAACATGAGTTATAACATGAGTTTTAACAAGAACGTCAAAAATTTGAGTGAGAAAAAATTGTGACATTTCAAAAAAATAAGTCTCGCGTTGGGTTGATGAATTATGAAAATATTTACGAGTGTTAAGTCTGATATTAATTTTTTATTAAGTGAATTTGAGTTTTATAAATAATTTTAAAGAGTTCAAATTATAATTTGATTAATATTTTCGAGTTATAATGCAAATATAAGTAATGTTTTGGATCGGTATAAAAGAAATGGAAGGGAGGTCGTTTAGCCTAGGACCTTCCCTTCACCCAGTCGTTGAGGCCCAAGTACCCCTTTAAACATGGTGGAGGAGTCACGAAAGGGTCGTTGCAACCCAATACTTCTGTGAAGAGGTGGAGAGAAAGTGACATCTCTTCTTTATTTATTTATTTTATTTTTTGGTAATTTTTTTTGGGTACAATTGGAATTTCACATGAGTTCCTATACAAAAATTCATAGAATAGCTCAGAAGGAGTAATATGAAAATCAGAGAAAACCCCCAGAGTTATTAAAAATTAGAAATCCAAGTAACGATTTGTGATCAGGCGAAAACCCATGAACTAATTTGGAATTTCCCTTTCGGGTTTTCCAGGTAACCGTTCAAACACTAGAATCAATATCTGATTACTTTAATTGAAAAATAATTAAGATGCCCAGTATTTTCTAGAAATATTAGGGAGTAGGACAATTTGATGGCAGAATTTCCTCTAATAAAAAAGAAAAAGAAAACTATTTTGATGAGTTACTTACCATATCCATATTTAAAGTCACGTTAAAAAGGGTAAATATTCCCATCTCAATAAGTTTATTGGAGTTTTACAGTAAATTAATTTACAAAAATAAAAGAATTACAATTTCGTAATTGTGAACATATATATTAACTTCTCTGACTCTCTATGTTACTTACATTTTATGAAGACCTTACTTGTGCCTTTTAGCTTAGCTAGAAGCACAATCCATTCTTTGCTTGCTTCACACTAAATTCGAGTGCTTGCCAAAAGCCTGTGAAAAGGCAAACAATGGTTGCTGAGTATGATTATCTCCGGTTATGGGGTTCTCCCTTGCAATGGTTGCCATCCGTTGCGGCGGTGGCGACCTCGGTGGCGACGCATAATGGGCCGACGCCTCGAGCACTTCGCGCCGCACATTTTCTAGCTCTTCAGATATTGTTTGTGCACGCAATGCTGTCAAGTATAGACCAGCAGCAAAGAAGACTGCAGTCAATGAAAACACCCCAGCAGCTGAAAACAAACCTTCTCTGATTATAAGGCAACTTGGTCTTTGCCTATTCCAATTCTTGAGATGCCCTGACTCTACGCTTAATCCAATCAACAACAAAATCTCCCCAACCGAAAAACAAATCCTACAACAACCCAGATCAATTTTTGGATCAAAAGACTAATTTTCGCTGTAATATTCATCCCAGTTGTATGATTGCATTTCAATAAATTAAGCTAGAAAATGAGTTATTACCAAGTTGTAACAAAGAAAAAGCCGGCTTGCCATGTGAGAGACTTGGCAATAGAAGAGCCAGAGTCCCAGTTAAGCAGAGCCGAAGGTGGCGATTTAGTCACTGCAATCAACACGTAGGAATGTTCGACCACCATGGCAATTGCTAGTCCAACAAATGCAGCAGCAGCACACAACAATGGCGTTTTCCCACTGCCACTATACACACATTCATATTTTCCTCCATTTCCTTTTTTGTCGGTTCCCACCCACGTAATCTGCAATAAAATCCGACATTAGTATCAATTTTTGGGATATCAATTATGGTTGTTCTTGTTCATGTTATACCTCAGAGCGCGTGGCTTCTGCGATGAGACAAAGAACGAAGCAAAGCAGGCCACAGAGGATTGTCAAGACCATGAGAAAGACGCCAGTTTTGCTGCCCAGCTCGGTGCTTCGACGGCTCGGTTCAAGGTCGGCATGTGTGACTGCCATTTTCTCGAGTCCAAAAGAGCTACAACTGATGATGCAGCCTCAAGAAGAAAGACATCATTCGTGGGGAATTTGATGAGTTTTTCAATGACAAAAGAGAATTGCTTGGAACAAAGGTTGCTTTAAGGCAAAAGATTCGTGGGTTCTGAGCTTTAATGCTAAGTATTCACACAAAGAAGGATTACTGGTCTTAAAAATTTTGCTTTAAAGGTATTCTGCTCGTTATAGATAAGTCACCGAGTGATCTGTTTGGTGGAGCTGCTGTTTCTCATGAATTCGATATATAGACGCGTGTGCTTTTAGCATTTCCTCTTTTCTAATTTGTCTTTCTTTGGGCTCAAAAGTACATTTTGGCCTCCTCTTAACTTGGTTGTGTAGATTTTTCAGATTTGTGGGAACAGATTCATATCACTCAAAACTTTTTGGAATCACCGACATCGGTGGCTTGCTTACTGCAACAATTAGGCGAAAACATAATATTAAAGGCTTGTTTGGCGTAAAATGTTTTTGGAAAAAGTCTATATACCTCATTCAAATTACTACTCAATTGACAATGTTTCCCCAAACATTCAATTGTGACAATATCTCCCCTCAAACTACCAACTCATTGTCAATGTACCCCCAATGACGAAAATACCCTTAATTAAATAAAATAAAAAATTATAGAAAAAACTAAAGCTAAAATAATTTTTTTTTTTAAAAAAAACACTACCACCCAATTGGCCAAATTCAAAATTTTTTAAAAATTATAAATATTTTTTTTTAAAAAAATTATTTTTTAAAAACTAGAATTTAAAATTTAAAAATTATTATTATTATTATTATTCGAATTCATAAGGACTAGAAAAAAAAACTAAAACAAAATTTTTTTTTTAAAAAAACACTACCCCCCTTGCAAAATTCAAAAATTAAAAAAAAAAATTATAAAGATTTTCGTTTAAAAATATTCTTTTTATTTTTTTGAGTTCATTAAATGGTATTTTTGTGTTATTTAAAAAATTTGTAGAGTTATTTTTGTTTTTTTGTTAGTTTTATGGGGGGGACATTGACAATGGTTTGGTAGTTTGGGGGAGACATTGTCACAATTAAAAGTTTGAAAGGGACATTATCAATTGGATGGTAGTTTGAAGGGGATATGTGAACTTTTCCCAATATTTTTTTATTGCCGACAAAATGATTCAAGTCGAAAAATATTTTTCAGCGTTTGGCTCATACGAAAAATTAATAATTTTTTTTTTTTTAATGATTTTTCTTATAATTTGAGGATCTACGAGGAAAAGAATAAGATTGAGATTCAGTGCAATTGGGCAAGCAATTGTGAGAGTGCCCTTATGAGACCCACCGGCCAATATTTTCAAATTGACTTATATTTTATACCGTCCCAAAGACTTAAAAAAAATAAAGAAACCTTTTTTTCAAAAAATATTTACGCCAAGACGAACGGGTCTAAGAATGAGCTTCCCCATGAGCTTAGCCATTTTCTTTTTTTTTTTAATGGTTAAAAGAACTTTCGTGTAACTGTTTAACCCTCAAAACAGGTCGACCACTTTAAGATTTTGAATAGTTTGCCATGAAACGGTGCCCATTAGTTATAAGATTAAGATATTCTTTGAATTCTCAGCCTTCAAATGTTGATAGAGCAAGGCATAGAGTTCAAGAGTCCTTTTGTGGGGTGGAGGAAAAGGCACAAAGGCTACTAGTATATAACAAAAGGAGAGAATTGACAAATGAAGAATCTCATATGTCGGTTTGTGGTTGGCGTGGTGCTTTCTGATGATCTAGTTTCTCTAAATTATTGCTTGAGTCCCTGCATGAAAAGGACGGGGAAGAATCTAGCGGTTCTGAATGCACCAAAATTTGGTTTAACATATAATTTTAATCTAGTCCCTTAAAAAAAATAAGTTCTACTGTATGCCTTTTCAGGATGTTAGCACAAACCGTAGAAATTGAATCTAGAACAGTGCAGCTACACAAATATTGCTTCAGTTTTACTACAAGCACAAAGATTGCATTTCCACAAATCCAGTAGTAGAAAGGCTCAACTTCTGTCCAGTTTCCGTCCACACAGGACACATTCTGATGCCAACATGTGTCACAAAATGGAATATGGTGGACACGTGTCCTCATCGGGCTGTATCCAGTAGGATCCATAGTATAACAGACTGCATTGCACGAGTCAAGAGTAATCTTCTCTGAGAACTCTTAGAACCAAGATATCACACGTGCCGGGGTGCATCTTTGGTTCCTAAATAGACAAGACAACACAAACATATTCCAAGAGTAAGAATTTTGAGGGAATTCTTTGTGCCCCCCACAAAGGTGTTTCCTTCTCAAGCCAATTGTTTCCAACATATTCCTTTGGCGGCCACCCCTATAAAACTTGCAAACTTGCCATACAGCTTTTTCCAAACCAGAGTTCCTTATTCATTGCAGTTCTTCAACTCAGACAAAAATGGCTTCTGAAAAGGGCAATGCCAATAATATTGATGCCTGCACCAACAGCAACCAATCAAAAAAGCCTAACACGAAAGGCACAACCAACGACAATTTGGGAAAAACACTGGCACAGAGAGCACTTTATGGGTCACACAATCATCGGGTTGGGGGAAGAAAAATTACAAACAGAAGTGCCAGATCACTGCCTAGCAGGCTAAGCAAGGTTTCTTTGGGTGAAGATTCAGCTAAGGTATAGATTTTGCATCATTTTTATTGTAAAAATATGGGTCGTAGTCAAAGACCGCAAAATGCAAGATTGTGAACGTTACAATGTTGTGTTGTAGAAGAGATATTGAATTGTGGAAATTTTACATGTGCTGAAGCAGGTATACGTGAATAAATATATACCTTTATAAACTTGATCAGAACAAAAAAATGGGCAAAACCATACTTGACGGCTCAAAAACAAAATGAAGTTCATAAGGATTTGGAAAGGGATTGTAATTTTAGGCTTTCCAAATGAAGGTCATATGTTCATATCATTTTATTCAGATGTCCCAAACACAGGTTGCAGTAGTCAAAGACATGTTGTGTTATGATGTAAAACATATTTAAAAAATAAATTGAAATGACTAAGAAGGGAGCACAGAAATATAGAATCCATGTAATTTAAGGTTTAGTCAGTAGCGTCGTATTAATAGATCATCCAATTTCTTAATGTGTACCAATTTCTGCCAACATCTTTAATCTTATGAAAAATCGCCACCCCTTCCCCATTCAACTAAACCTAACCAAATGCACTTACAAGTTAAATGCCTTACAGGGAAATGGGAATCAGAGGGAATAAGGATGCCAAAGCTGTGAAATTGTTAATGATAATCAGGCAAGAGTACAGACACAGATTAAATTGAATTTAAACAAAATATAAACAAGAAACCTCTCTGCAATAATTTGGATATATATAAAAACTATAATGATATGTTTGGTATGCAGAATGATTATTCCGAAAAATAGCCTTTATTATAAAAGGAATGAGTGGAATATATTAGTCTTGGAATGGTCATTCCGATAGTTATAAGGGAATGACTATTCCTTCAATTGAGGGAATAACTATGTTTCTCAAATTTAAAAGAAATGATTATTTCCTCAATTGAAGGAATAGTCATTCTCACATGGCTATGAGAATAGCTATTTCAAGACTAATTCATTTTACTCATTACATTTAATAAAGACAATTCCTTGAAATAGCCATTCTGCGTACCAAACATAACCTAAGTCTTATATCCTGAACCTACATGTCCTGGTTTCCCAATTCCTAGCAAAGCAATGTTAAAGTGCAATAGCACAAGGCAGAAGCTAAACAAAGATCAAAGCTAAACAGTGAGAAAATAATATGGAAGGATCTATTATTGCGGCAACTGATTATTTTAATAGAGTTCATTTTATATATATACTCAACTTGTTAACGAATTTCATGATCACAAAAATAGGAGCACATGTATTTTGCTTTGATAGTTCATTTAGTCAAAATAGTGTGCATAGGGACGTAACGATATCATGAATGTTAAGCTAAACCTTAACCTGAACGTTTATGAATGCAATTACAATGTAGCTCACATCTTTATTAGGGAGCAACAAAATTTTTTGTATTATTGAATCTGGAATGAAGACAGAGAGAGGATAAACAAAATTGGCACCTTGGAAAGGCAATGTTCACTGACAAAGGAGATACTATTGCTTTGTACATCTACTACCATTTCCGGTGTTGCACTACAAATACCCTAGTGCATCTCCATGCAAATCATCATCTCCCATTATTGCACAAGCCGATCCATCATGTCCAAAATGCCCACAGCAAGGCCCCGAACAATGCCTCCGCTTTCTGGTAATATCAACTCCATCTCTTGGCCTTCTCTCTTTAAGCTTTCCTAAAGTGATAGAATCATGAGGATTCCCAATTGTAAAACTCTGAACAATTCCATCTGCATCTTCCACCTCTGGAAGAATCAATGAGTCAGATGGACAATTATAGGCAATGTCATTCATGCCATGTGTTGACCTAGAAAGTTCTTTAATATGCGATATCATCATGGAAATTTGATCACAAGCAACATCAAGGCGTTCCTCCGTTTCAATTGATTCCGTTACAAGGGCTGAAACCATGGAGTCTAATACCTGAATCTTGTCAGAATGCTCTCTAGTAGTTGCAGTTCGGAAGGGGTTGGTGGAAGATAAATAAACACTGCGCCAACGGGTGGGTAGATATTGATCTGGAATGTGAAAACAGTTATTGGTTGACAGGACTCGTAGAACATGTCTACAGAGAATGCCTGAAAACTCAAACTGATAGCAGCTACAGCTGATGTGCTCTTGACAAGGAACCCATATCACTTTGCACCCTCCATCCATCTGAGTGTGGTGTCTGACCTGGAAACTATCTTCATCAACCTGAAGAGATGCATACTGCGGAGCCAACACAAGCTCCTCTTGGAGTTTACTGAAGGCATAGGGAGTAAGAAGATTGGCAGCATGGGATTCAATTGGTGAACCAGTTTTGAGGCTGAGTTTCTGCAGTTTCCGTTGCATCTTTTGCTTTGTTCCAATCTGGTTGTTAAAATCAACAATATAAGCTACCTGAGGAAAAAAATGAAAAAAAAAATCAGGTTTGACCAGCTAGGCATATAAAATTGATAAAGGAAAGAAATGAAATAAAGGTCACACACTTGCTCTACAAAATGATCTAGTTGAGACTGTGCACTCAAAAACCGTTGGATGAAAGCATTAATCGTCTCTGACTGACATGCACTCATCATTCCCGCAAAGAAGTACCGACGCAAGAATGATAAAGCCCAAAATGTCCGTAATGCATACAAGCTGACAATATGCTTATTTGAATGGAGTCCATATTTATTCACCATTTCCCTCCATCCCCCTTCAAAATCTTCCACCAATTCCAGATTATAGAGCCGATGAAACTCAGCTTTCCAATCATCATAATGTGATCCGAGTAATACAGAAAACCAATCTGAAAACTTTGCAATGATATGCCAAATGCAAAAGGCATGTTTCGTTTCAATCATTTCAATAGCAATAGCCTCTTTCAGCCACATGTTGTGGTCAGTTAATATTGTCTGTGGAGCCTTTTCTTTCATGAAGCCCAAAAATGTCTGTACAGAGCAATTAAAATCACATAAACGAACTAAGCTTAGCAAGAACAAGGTCAATATAACTAACTCCTTAAAAAGATTACATAATAGAAATCTGGTTAATTTTTTATGATGGATTACATGCAACATCATAATACCTCAGATGCAGCACAGTCATATAGCAGCAAAACATTGGATCAGACACTCGTAAGGCAAAATCAAGCATAAATCTATTCCTTCTGTTTCTTAGTTTTGTTTTTGCACCCCATTCAAAAGTCGGCACAAAATTGGAAGATCAGTTTAACACTTTTTGGAAAATAAAGGTCATGCACAATAAATGTTTATTTTGCAGCCCATCCAAGAGTTAGCAGTTAATGTCCGACATGAATACTGAGGGCTTACATTTAAAATGAGGTAATAGAGCAGAAAAACATGATGATCCTCAGTTCCTTCATATGTATGTCCATAACCTTCTTACCTTCAGTGCCCAAGAAAAAGACTGCAAATTTTCATCCTGTAGCAGCACACAACCAAAAAAGCATGTCATTCCATGATTGTCCACTCCAAGCCAAATGCCTAATAGCATATCATAGGCATCTAGACGGTGGGTCGTGTCAAAAACCACTGCATCCCCAAATGCCTCGTACAATTGAACCGATGAAGCGTAAGACCATGCAATATGCTCCAGCCTGTTATGGCCGTCTATTTTGAAGTCATACTTGAAGTTAGGATTTTCATCTTTCAGTTTCTTGCACATTGCAATAAGATCAATAGAATCACTGTCTCTATCAACATTTCTAAAAGACTGTAAAAGATTTCTCACATCTATTTCTGTAAATGGTAGACACCCCAACTTAACACCTTTCTCTAGCTCCAATAATCTTAACATTTGCCGCACTGACATTCCAGCTTTTGCAAACATGCAGATCCGAATCTTGTCATCTGGAGATATGGTACAATAGGCAGGAAGGAGACGTACTTCTTGTGGTTTTAACAGTTCATGGTTGTGGATGTTGCTAAAGCCTGTAACCCGCCACTCAGGGACCTCAAAGTCTGCCCGCTTAACAATGCGCATATACGCCTGACAACCACAACGTGATGATTTGCGGTTTCTCTGCATCTTTCCATCTTCTGATGGTTTCATCTGTGGATATCCACCACGATGGCAAGCAAAATCCCTTCTTGTAACTCCTCGACCAACCCCATCCTTGCCTCGAGTACGATGACGTCTAATTGAAAAGCCACATTGTTTTGCAAAACTGCAATAAAATTCATAAGCGGCTTCTTGGGAGACAAATCTTTGGCCTATAAATGGAACAAGGTTCACAGAAGTTTGTCGTGACAAAATTGTGTTGTCAAGCGTTCCCTCTATGGTGCCAATATCATCCTGAGAATAATCTGTGCCATTTTCAGAAGACTCCATCACTACACTTGTTCCTTCTGACATTGTTTGCTTGATAGATGGATGAAATCGCAGATAAAGAACCTGCGGGGAAACAATTAACAGCTTAACAAAAAAATGTACCTGAAGGATGCGAATATATATATATATATATATAGGCATGCAGCTTAAATTCCTTGTACTCCAAAGTATATAGGCAATGCAAAAGGGTGGAATACCATGAAGGTTAAAAAATGAAAAATAAACATTGTCAAGACAGGGTATCATTTCACTGGTTTCTAGAAAACCATCTTTCTTGATTAGGGAATTTAAGTCCTATCATTCTTAAATGTTATGTATCAGAACTTCATCAAATATGCTCTTTAATCTTAATTTTTTACCAATTTCCACCAACTTTGGTGGCATCAAAAGAACTGCATTAGCTCAGTACCCAAGCTACAGACAACTCTGGCAGCAGAAATCATAATCAAAGTATTTTGTTTCCAAAATAGGATCTCCAAGAGTCAGATACCAATTACTAACAAGGAAGTTGTGGAAGGCATGTTTATTTTAATCTTAGAACCTTCATCATTTATGGGTATTGGCTTAGCGCATTAACCAACGAGTAATGCTATATAGCATACTCCTATCCCACTACCATCACACTATGCTGACATGGCATTGTCAATCCACCATTGGCATGATAGGATGGTGGTCGGATGGGAGTATGCTATTTAGACTTTCTCTCAACCAAATAAGATGTGTATGTGCATGTGCAATGCATTTACTTTCAAAAGAATATCAACAAACTAATCCTAACTGAATTTACATAAACCCCTGCTTAAACAAAGGCTGCTCTCAAAAACATAGGTCCTAGAATGACTTCCTAACCAACCTTGTCAAATATTGATTTCCCAAAAGAGACCAAATGCCCCAATTGAATCAAATTACATAAATAAAACTCCAAACTGAACCTTTTTTTGTTCTTGAAAACTAAACTCCACAATGCAGCTTTGATCTCCAACTCATTCAAATCCCTTCAAACCCACAGATTCTCACATGGGTCTCTCAGAAATAAACAAAACCCACAAAAATATTTCATCCGGAAAACTTGATCCATCCGTTTCCAACCTCCACAAGATCCATATCCCATACACTGTTTAAAATCCCACAAAAAGAAACAAAGAACAACAATCACTAACATGAAAAATGAGCTACATTTCTAAGTTAATTCAATTAAATAACACTTCCAAAAAAACCAATTATCAAAAAGAAAAAGAAATATACATTTATACGAACCTGGGTCCGATCTAAGAACCTGAAAAGTGCGTTACTTAACGGTCAATAACGGCCAGAAAATTAAAGAGAGAGAGAGAGAGAAACTGTGAAACTGGCGGGCAGGGAGTAACGCGCATCCCTGGGGAGAACGATAAGGATTTTCAGGGGAGGAGGGCTATCGTGCGCAGTGTAGATACACGGCTTTATCGAGTGCGCATTGCGATTTTCAGCCGTTGGATCAAAATGGGGCTATATATTTCGGCAGAACGGGCCCGTGATATGTGGGGATCGGTGCCCCTGCGCACGAAATGGATGGCCTGGTCACGAGAACTGCGTGTTTAATGCTAGCCTTATCCCCGTTGGCGTACGTTAGACGAAACCCTAATGTCTATAACTTTACTAATAAGCCCAAGCCCCAAGGTCCAAGGCTTTTGTTCAAGTATAAGAGTATTAGTGGGCTTGCAAGGTCATTACAAAAAAGAAAAAAAAAAGAAAAAAAAAGTGGGCTTGACAAGTAACTATTACTAACACGGCATCAAACCTAATTTGAGGCTTGTGCTTGAGATAATTAAACAAATGTAGCTTGATCCAAGTTTCCTATGGCATGAGTCGCATGACAAAATATGATTAGATCCAAGATGTTTGGATTCATGTAGCAGACCATGTATTTATTTATGTACTAAGTAAGAAAAAGATAACATTCACACCCTATTATTGTTGGGTGGGCATCGGAGGTGGCAGAGCATAAATGAGCTTTTCACTTTCCACTTTAGCCATTATTGTAATTTCAAAATAACCTTTGGATGTTTTTTAACGAAGTCATTTTCGTTTGTTCTTTGCATTTGAAATGTTGGAGGTGAATCCAGCGAAAGCCTCATAAGAGATATGAAGAATATGAGGATGCCTTATCTTTGTCCAATTGTCCCAAGCAAATGCAAACACAAATGGAGACACAAAGAGCAAAATGCAAATGCAAATAAACCCATGAGTGTGGGGTAAGAAATATTTTTTATTAAAAAAAAAATGAAGTGGGGTGTCAAAGTCAAAATTTCATCAGAAACGGAAACCAACATCCCCCCTCCTCCCCGCCTCCAATGTTTGTTGGAAATGAAAATGAATCTCTATCCCCGTTGCAATCGGCAGTGGATCGACTATCAAAATCGCCTCCGGCTCTACATAGCTGTCTTACGTTTTCATGACGCAAAATTGTGTAATTTTTTTTTTTTTTTGTGGATGGGATTCGATTGATTTGTGTAATCATATCATATAGAAAATGCATCATTCTCTCACTACTCATGAGTCACCTTCATTGTTCAAAGTAGCTCTAATTATCTTTGCCAAAAACTTTTTAATTCTAAGCCATAGTTGACCTTACTATAATAAATAAAACTCTATGATGTCGATGTCCTTAGGCTTTAGCTTCACACTAGATAGATGCAATCAGGACATAGGGCTGGGACAAAAAAAAAAGTTGTCAAAGGAAACAAAAAGTTGTTTAGTGATATGAGAATTGTTAAGGTTAATAACCTGTCTAGAATATTCCATGTTGTACGTTTCATCCACTTCAGGTATGTACTGCGCAAATGTGAATTTTCATTATCTACAATACCTTCATATTGGAAAAATGTATGGAGTACTGCCGGCCTCTTACATAAACATGTCGTCTACACGTATGCTAACCCAGCGTAGAGGAGCGTATATACCACTCAGTGGGGTATGAAAGACCTGCTCGTCTTGGCGGCCAGATATATAGTCCAAATTGACTAGGAAATATGGTCTTTCTCAAGATTACTGAATAAGGAGGTATCTGCTGATAGATTAGTATCCTAGTTATAAATTTTCTAAAGCAACTTCATGGTAGAATTCTTAAAATCCTGACATTAATTTTAATTAAATGGTAATTAAGATTTTGCCACTTCAAGCTCTATTAATGTAGCATCACCGCAGGAGGTAGCTTATAACAATCTATATCAGTAGATACCTCCTTATAACCTTCCTATGGAGAATGACCATCTTGACTCTGTGGAAAAGGCAGAGTACTCAACGTAAACGTACAGAGCTAGACACATCCATTAATGCTTAAAAACCTACCTACGTTTGAGCATCACTAATACGTATTTTTCCAATTATAAATACAATAATTGGATATTTGTGATACTAACTAGCAATGCTACTGAACAACTAAAAGCTAAGAGTCTGATAGATATATACATATATGTGCATGAATGTATGTATGCATTTAAAATTTTAGATGGGAATTGTCTGATCATGCCCATGTAAAATGAGACACAATGGTGAGTGAAATGATTTAACAATTGGCATGAATGAATGGCCTAGCTTCGTCAACGGAACACAACCTAGTCCTGATCATGCGCGCCTTCTAAGTTCTACCTTATCCTCCAACCAGTAGTCCCCCACCAGCCTAGATATCAACTTTTTGGTGTTTCGTCGTGTATAAGCAACACATGTTTAATGCGATCTAGGCCCCAAATATTGCTCTAGCCATCATGCCTTTTAAGGGAATAAAAGCTATAGGAGAAAAGAACCTCCATGATAATCTGAATATGGCAAATTTAAGGACCTGTTTAGGATTGCGATTTCAAAAAGTGCAATTTTAAAAATAACGATTTTAAAAAGTGCAATTTGAAAACACAGTTAAACGTTTGGCAAAATTGCAGTTTGGCATTTAAAATCGCAGTTTAGCCTTTTAAAATGTTTTTAAAAAAGCACCCCTTACCTGCGATTTGAAATCATAGATTTTCTGCGTTTTCAAATCGCAATTTTTTTAAATCGCAGTTCCCAAATAATTTAGTTTTTGCGATTTGGTTTAAAATCGCACTTATTGTCTACAAAATCGCAATCCTAAACGCATCCTAAGTACTCCAAGGATGTAGAAAAAAATAAAATAAAATAACGAGATGTGTTAGAACAGTTTATATATATACGGTCAGATCGGCGATAGATCGACCTCCTGAAAAATAAAGAATGCAGTTAACGGAGTTTATTGGTCCCTCAGAGACCAGAGATACTCCGATGATTAAATTAGTCTTTTTGCTTGAGGAGGGAAACCGAATCGAGAGTTTGAGAGAGAGAGACAGAGTACATGTCTTATGTACCTTTTGGAGACTATTCCTTTTATGCGAGGCATGGATGCTTGGGCCTAGGGGTGAAAAGGCGGTTGCGGTTAGCGGTTATTGGCTATAACCGCAACCGCCTTAGGCGGTTACTCTAAAACCGTAACCGCCACCGCACCGCCTAGGGCGGTTAGCGGTTGTGGTTATAACCGCCGGTTAGCGGTTATAAAACTTAAAACCGGCCCCGCTATAACCGCCTTTGCTAAAATTGGGCTTTTTTGAATTTTGGGCCGATTTTTTGGCTCATTGATTTTTTTTAGCCTATTTCTTGTCTTTTTGAGGGTTGAGTTGGGCTGAAACATTATAAAAAACTCAGATTTTTTTGGGGCCCATTTCACGACGTCGTTTCCTTTAAAATTAATATATATATTTATTTAATATATAAAAAATAGGGAAAAATTATATTTAA
This sequence comes from Betula pendula, assembly GCA_900184695.1. Taxonomy (NCBI): domain Eukaryota; kingdom Viridiplantae; phylum Streptophyta; class Magnoliopsida; order Fagales; family Betulaceae; genus Betula; species Betula pendula. Next base: position 69,834 of record FXXK01000821.1, on the reverse strand, counting down.
TCCCTAAGTTTTCATCAAATTTAAATTTAGTCCTTAGGTTTTCAATTTTAAGAATGAGATCCTTAAGTTTTACTCAAGTTTTGAAAATGGTTCCTCTATCACTTTACTTTTAAAATTAATTATTTTATTTGTCATGTGTGTCTTATTTGATATGCCAAGGTCTATATCAACGTCAAAATTAATGATTTTTCCTTTAATTCTACAAATCAAAATATTTAAGATGGCAAAGAAGATGTTTTTGTTTTTAAAGTTAGGTCTTTTGTTTTTGTTTTTTTTTCTTATGGATGAATTGGGCTTAATGATATAATATGTATATTAAGTGTTGATATGAATACTAGCATATGAATTAAGACACAAATTATATATAACAAACCATTCATTTTGATGTAAAAGAGTGATAGAAAGACTTATTTAAAATTTAGACAAAACTTAGGGACCATACTCTTAAAATTAGAAACTCAAGGACTAAATTCAAATCATATAAAAACCTAAGGACTAAATATGATTTTTCCCTAAAATATATATATAAAAAAGGCGGTTAGCGGTTATAATCGCTAACCGCCTCTTAAAAAACCGACTAACCGCCCCGCCTAAGGCAGTTAGCGATTTTTTTCCAACCGCCTTGAAGGCGGTTATGCGGTTATACGGTTAGCGGTTAGTGGTTTTAGGCGGTTAGCGGTGGGTTACTAGGCCCAACGAGGCTGCCAAGCTCAACAAGATGAAAGTAGAGAAAAAGAGACACATAAATTATGTGGTTCGGCAAAGGCTTATCTACAAGTGAAAATCTTAGAAACGACATCTTTTCTTGAATAATTTGATTACAAGTGATTTGAACAATTTCAAATGTAAACAAACCCCTTAAATTAGGGTAAAGAGATCCCTTAAATTAGGATAAACACATTACCAACAAATGATTTTTATCCTTATCATGCCCCTTCAAGATGAACGATTTGTTAGCAAGTGTTAATCTTCAACATCAAATGGCTAAAAAATAGCTCCTATGGCCAGAACTTGGACATCGAGGACTATGGTCAGCATCAACAACTATGGTTGAAACTTAGACATTAATGACTTTGGTCAGCATCAACTACTATAGCCAAAACTTGATGAAGAGGATGCTATGACATGAATTGAAACATCAACTACTATGGCCAGAATTTGGACATTGGCGACTTTGGTTAGCATTGACAACTATGGTTGGAACTTAGACATCAGAAACTTTGGTTGACATCGGCTACTATGGCCAAAACTTGATGAAAAGGATGCTTCGGCGATGAAGTGTGTGTTCGGTCTAGCGGTGGCTCCAACTTGAGTCACACTTTAAGGAAGAGTGGGTCAAAATGAAGAAAAAAAAAATTGATATGTTGGGATTGAAAAAAAAAAAAGATTTGGTTTTTTTTTTTTGGGAGAACAAAGAAAATGGGAAAGAATCAATTTCAATTTTATTTTTTTTTTGTTTTTTTTATGAAAAAGAGAGAAGATGGGTATGGATGTGATGTTGGCCTGCTTGATGGTGCTTGTGCTTTAATTTGGAAATTTTGTGGGGTTGCAAAGTTGGACTCTGGGAGTCATATATGGTGGTGCTTGGGAATGGGATATTGTGGTGGTGGATTTTGTGGGTATTGTTGACTTTTGTTGTGGTTGAAGATGCATAAGGGATGAAGAAGAAAAAAAAAAACTAAGAAAAAAGGCAAAGGAATCAGTGTTTTTTTTTTTTTTAAAGTTTTTTTTTTTATTCAAAGGAATCAATGTTACTTGCATGAGTTTTGGGCTTTGATACAGTGTAGTAGTTTATAATAAAGAGAGACATGGAAATATATTACATATATGGTTTGAGCATAAGCATATATACATCCACATGTGAAAGCCTTAAAGCTACATCTTTAATTTCTTGATTAATTTGATTGTTTACAATGCTCTATTTATAAAACTTTACAAGTGATGATTTGAACGATATCAAATGTAAACAAATCTCATAAATTAGGTAAACAAATCTTTTAATTTAATGTAAACACATTATCAACAAATGATTTATATCCTTATCATGGCCCCCCTCAAGATGAACGATTCATTAGCAAGTGTTGATCTTGAACATCATATGGTTAAAGAATGGCTACTATGGCTAGAACTTTGACATCGAAGACTATGGTCAACATCGACAACAATGGTTGGAACTTGACATCAGCGACTTTGGTCGATATCAACTATTATAGCCAAAACTTGATGAAGAGGATGCTTTGGTGTTGAAATGTGTGTTCGATTTGGCAGTGGATTCCTTAAATAGGATAAATAAATCTCTTAATTTAAGATAAACAAAATTAACAACAAATGATTTCTATCATTATCATACCCCCTCAAGATGAATAATCTGTTAGCAAGCATTGATCTTAAACATCAAATGGTTGAAGAATGGCTACTATAGTTTGAATTGAAACATTGGTTGCTATGGCCAAAACTTTGACATTGGCTACTTTGGTTGACATCGACAACTATGGTTGGAACTTGGACATCAGTGACTTTGGTGGGCATCGACTACTATAGCTAAAACTTGATAAAGATGATGCTCTAGCAATAAAGCCCATTTTGAGTTTTCTTTTTTCATTACTTTTTATGTTAGATGTCAAGCTTAAGTGACATTTTGTACACATGTCAATATTTTATCAGTCTTATATAGCTTTTTATACATGTGGGAAAATTTTTTTTTAGGTTTTTAATTAGACCCTACATGGACAAAAGTTTCAAATTGATAAATTTGTAAAGTATAAGTATCAATGTTGTCACCTTTTAAAATCCATGTAGTACCTTTTGATAAAAAGGTAAACCATGTGTAGTACTTATGTATTGGACAAAAATTTTCTCCAATTCACTCTAATAAATGTCAAGTATCCTATAACATGTTTGTGTTCTTCAAAACTTAATGTTTGAATTCTTAAGTTGATAGAAAGAGAGTTAATGACTATTAAGAACATTAAAGAAAACATGTGTCTCTCATATTAAGTAACACTTGACATTAATTAGAGTGGAGTGAAAAAAATTTCCTCTGAACCAAATTTAACCCTAGGCAATATAATAGCTTCAAAGCTGTTTGGCCTATATTTGTGTAAATTGGATTGATACCAAATGCCTAGCTCGATCGAGAGCTAATTAAAGACGGGCCATCCTTCCAAACTTATATTTTTAGTTTAGTGCATGACACACAGACACACACACAAACAGAGATATTGCTATATATATATGTGATCATTAATCATAGTTGGCTGCATGCTCAAAGGATGTCTGCCTTAAGGATATTATTGATCGGCCAAACCTTGGACGTACACATTTTAATTTGTGTCTGGCATGATATGATATCCTCTAGTTTGATGGGAAATGGTGATAAGTAAAGGTTCATGATCATCGATCGCTTTAGAAGGATCTTGGGAAAGATTCTACTTGAATACTTTTGATCATGGTCTTTCAATGAAAATGAGTGTGTGTTAAGTCAAATGAGCTTCGATTGCGGGGATCAACCACTCTTATCAGTCATCATCCAGGCGCACGAGGAACGCAACAGCGCCCCAGCGCACAGTAGTGGCCGACACTCACTTTCATGTTTCAGTGATCATCCTTTTTTTTTTTGTTTTTTACATCGCCGTTTCGCCATGTCTTGCCAAGTATTTCTGTCACCTAGTGCTTCATCATAATTCTTACGTACATATAGAATATAGATAGACAAAACGCTACCATATCCTAAAATTACGGATCAAGTAACCCATTTATATATATATATATATATACACGCACAAAGATTCGATCCATTATATGTTATCTACAATTAATTTTATCATACTTAACTCTACACACATTTTTGGTTGAGACTTCCTCCGGCCGACAACTAAAAATATTTTCAATTTGACCAAAAATATTTTCGGCCGTATTTCATGGAAATAAATGGAGCCTAAGTCAAACGTTAAACACAAAATGATGGATGAAAGAACAAAAATGTTACCTCTCGGCCTTTTGGACGAAATAAGGACCAGTTGTATGGTAGAAACTAAAGCTTATTCTGTAGATATATAGGTTGAATGTGAGTGTGAGTGTGAGTGTGAGTGCAAGGCTGACTATCAGTCTTTCATAGCAAAAGACAAGAAAGAAACAGTACTTACACAGCATCACTCTCTCTCCGTACGACGTAGCTTTTGGATTTTTACTAATGCTCAGTTTTTGAGGCTATTTGTGTTACTTTGCATGGCACATCCTCCTCCTCTATATATACATCATTCCCCCATATAATCCATCGGAGAGGTCTAGCTTATAAGATAGCATGATGAGTTCATCAGAGAACACTTTCGTTGATGATCAGTCGTCTGACAAGAAGATCAAACGATCCTCAGTGCTGAAGCTATTTGGTTTTCCAGTGACTGGCTGTGACGTCGTGGCCGCAACAGTACCGTGTGATATTGGATATAGCAAGAGATCATTTGAGTGCCAGTACTGTCACCGGGAATTCTCGAACTCCCAAGCACTGGGTGGCCATCAAAATGCGCACAAGAGAGAACGGCAATGGGCCAAGAGGGCCCAGTTCCAAACCGATCATCATCAACGGTTTGTAGCAGCTACTGCGCATGCAGGGAGATCAGGATCGTTCTTTTATTCGAGTGGGTCCCCAAGCATCGGTGGTACACCTGTTGGGCACCCACATCAGGTTCCCGTTGCGGGCACAGGTGATCTGGCGCCCCCCAGAAAAGCATCGTTAATTTCCGAAGTGTATGGAGGAGACGACGTTGATCTCCACTTGAGGCTGGCACCCTTAAAGACCTTATAATTATTGAGCTGCAAATCATGTGATCATTTTATATATTATCATAGATAGAGTGTTCAGCAGTTTTTTAGGGGCCGCCATTAATAAAGTTTTTCACCAAAAAAAAAAAACCTATTTTTGTCTTTTTGAAATATTTTTAGGGTTTTTTGTTTTTTTTTTTAAGAGGAAATTATTCTTCTACTAAGTAATGATATATGTCAACTCTATATCTATATTATGTCTATCCAAAATTGATATGGCTTTTAAAATTATTATTGGATCAAAAGTAATCTATCAAAAATTCAATGGTAATTTTAAAAGTTGCATTAATTTTAGGTAAAAATAAGATTGACATATATTATTACTTTCTTCTGCTTATGCCATAGTTAAAGTTTTCAAGATGATTTTTTTTTTTNTTTTTTTCCTTTTCCTTCAAAAAATGGTAGGAGAAGGCGACCAACTGTGGCTACTTTACCTGAACGTCATTATAGTAGAGTAGTTTATACGTAAAAAATATTCAAGATGTTGTAGTTTGCACATAAAATGTAAATTTAGTTATAGTTTAGACATGATAATATATATGAGATGTTGCAAAATTTGAACCAATGTAAGATGAGCTCAAAAATTTAAGAGCTAAATCCGAAATTGGACATATAAAATAACCAAGACAATCTTCGGTGTCAACACATTTATAAACCTACTTGCTTGAGGATTATAATTTATATGTAATCTGGTTTAATATTGAAGCTGTCAAAATTTTGATTGTATCAAACCCTTGTAACTTGTAAGTGCTAAATGAAATTATTGAAATACACAAGGTAATCCCATTGTAGTTAAATGGGTTCTTGATATATAACAGTGTCATGAAATTGAATGTGAGAGACATTGAATAATGAGAAATTATTCTTTTTCAATTCCATGGTCCTCCCTCAGCTCAATTATTACAAATCCACCATTGGCAAGGATCCCACAATCCAACAGTGAATTTACAAGAGTTGGACAGGAGGAAAACTATGCGGTTGGACGTCAAGCATGTCTCTTACATAATAGGTCTTGGAAGTTGTGATCGTAAAATTTTATCCAACCCAAAATTGTACAAGATTTTTGGATACCAGCAATGTTAGTTGGTTGTCCATGAAATTTCACATTTTATTCAACATTCTAAGTTTACATATATTAGGCCTTTAGACATTTTGTTTCGATCTATTGTAGCATATATCTATGCATTTATTTTAGGAACTATTGATAGGACCCCATGTGCTTTAATTCACATTTTTTAACATTAAGACCCAAGTTATCAACTTTGTAAATTTAAGATTTGAGTTTACAGTTATTTTAAATCCAAAACTTTCATCCACTTATTCCTCAAATGAATAATAGAAATGATATTGTTATGAATATAAGTTTGCAACGGGATTTTAAATTTTTAGAGGGAACTTGAAACTCACAACACAAGGTTGATTTTAATTAATTATTCTCTATAAACTTTATTCCAAATTGTTCTTAAATATATATTACAAGACTACATAGACTAAGACTCTTGCTTGCACATAAACCTTTGACCTTTACGTGAAAAATAAACCTGTCTCCTCCTGGTGGGACTCTTCCGCTCTTTCGTGAGTGTTTCCAAGGGAGGAGCTATTGAGCTTGACTCCATACTTCTCACTTCCCTTTCCTTCCTCTTTTTTCTTCTTTTCTTGCTTTTTCTTTGTTTCTTTTTGTTTTCCTTTGGTTTTTTCAAACCCAGCGCCTCCCAACTCCTCTACCACCGCTTCCTAGCCCCTTGGCCCTATCCACACGGCTCTCCGGCCATATTCCACTACCCCTTACCGGTTGTTTCTTGGATCTGTAAAGGTTTACATATCTAGCTTTTTCAAGGCCAGATCTGTAAACTTTCGCCAACTTCGCTCTCAGATGCGCCCCACTCTATACTCCTAGATCTCTCCGTGTCCCGCTGCTCCCTTCCGCGCCACCATTGTGACGCTCAAGAAAAATAATTATTTAGGATAATAAAATACCCTTACAAGTATTAAAGAAACTATAATATTCTAAAGATATTTCTTTTACCACATTGAAATGTGACTTAAAAGTTAAGAACCATTTCTTAAGAGATTTTTACTATGAAGTTAACCGCTAAATATATAATATGTGTAGGACACATGGTAGAAATTTGAAGTCTATTATAACACTTTTTAGACTCCAATACAATGAAAAGTGTAAATAAACTTTAAACTAGAAAAATGATAAAAATAGGGTCAAATGAACTCCGATTTTATTTGATTGATTCAATAGCCAGAATACTCGTCTCGTAGTCCTTTATTTACCCTCCAAATTTTATAATTTTTGGATTTTGGTAAGAAGTGAAAACTCATCCAAACTGCACTGCATGGTGGCTAGACGAAAAAAGAAAAAAAGAAAAAACTGCAGCTAGGTTATACACTCACATCACTTTTAGACCTTTAATAGAACTACTAGTTGCATTTGTAATGATGAAGGATCAAAAGATAAGATATGATAATCTTTAGTAATAAATGAGGGATTAATGGCATGTGAATGTGAAGATGTGAGTTTAAAAAAAAAATCTGATAATAAGTCGTTGAAGCACCCTAGCCAGTCGTTGAAGAAAAAGAAAAAAAGAAAAAACTGCAGCTAGGTTATACTGATACACACACGTCACTCTCAAACCCTTAATAGAACTACTAGTTGCATTTGTAATAATGAGGGATCAAAAGATAAGATATGAGAATCTTTTAGTAATAAATGAGTGATTAATGGCATGTGAATGTGAAGATGTGAGTTTTTTTTTAAAATCTGATAATAAGTCGTTGAAGCACCCTAGCCAATTGATAAAAAAAAATGGAAGGAATGATCTTAGCCTTCCAAAGTTTTTAAAAAATGGAGAAAAACATCACTTTCACTTTCACTTCACTCTCGGCTTTTCACTTTCAAAACAAAAGAAGAAAAAGTTTTCTTTTCTTTTCCTCTCACTGCCAGAAGAGGGATAAGCTAAGTGAGTTGGCTTTCATCCGGTATTTTCTAGGTAAGTAATTAAAGTTAAAAGTTTTCATTTTTGCTTTAAATGTATAGTTTTATATCTAGAGAATATTTTAAATAAAGTTTTAAACTCTACTTTCATATATATTGTTTATTTAAATATCAAAATGCGGTTATGATACCCAAATTTAATTAGATATTCCATAAATACGCCGTTACGTTGTTTAAAGTTTTAAAACATTTTTAAGCATTAGTTATACTAATATTGTTATTCTGCCAAAATTTTACAAACTATAATATGAATTATTCATAATTATGTTGTTATGTCGTCCATGTATTTTTAAAAAATTATACCCATTATTTATAGTGATAGAGTTACTATATCTATTTTTATGCAAAAATATTAAGCCTTTAGCATATTAATGTTGTTATAATGCATATTTTACTTTAATAGTATTTTAGGCATTAACTATATAAATGTCATAGTAATACCCACACGAAAAATATGTAATAATATTAATACCATTTTTATATGCTGTAATAATGCCTAGATAAAATTAAGAAACTAAAATAAACTATTTTTGTATATCTCACTGTTTGGTTGTATCAATTGTGTGAGATAGTGTACTCTAAAAGTATGACAAGTATGATCACCAAGTATGTAGTATGGTGAGTGGATTTTTGGCATTTGGAAATCTCCTACGGCATAGGTCTCATAGGTAAGTGATAAAAAAGAAAAAAGAAAAAAGAAAAGGTGAAGAAGTGAGATAAGGCATTAGGATAATAAAAAAAAAAGGGGGAGGGGGGGTTATTATTAATAAATAAGAGTAATTAGTAAAAATGAATAAATTGATCTAATATGATTTAATGAAATTCTTAGCTAATGAAAAGATTAAATTAAATTGCAGTATTTGCCAGTAATGTGTTTACATTTGCAGCCTACAAGACTTGTAAGTATAAATTACTTACTAAGAAATTATACTAATTTTCATAATATAATGATTGCAGATTTATTTATTGACTGCTTAAAACTGTTTGCATGTGATTGATGCATTTTGTGAATACTGTTAAAACTAATAAATATGTTATAACAAAACTGGTGAATAGCAGGGGTGATAGCTGCCAGTGAGACCTTAGGCTCCCTTGAAAGATTTAATAATAACAAGCTAGGACCATTGGCTTCCAGTAGCAAACAAATAAGCTTCATATAGAGGTAGTGTCGGCTTAAAAAATATCCGTTAACTCAGTGTAGCTTTCATGAGTAGAGTGAAAGAAAATAAATTAGACTTGCATTGAAGACTATCATTTCATCTCATTATTATTTTATTGCTTTAGACGTATATGTATTTATGTATTTTCTTGTTATGAGTTATGAAATGCACACAACATACACACACACACACACATACACTATATATGACTGAAGTTATATTATTTATTAGCTTTTTCATATGCTTATCTTATTAGCGTGTTAAATGATTTCTGTTTAGAATTTTTTTAGCTAATTTTATAATCATGTGAAGATGTTATTTTCATAAGTGTGATAACTAATGAAATCAGTAATCCTTATATTTATTGAAAAGTTAACTTACTTATTATCCATATCATTGTAGTAATATCCACAATTACATAGAGGAATGTGCAGGAATGGAGGATGATGATCAGGATGGTCAAGCTTCTTATGCCGATCTTGATATATATGGATGAGGCTATCTATTGCTTATTATTATGATAGACTACCTTGCTTAGTCTATATGTTGCTCTCTCTCTCTCTCTCTCTCTCTCTCTCTCTCTCTCTCTCTCTCTCTTCTCTCTTCTCTCTCTCTCTCTCTCTCTCTCTCATATATATATATATATATATATATATATATAAGATTATGTATAGGTCTTCCTTTATTTTGTAATGTAACATTATTATAGTTATTTTTGTAAAAATGTTACATGTAGTACATATGTTATTGCTTTAGTTTGTATTTAATATGTAAGAACATCATGTTTATATTTATTTATCATGAGTTATTTTAGATTGCTCTAAAGTGTTATGTGAGGATTACCATTCTCATTAATAAGGATAAACATAAGTAAATGTATTCTTAAATGTTTATGTCAATATGCTAAGCTAATAAAACAAATTATGCTATTGTACAAAAAAAAAAAAAAAAAAAAAAGAAGAAGATATGTAGTTATATATTTTTTTTCGCTGTGATAATTTATTATCTCTGATGTAGTAATGTTACGTGGTTATTCGGACAATACCACTTATGCATTGTAATAAAAGGCGTGGTGTTACAACCATCTGGCAACCACGCGCTATCTTTGTGGATCTGACTCACCTGCAAGTGTACTCCATGCGCAGGCGCGTGTATTCCCCTCTCCGGCTCGTGGTTTCTCCGGCTTGTGATTCCACCGCCCTTTACCATTGTAGCTATTTTTTGATTTTTGTTGTTTTATCCTTCTTCTCTCTCGTCTCTCTCTCTCTCTCTCTCTCTCTCTTCTCTCTCTCTCTCTCTCTCTCTATATATATATATATATATATAATTTATATAAGACTTATGTATAGGTCTTCCTTTATTTTGTAATGTAACATTATTATAGTTATTTTTGTAAAAGTGTTACATGTATACATATGTTATTGCTTTAGTTTGTATTTAATATGTAAGAACATCATGTTTATATTTATTTATCATGAGTTATTTTAGATTGCTCTAAAGTGTTATGTGAGGATTACCATTCTCATTAATAAGGATAAACATAAGTAAATGTATTCTTAAATGTTTATGTCAATATGCTAAGCTAATAAAACAAATTATGCTATTGTACAAAAAAAAAAAAAAAAAAAGAAGAAGATATGTAGTTAATATATTTTTTTTCGCTGTGATAATTTATTATCTCTGATGTAGTAATGTTACGTGGTTATTCGGACAATACCACTTATGCATTGTAATAAAAGGCGTGGTGTTACAACCATCTGGCAACCATGCGCTATCTTGTGGATCTGACTCACCTGCAAGTGTACTCATGCGCAGGCGCGTGTATTCCCCTCTCCGGCTCGTGGTTTCTCCGGCTTGTGATTCCACCGCCCTTTACCATTGTAGCTATTTTTTGATTTTTGTTGTTTTTTCCTGTGTATTTTCGCTGCATTTTGTGTGTTTTGCTACTTTCTTGTTGTTGTGTGGTTTACTGTCTCCAAGCTCTTATGTGGTTTGATATTTCAATGGAGACTTTTGTAGACGACGTATGTTCCTCTTCAACGGATCCCGTTTGGATTTTGGCAATACTTTTCCTGCAAGAACCACTTGACGTATGTTCCTCTTCAACGGATCCCGTTTGGATTTTGGCAATACTTTTCCTGCAAGAACCACTTGACGGTGGTTGCTGCCTTAACCGCTTGGGGCTCTTAATAGAGCCATTTTGTCTTTGTTTACTGCTTTGTACAGCCCTTGAAAAGACTTAGATCCTTTTAAGATCTATTATCTATTGTTTGTTTCGTTTCATGTTGTCTTTTTTGTTTGGATGTGTTGTTGTTGGGGAGCCCACCGCATTTAGTTTGTTTGTTTCCTTGTAACCCTTCATCCCACCGTTGGATAGATAATTAAAAAAAAAAAAAAAAGAGAGACCTATGACTAACACGTAGGCAAAGGTTTTTATTCCCCAAATCTAGGGGATCGTAACATTCCTCCTCCCGTTAAAAACCTTGTCCTCAAGATTTTAGAAATCTTGCTATTAAATCCTTGGCCCAAATAAAAATACTGAAAAGGTCCACATTCGTCACGTCAGGTCACTTGCGCCTTATGCAAAATCCCCATGCTGCAATTTCTTTTTTCTTTTTTTCTTTTATTTGAATTTGCAAATAACCTTTAGATTGTTACAATTAAGTTTATTCAAGTTATTTCAATTTTAGCATGAGCCTCTTTATTTTTTCCTAAGAAAATTTGTAGAAAAGTACGTTTTTCTTTGTTTTCTCAATTTTTTTTAATTCAAAAATAAGAGCATGATGTATAATCATTTTGAAATGATTTTGATTTTTAGGAAGGATTCTCTTAACTCAGGAGAAACTTTACTTATCATTTTTGATATTTAGACACTTTTTGTTGTCCTACCCTTAAAGTTAAAAAAGTTGTCATATTTTAAAAATTTGTAATGTCATTTTTACCATTAAAGTTTAGGGTTAAATTAGATGGTAAACAGATAAGATGTTCCTTATACCCCTGTAGAACTAATAAATACAAAACTACCCTTTATTAATTAATTAATTAATTAATTAATTTTTTTAAAAAAGGTTTATGGTCGTGGGTCACCAAACCCACGCCATGGCCTTGGCTGTGGGTTTGCCAAACAAACCCACGGCTTCTGTTTTAATTTTTTTTTTAAAATGAGGGTATTTTGAAGATTTTGATATTCTCTTTTAGGATTTAATATAAAATTTTAACGGATGGATGACATTGCAAATTTTTAAAACATAACAATCCGACATTCCAACTATTTAAATTTTAAAGATATAATTGTAATAGTGCCTAAATATAAGAAAGTAAGTGAAGTTTCTCCTTAACTTTTTTAGAACATAATTGTAAGAACAATTGTTTTTGACAAAACCGTAGTTAGTTTATTCAAAATATATAAATGTATTTTTTAATAGAAATTTCGGCCAATGGAGAATTTTTCATCTAGCCGAAAATTTCTCCGAGTAAGTATTTTTTGTTTGTTTGGGAATTTGTTGAAATAAAAATGCAGATTTGATTTTCTGTAAGTTTTCAAAAGATTTTCGTTCTTGAAAGTTTTGCAAAGAACACCATAAGAACGGAGTTTTGAAGAAAGATTTTTTACAAAAATTGTTTTTCAAGTTTTGATCTATTTGGTTAGAGTTTTGGGCCCTAAAATGTGTTTTTAGATTTTTGGGCCCAAATGAGTTTATTTTTTTAGGCCTTGGGTCTGGGTTGGTCTAAGCCCATAGAGGGCCCTACTTAGTAGGGAGAGGTTAGCCCAAGTGGGCCAGTCCAAACTCAGTCCTCATGTTAAAGCGTAAGCCACCAAGAGTGATGAAGGGCCCATTGGGGTTGGGTCAAGGGTCTATTGGGCCTTCACTTATGGAGCTGAGGCTTTGTTCGACCCAAGGGAGCCTACCAGGCCTATATGGAGGGTCCAGGTCGGCCTTTTTCAAAATAAAGGAAAAAAAAATAAAATAAAACAAAGCAAGCAAGAAAAAAGAAAATAGAAAAGAAAAAAACAAAAATTAATCAAGGATAGTTAAATAAGACTAGTGGCATCTTAGGGTCAAACCCTAGGCTTCTTTGAGAGGTTCCAAAGACGTAGAAAAGTTGAGAAAGGTCATGATAGGTCAAAGTAATTAAGTAAGGGCCAACCCCTAACTGATAGTGCTTCTCAAATTAATTAAGGAAAAAGTGTAAAATAAGTTTTTATAGTTGTTCTAAATTATAGATTATTTTTTGTGGTATAAAAAAACATGCAGAAGTCTTTATGATTGGCTCAAAATAACAAATTATTCTCTGAAGTAAATTTCTGTTAATTATTTTAATAAAAATTGTTAGTCTGTCACGTCAATTATTTTAACAATAATGCGCTATCCTATTGATCTGACGTGACAGACTAACGGTTTCTATTAAAATGATTGACAAAAATTTGCTTTAGGGAGTGATTTGTTATTTTGTCTAACAACAGAGATCTCTTCATTTTTTCTTATACCATATAGAGTAATCTGTAATTTAGGCCAGCCACATATGCCATTTTTACATTTTTCCCATTAATTAAGTACGAATACTACTCTATAGCCAACATAAGAGTGAATAAAATAACGCCAACGGGGTTGGTGGAAGATGAATAAACATTGCGTCAACCGGTGGGGTGGGTAGCGGTAAATATATATCACAGTCCAGGCTGATTCAACAGTGAATCAGCTTGGATCTGTGAAGGTGGATCCCATGATTAATTAATTAATTAATTAATTAATTATTTTTTTTTTTTTAAATTCTGATCCATGCTCAGACTGATTCACTCAGGGCTGATGTATATTAGCACTCGGTGGGTAGATATTGATCTGGAATGTGAAAACAGTTATTAGTTGACAGGACGCGTAAAACATGTCTAAAGATCGAGGATGCCTGAAAAACACAAACAGGTAGCAGCTACAGCTAGTGTGCTCTTGACAAGGAACCCATACCACTTTGCACCCTCCATCCATGTAAGCTCCACTTGGAGTTTACAATTCAATTAGTGAACCAGTTTTGAGGCTGAGTTTTTGCAGTTTCCGTTGCATCTTTTGCTTTGCTCCAATCTGGTCATTAAAATCAACAATATAAGCTACCTAAGAAACCATCAAAGGTGATAGTTCAATGGTTTCAAGAAAATTTTCAAGTGGTTAGATATGCATTAGGGTCTGGATTCGACTCTCGTAATGAAAATCTCTTAGTCTATTAGTGTTTGCTACTTTAAATCCCATTGATGTTCTAGTGGAGCGAATGTTAAGCTATGCCTCGGTCAGTATTGAGGGAGCGCTTGCAGTTCCCACCGTCTAGGCCCTTTTTGACCGGCATCCTGCGGGTTAAGAGCTAGTATGGTTATGCCCAAATAGAATAGCTACAATCGACTTCTCCTTCCAAACCTTTCAATTAAAAAAAGAAAAAAAAAAGCTACCTGAGTAAAAAAAATGAAAACAAAAATCAGGTTTGACCAGCTAGGCATATATATAAAATTGATAAAAGGAAAAAATGAAATAAAGGTCACACACTAGCTCTACAAAATGATCCAGTTGAATGATAAAGCCCAAAATGTCCGTAATGCATACAAGCTGACAATATGCTTATTTGCATGGAGTCCATATTTATTCACCATTTCCCTCCATCCCCCTTCAAAATCTTCCACCGATTCCAGATTATAGAGCCGATGAAACTCAGCTTTCCAATCATCATAATGTGATCCGAGTAATACAGAAAACCAATCTGAAAACTTTGCAATGATATGCCAAATGCAAAGGCATGTTTCGTTTCAATCATTTCAATAGCAATAGCCTCTTTTCATCCACATGTTGTGGTCAGTTAATTATTTTGCCTGTGGAGCCTTTTCTTTCATGAAGTCCAAAAATGTCTGTACAGAGCAATTAAAATCACATAAACGAACTAAGCTTAGCAAGAACAAGGTCAATATAACTAACTCCTTAAAAAGATTACATAATAGAAATCTGGTTAATCTTTTTATGATAAATCACATGCAACATCATAATACCTCACATGCAGCACAGTCATATATCAGCAAAACATTGCATCAGACACTCTTAAGGCAAAATCAAGCATAAATCTATTCCTTATGTTTCTTAGTTTTGTTATTTTCGCACCCCATTCAAAACTCAAGCACAAGTTTTTTTTTTTTTTTTTTTTTTAATGACGAAAAATTTTTCCAAGACATGACCATTTCGTATACCCACTTATGTTAGGTAAACTTTAGACTTGTGTAAAGCGCCCTTACCACATAGATCGAATAATACCCCGGCTTCGCCGACGGATTGACTCCAAAAAATTATTTACACTCAAAAAAATTCAAACCTCAAACTTCATGAGACTACCACAAACACCAAGACACAAAATTGGAAGATCAGTGTAACACTATTTGGAAAATAAAGGTCAGGCATATTAAATGTTTATTTTGCAGCCCATCCAAGAGCTGGCAGTTAATGTCTGACATGATCATGAATACTCCTCGCCCAACCCCATCCTTGCCTCGAGTACGATGACATCTAATTGAAAATTCACATTGTTCTGCAAAACTGCAATAAAATTCGTAAGGAGCTTGTTGGTAAACAAATCTTTGGCCTATAAATGGAACAAGGTTCCGAGAAGTTTGTTGTGACAAAATTGTGTTGTCAGGTTGTGGCAACCCGGTTTCATAGCATATATATTTTACAAATCATTGAAAGTATTATGGTAACAATAAATTATTCTCTAAAACAACATATGATTGACTTAATCTTGTCATACACTTAAACATATTTTGAAAAATATTAAACTTTTATTCTTTCTCAACATATTTAGCATTTATAAAACACCTAAAATCATCTATAAAATCCTTTTAAAAACATAAAACAAATGTTTTCCTCAGTGGCGTTCCCTTTATGGTGCCAATATCATCCTGAGAATAATCTGTGCCATTTTTAGAAGATTCCATCACTACACTTGTTCCTTCTGACATTGTTTGCTTGATAGATGGATGAAATCTGTTATGTGCAATGCAAGTCATTATGTTGTGTTAGAATATTAGTCTTATGTTTATCTCTTTTGTTATTTTGGTAAGATTAGGTTTATCTCTTTTATGAGTCTTATTGATAAGATATGAATATCTATCTATCTTGGATGAAGATATATATACTTATCTTATATTAATAGTAGTAGAGTTTGAGTGTCGGTATAGAGGTTCACTTCACGTAGAATACTCTTCTTTATTGTAATGTGTCTTTAAATACTATACTATTTGTCAATTAAGGAAACCAATCAAGAAAAATATTCAAACCTTGAGTTTGTAAGAGTTAAAAGCACATTTAATTGCTCAATAGGAGGTCTAGGATTCTTCAAAAATCCTACAAATCTATCTTTCCTTTTAAGTTCACATCCCACGTTACGTACGCATGTAATAAAGTGGAATCAGAGACAGGTTCTCATAACCCACAGCCATAGGTTCAAGTTATGGAGGATCATCTATATCAACGTGTTGATGATATTCTGTAAGAATTCGTAAAAAAATGGGATGAGTTGTTTGCAAGATTCGAGAGCTGTTTTGCTAAATATAAAAATGGAGTTCAGCATTGTGAGTAGCAACAAATGGTGCTAGCACCGTATTCTGTGCAACAAAAAATATCAACCGCCCATAGCCACCACCATGTCAAGCTGCATGACCCTCTCCACCAAAATTATGAAGTAGTGGTTGAAAATGGTGATCACCACAATCACATGCTTACTGACAAAGAGGAAACGACGAAGGATGGAGAAGCAAAAAAAAAGAACCAGACACAGAAGTTATAATGTACGGCGTTACCATCAACAATAAAGCGGAAATCTACGGTGTTGTGTGGCCATGAAAGAGCACCACTATGAGTAGCCAACCTGAGAGCCTTATCGCTGTACATGCCTATGAATGCACATAAAGGTTTGCACGGTCATCACATTGCATTGCCAATTGATAAATCACCTAAAGAACGACCACAACGGAAGCATTTGAAATGTCAGATCCATGGTCCAAGTCCCCGTCACACGTTACATCAAGAAATAAATTTTTTAGACCTTGAGGACAAGGTCCATTTCAAGGCGGGTGGAGCATTACATGCAATGCGAGTCATTATGTTGTGTTAGAACACTAGTATTATGTTTATCTCTTTTGTTATTTTGGCAAGATTAGGTTTATCTCTTTTATTTTGTTTATGAGTCTTATTGATAGGGTATGAATATCTATCTGTCTTGGATGAAGATATACATACTTATCTTATATTAATAGTAGTAGAGTTTGAGTGTCGGTATAGAGGTTCACTTCACATGGAATACTCTTCTTTATTGTAATGTGTCTTTAAATACTGCACTATTTGTCAATTAAGGAAACCAATCAAGAAAAATATTCAAACCTTGAGTTTGTAAGAGTTAAAAGCACCTCTAATTGCTCAATAGGAGGTCTAGGATTCCTCGAAAATCCTACAAATCTATCTTTTTTTTTTTTTTTTTAAGTTCACATCCCACGTTACGTACGTATGTAACAAAATTGCAGATAAAGAACCTGCGGGGAAACACTTAACAGCTTAACAAAAAAATGCACCTGAAGGATATATATATATATATATATATAGAGAGAGAGAGAGAGAGAGAGAGAGAGAGAGGCATGCAGCTTAAATTCCTTGTACTCCAAAGTATATAGGCAATGCAAAAGGGTGGAATACCATGAAGGTTAAAAAAAAAATTATTAAGTTAGGGTATCATTTCACTGGTTTCTAGAAAACCATATTTCTTGATTACAGAATATAAGTCCTATCATTCTTAAATCTTAGGTATCAGAACTTCATCAAATATGCTCTTTAATCTTAATTTTTTACCAATTCCCACCCACTTTGGTGGCATCAAAAGAACTGCATTAGCTTAGTACCCAAGCTAAAGACAACTCTGGCAGCAACGATCATAATCAAAGCATTTTGTTTCCAAAATAGGATCTCCAAGAGTCAGATACCAATTACTAACAAGGAAGTTGAGGAAGGCATGGTTATTTTAATCTTAGAACCTTCATCATTTATGGGTATTGGCTTAGCGCATTAACCAACGAGTAATGCTATATAGCATATTCCTATCCCACCATCATTACACTATATTGATGTAGCATTGTCAGTCCACCATTGACATGATAGGATGGTGGTGCGATGGGAGTATGCTATTTAGACTCTCTTAACCAAACAAGATGTGTATGTGCATGTGCAATGCATTTACTTTCAAAAGAATATCAACAAACTAATCCTAACTGAATAAACATAAACGCCTGCTTAAACAAAGGCTGCTCTCAAAAACATAGGTCCTAATCACTTCCTAACCAACCTTGTCAAATATTGATTTCCCAAAAGAGACCAAATGCCCCAATTGAATCAAATTACATGAATAAAGCTCCAAACTAAACCCAATTTTTTTTTCTTGAAAACTAAACTCCACAATGCAGCTTTGATCTCCAACTCATTCAAATCCCTTCCAACCATTCTCACATAGGTCTCTTAGAAATAAACAAAACCCACAAAAATATTTCATCCGGAAAACTTGATCCATCCGTTTCCAACCTCCACAAGATTCATATCTCATACACTTTTAAAAATCCCACAAAAAGACATAAAGAACAACAATCACTAACATGAAAAATGAGATACATCTATAAGTTAATTCAATTAAATAACACTTCTAAACAAACCAATTATCAAAAAGAAAAAGAAATATACATTTATACGTACTTGGGTTCGATCTAAGAACCATAAAAGTGTGTTACTTAATGGTCAATAACGGCCAGAAAATTAAAGAAATAGAGAGAGAAATTGTGAATAAAGTGGATGACATTGATCAAGGCTAGAAATGCTCGAACTACCATCACTCATCTTTGGGATGTCCATGGGAATAAGGTGGATGACATTGATCAAATTAAGGAAGTTGATGTTTCTTTCTATAAGCAACTCTTGGGTGCTAACCAGAGGCCTTTTTCTGAGGAGCAAGCTGCTAGAGTTAGTCATCTCATATCCTCTTCTATTCCAAAAAGTAGTGTTGCCCAGCTGGTTGTAGATGTCACGATTGAGGAAATTCGGTCTACAATTTTCAATATGAAAGCTAACAAGGCTCCTGGCCTTGATGGCTTTTCCTCTGATTTTTATAAATCTGCTTGGTCTATTATTGGGAGTGAAGTTGAAGCTGCTGTAAAGGAATTTTTTGATACCAGGCTGCTCCTCAAGTAGGTTAATGCTACTATCTTAACCCTTGTTCCCAAGAAACTAAATCATGCTGCTATGTGACTTCAGACCTATTGCATGTTATAATGTGTTGTATAAATGCATTACCAAGATCCTCTCTAACAGGATGCTTCCTTTCTTGAGTGATCTCGTGGGCTCTAACCAATTAGCCTTCATTCCTTCTGGAACCATTTCTAAAAATGTTCTTCTAGCTCAGGAGTTGGTTAGGAATTATCACAAGAAGGAAGGTAATCCGAGATGCACTTTAAAGATTGATCTAATGAAGGAATATGACTCGGTAAATTGGGAGTTTCTCCTCCATTGTCTTCATTGTTTTGGTTTCCCTTTGAAGTACATTGGTTGGATCAGGGCTTGTATCACTTCCCCTAGATTCTCTATATGTCTAAATGGGACTTTAGTTGGCTGTTTTGAAGGGAGAAAGGGTTGTGTCAAGGAGACCCTCTTTCTCCATACCTTTTTGTTTTAGCCATGGAGGTTTTTTCTCGGATTATGGAAGATCGCACAAGGGCTTCTACTGGTTTTAAGTTTCATCACCGTTGCTCCTGCTTACGGTTAACACATCTATGTTTTGCTGATGACTTGCTCTTATTCTCTAAGGCAAGTTTTTCATCTATTCATGTAGTTAAAGCTGCTTTGCAGGAATTCGAGGATCTCTTTGGTCTTAAAGCCAATCCTTCTAAAAGCTCTATGTTTGCTCTGGAATTTCTGATCGTTTGAAACATCTTTTGCTGGATGAGTTACAAATGTCTAAGGGCCATTTTCAGGTTCATTATCTTGGAGTCCCTTTGATCTCAACTCGGCTTTCTTCATCTGATTGTCTCGTGCTATTGGACAAGATCACAGGCCATATTGATTCCTGGACTTCCAAATTTCTCTCTCATGCTGGTAGGCTCCAATTGTCATCCTCCATTCGTTATAGTATTCAAGTGTTTTGGTTTGGAATTTTTATACTCCCCAAGAGAATTATTAGAGCTATTGGACATAGGTTTAATCAATTTTTATGGACTAGAAAAGATGTTGGAGCTGCTAAAGCTAAGGTAGCTTGGTTTGAAGTTTGTCGACCTAAGAAAGAAGGAGGTCTTGGTTTGAAGAGTCTTGAAGTTTGGAATCAGCCCTCTATGCTTAGACATATTTGGAGACTCTTTGCCCATTCTGGTTCTCTTTGGGTTACCTAGGTCCATGAACACTTATTAAGAGGGAGGACCTTCTGGTCTATTCGTATCAATCATAACTGCTCATGGGGGTGGAGGAAACTTTTGAAACTAAGAAGTATGGCCAAGCCTTTCCTTAAATTTGAGGTGGGGGATGGGACTAAAATCCACATGTGGGTGGATGATTGGCATCTTGTTAGGGCTCTCCTTGATAAATATGGATACAGAATTATCTATGATACTCAAAGTAGTGTGGATACTCGGCTTGTGTCTGTGTTGATTAATGGGGAATGGTGTTGGAGACTAGCTCGCTCTAAAGCCTTGGTGGAGATTCAGAGTAGGCTTCCAGAGATTGCTCTTGGGGAATCAAATAGGGCCATCTGGGTTGCTTCAAAAAATGTCTCCTACGTTAGCTCTGCTACTTGGGACACTCTTAGAAGGCATGGTCCTATAGTGGAGTGGTGGTAACAACTTGTATGGTTTCCTTATGCTATCCCCAAGCAAGCTTTTGTTTTGTGGCTAGTTATGAGGGATAGGCTTTCAACTGGGGATCGTTTAGCCAACTGGGGGTATATTGGTAATGTCCAATGCTTGTTTTTGTAGAAATGGTCTTGAGAGTTGTGCGCACCTCTTTTTTGAGTGCAGCTTCAACTCACGGATTTGGAAGGCAGGGATGGCTAGATGTAATGAAGTCAATCCTACTCTCCTTTTGCAAGATGTGATTAATCTGGGTTGTAGAAAATGGACCAAGAAGTCCATGTATGATACTATATGCTAGTTGGTTTTGAGTTCCACAATTTACCATCTGTGGAGAACTCGAAATGACATCAAGCATTCTACTATCCCTAGAACAGAGGAACAAATTCTGAAGATGATTATTTGGGGAGTGCGAACCAAGATTATGGGAAGAGGGCATTTCAAAGGCAACCGTGAAAATGTCCTTCTCTGTCAAAATTGGAACATTCCTTTGGATGTCCTGATTTAGTGTTCTGCTGTCTTTGGTTTGGACGTTTGTTGTATTTCTCTGGTTTTATTCTGATTGTTTGTTTTGTTGCTTAATCTTTGTGGTTGTGGGAGTTTGCAGTTTCGTTTGATTGTTTTCCCAGCAGGTCTCTATCTTGTTGGGATACCTACTTGTATTCTCCTTTTTGTTGAATGAAATTCTCTCTTATTCATCAAAAAAAGAGAAAGAAACTGTGAAATTGGTGGGGAGGGAGAAACGCGCATCCTTGAGGAGAACGATAAGGATTTTCAGGGGAGGAGGGCTATTGTGCGCCGTATAGATACACAGCTTTGTCAAGTGCGCATTACGATTTTCAGCCGTTGGATCAAAATGGGGCTATATATTTTGCTAGAACGGGCCCGTGATATGTGGGGATCGGTGCTTACGTGTGCAAGGAGCGCACGAAATGGATGGCCTAGCCACAAGAACTGCGTGTAGTGCTTAGCCTTGTCCCTGATGGCGTACGTTAGACGAAACCCTAATGTCTCTAACTTTTAGTAATAGGCCCAAGCCCCAAGGTCCAAGGCTTTTGTTCAAGTATAATAGTATTAGTGGGCTTGACAAGGTATTCGTGTTCTCGTTGCTGAGAAGTAATTATTGAGATAAATTTCAGATAATTTCTTGAACTTTTAGCTCTTGTGGCATGCTCTCTAATCTTTAAAAACTCTCACTTTGGTACAATGAACTTCTAATGTCTATTACTTACCCACATCTGTTAGAATTTTTCGTTAAATCCTAATAGATGTGTGTAAAAATTCTCGAAATACCCCTCCTTTTAAATTTTTTAACAATTTTTGTTTTTTTTTTTTAAAAAAAAATACAAAGGTATTTTGAAAATTTTAACATGATTTAACGATGAACCTACGAGAATGGGGTAAAGTGAGAGAAGTTAGAAGTTCAAGGTACCAAAGTGAGAGTTTTTAAATATTATGGAGGGCATGTCAAAAAAGCCTAAAGTTCAAGGAGTTTATCTGAAGTTTTTCTTAATTATTACTAATAAGTCATGAAACCTAATTTGAGGCTTGTGCATGAGATAATTAAATAAATGTAGCTTGATCAGGTTTCCTATGTCACGACAAGATATGATTAGATCAAGATGTTTGGATTCATGTAACAGATCATGTATTTATTTATGTAGTAAGTAAGAAAAAGATAACATTCACACCTTATTGTTGGGGTGAGCATTGGAGGTGGCAGAGCATAAATGAAGTCGAAATATAACATCCACCTCAACCATTTTTGGAATGTCGAAATAACCTCTGGTTTTTTCTAATGAAGGTCATTTTCGTTCGTCCTTCCTCTGAAATGTCGGTGGTGAATCAAGTAAAAGCCACATAAGAGATATGAAGAATATGAGGACGCCTTATTTCTTCCAATCATCCCAAGCAAATGCAAACACAAATGGAGAGAGAGAGAGAGAGAGAGAGAGAGAGAGAGAGAGTAAAATGCAAATGCAAAAAAACCCATGACCCATGCCCGTAGGGTAAGAACTATTATATATATATTATATATAATATATATATATATATATATTTAAAATGAAGGACGTGTCGAAGTTAGAATTTCATCGAAAACGGAAACCAACATCCCCCCCACCCCCGTTTCCGACGTTCATTGGAAACAAAAATGGACCTCATCTCAGCTGAAAATAATAAAACGAACCCAAATAAAACCTAGAAGGGGGTTGAATAGGTGTATACCAAATTAACACGAAATTAAAAAAATTAAATTGAATCACACAAACAAACACAAAATATTCTGAAAGCGATAAATCAAGCAAACCCAAGAAATCAACGCACTATAGAAAAACGAGAAATTACAAGGTGTTCATACTAACAAAACCTTTTATGAGAGACACACTTTTGTACTAGACAAGTGACCTGCTTGCTTGCTACTGTAGTAGTTCTCATAGAACTTCTAAAAAATTCTTATATTGATCTCCTTTACCGGAACCTCTGCTAGACTTCTAGTGTTGTAAATAAGGATTATGTGATACTCAATAAACTTTAAGAGAGGAACAATTTGATTGCTCTAAACAAGCCTAAACCTCTTTTAGCATAATTAAAATAACCTTTAAACCCCTATAGAAAAACGTATGAGAAGACTTCTTTATATAGAGTAGGAAAACTCGGCATTCAAGAAACAAATCGGATTCCAGAATATTTCAGGATTATTGGTCCGTTTGAACTGATAAGTGTCCCGTTCGAACTGTACTAGGTTAAATGCTGGAAATCAAGATTTCTCAAAGTGGCGTGTTCGAACTGATAATGGAATAGGTAATGGAATGACGCTCTCTAGAATAGCCTTAAATAAATTCGTTCGAACCGCACTTGGAACGAAGAATGGAACGGAGCTCTTTAGAACTCCGAAGAAACTATCCGTTCAAACTGGTATAGGAATGGAAGATAGGATGACATTCTCTGGAACTCCTTCAATTAAACCAGTTCAAACTGGACTTGGAACGAACCTCTCTGGAAGTCCTTCAATAAAACCCGTTCGAATTGGACTTGGAATTGAACTTGGAACGGAGCTCTCTAGAAGTCCTTTTATAAACCCGTTCAAACTAAACTTGGAATAGAACTTGGAACGGAGCTCTCTGGAACTCCTTCAATGACATCTGTTTGAATTTAACAGCATCCGATCGAACTGAGACCAATTAAAAACAAAACTTACATATAAAATTCGAACTACATTTTGTCCAATAAGTCTCAATTACAAAAATCATTTTGGGACATCAAATTAGCCAATCCAAAAACTAACAAACTCCCCCTTTGGCAATTCGGTGACAAAAATACTTTTGATCCCAAAATTAAATAAGAGAGCATAGAGAATAAAAATTTAAGACAAAATGTTTATCAACAGAAATGTTCATTACAAATCAAAATTACTCCCTCGTTTTGTCCCTGAATAACAAAGGGGAGATAAATAGAATCAACCATCATGTTGCTATTTGGTTCGAGATTCTAAGCGAGCTCGAGTAGCATCATCATCATCCGCATGCTGAGATGAACTCAAGGAGTCAGTGGTAGCATCATCTATAGTTGTATCTTCATCATCATCACCAAAGTGACTAGAGCTAGCCGCAATGGTAGCAGAGCTTGAACCACTAAAGGAGATGGGCTTGAGAACTGTCTTGGATGCAGGAGGGTCGCCCTTAGTTGGAGTGATATGACCCAAGATGTTGCTGAGATCCAACTTAAGTTGCATTAGTTGAGTAGCACTAATTTCAGCAATCTTCTCAAGATTTGCCAAGCGGTTATCCATTTTCGACTACTTCTGACTAATGTTGTTAAGAAGTGTCATAATAGCACATAAAGCATTGGGAGAGAATGGAAGAAGCACAAGAGAAGGACCAACACTAGATGAAGTGCGAAACTTGGCAGCCACATCAACAAAACTTTCCCCAATAGTACCACTTGAAATTCCATGTTGAATCTTGCGAGGTAATTGTCCCAAAGACTGAGAAACAGTAGCTTTAGAACAAGGTCCTTTACGTAGTTCTATTTGCTTCATGGGAAGAAATTCAACTTCAAAGTGTGCCAAAATCCGGGTGATGAGAACATGGTGGGGTAGTATCATGGATTTGTCATTCTAAGCGTCACGAATTACATGAATGACAAATGAACAAAAGTCGATTGAGGCTCCCGATAAGATGGCATAGAGAAATTTTCCACATGGAACCGCCACATCAAAATGATGATTGAGAGGATAGATATTTTGCAATATGGTCCGAGCCATCAGACTAATAGGAGGTCACATGTTGCCAACCAGCATGACGAAGTTCTGACACGACCAATGATTGTATGTTTCTAGATAAGAGAACTTATGGCCCATGTCGGATCTGGAGGGAAATTCTGGATCAAAATAAGGATATTCAGGATCATCAACTAGAGGAATGCCCATGATGTTGCTGATCAATAGCCTATCAACCACAATCTTATATCCACGCACATAGGTGGTTAAGGATGCTGAAGAAGTAGAGAACTTGGTAATGTTGCAATAAAATTCTCAAACCACCTTAATGTAGACTGTGATGGGCGAAAGAGCATAATACTCCCACTGACGCTCATTTAACACCCGAGGAATGAGCTCAAATCCATCCTTAAAATCAGTGAGCCTGACCACAAGCTCAAGAAGCACTTTCCACTTAGCAAACCGTTCAAGATAAAGCTTTTTGGTGTCGGGAGTAGCTGTTATATTTATGATGTAATTATAGGTTTTAAGAAGTTAATGAAACCCTTCATGCATTTCATGCTTGAATTTTTGAAATATGAAGGCGCATTGGACTTAGGTTCTAGAAAACTTTGGTTAACTGTGAAAAATGTTTTTTTGCCAAATTGAGATTTCTTAAAAAAAATTTACCACTTTTTGTTCCTTATGCATTGAATAGCCAAAATTTTGTGTTAATTTCATGTTGAGATTTTATTATGAGGTTTACATTGGGTTATTTGATGGAATGGATCATTTTTTAGCAAAACTGTAAAATTATTATTTTGCACTAAAACTGAATTTTTACATTCCAATTTAATTGGAATTTGATTTTCTAGTATTTTTTATTGAATCTAAACATAGGGTAATTCTTTATTTACATTATACACTTAAAGTAAATATTTAACTTAAAGTAAATGAAATATTTACTTTAAGTTTACAATGGAAATAAGTTTATGCTGTTGAATTGGGCTGCTGTTCAACATTTGGTTGTTGAGCCTTCCAGTAGGTTCTGTTTGCAATTCGTTTGCAACTCATTCAGATGAGACCTGGTAGTAAGTGTCGTTTGCACTTTGTCTGCAGCCCGTTCGAACGGGCATGTGTTATAGTTCATACAGTAGGTCTCGTCTACAGCGCGTTTGCAGTTGGTTTAGACAAACTCAATTACTGTTCACTCAGTAACTCTCGTCTGTAGCTCATCCGCTGTCGGTTCAAATGAAAAAATTGCCGTTTGGTTCGGACGGCCCACTTATTAATTCAGACGGCAGTGCACTGTACAACACTATAAATAACTAAGTCATGATTTCTCAGCTCATTTTCCCACTTTCTTTCTCCTCTTTCATAATTTTCTCTCTTCTCTCACCTAGGGTTTGTACCCAAAACTTGGGTATTGATCTTTGGGTGTTTCCCTTGTCATTTCTAATGCTAGAATCAAAATCCTCAATGTTGGAAAGTCATTTCTCCCGATCGTTTCAAGGTACAAATTATTGAAACCCTAGTTTCTCAATGTTTGAGCTACATTCTTGAATATATGGCTTAATGTTGGTTAATCTCATAGGATTTTTGTTGTGTTGTGTTTATCTTTCATCGGGTTGAAGTTCTGTGGTGTATGAACTTTGAATTCCTTAAGGGTTTGTGGTAAAAGTCTAAACTCTAGATTTTCTCTAGTTATGTACTTTGAGATTTTGTAGTGTCTAACCCTAGTATATCTCTATGAGTTAACTATGTAGGATGTTAAAATGTTCTTTAGAACCCTAGGATGCTATGGGTTATTTATGGGTTATTAATACTTGTGCTTTAAAGTATCATGAGTTGTTGAGCATAGAGTATGAGTTTATTGTTGTTAATGTTTTGTCAATATGATTATGCAGCGGACATTGTTTAAGCATTCGGTCTAAAAGATAATCGAGATTATCAAACAGATTGTAAGTATTTATACTTACTGAGGATGATATCCTTTTAAATGTTTTGTGTTTTGTTTAGTAGATATTTTTATTTACTTAAAAAAAAATGATTTTATTTGAGTTTGAAGAAATGATATGATTGTTTAAATAACAAATCGATGATATTTTGTGATAATATGTGTTTTGACGTTTTCGATAATTTCATGAGATTTATGAATATTTGATGAGTGATTTATGATGAGTTATTGATGATTTATGATTATGGTGGATATATTGACATGTTGAGTTTTATGATGCTTGATTTGCTATTGGTATTTGAGAAAAAAAAAAGTATAGCTAAAATGTTTACATAATATTTATGAGCTTGTGTAAGAAAAGCATGAAATGAATGTGTAAGAAAAGCATGAAATGAGCTTATGATAAAAGAATTTTATGGACCTTACCACAAGGGTCGATGTCCGTGTGCCCAGTAAAACCTTGGCACAGGGGTTGGTGTCTATGTGCCCAGTTAGACCTTGTCATAGGGGTTGGTGTCTGTGTGCCTAGTTAGACTTTGTCATGGGGGTTGGTGTCCGTGTGCCCAGTGCATGTATTGCATGATGAATTTATATGATGTTTTATGAGATGATTTATATGGGTTTTATTATAGACATATTGCTATGCACAGGAGTTTGCATTTAACAGAACATATGTATATTCTTACAGCTAGTTGCATTTGATGATTTATTGGACCTTATTTCTAGATGTATTAGTATGCATATGAGGTTGAATGGGACAACACATATGTATATTTCTACGGCTAGATGCATATGAGACTTTATGTTTTATTACTTAGATATGTTTATATACTTGTGTTTCGCTAAAAGGGGATGAAATGTCTATCTATAGATATAGCTAAGTTATATGATATATTATATCATAGATGAGCACGCATGTGTATACTTCAAAACAGGATATTGAAATATGCTTGTACGTACTTAGCTATGATTATATTTTAGATGCTTTTATGAGTACAGTGTTTACTTTATGATATGCGTTATGTTTTTAAAATAAATGTCAAACTTTTAGTATCTGCTTGTAAACTTATGTAAATTAACTATTTGGTTCATTCTGAAAAGTCAGTGGGTTTGTATTCACTGAAAATTGTTGACTCACTTTTTTTTTTCGTCTATCTAATCATGGATCATCTCTATGGTTGCATAGATTATGTTATTGCAAGTCTCGAGGATTCCATGGCCTACTACTTGGGCTATTACGATTGATGTCATGGGATGTTTCATCTTTTGTATAGACTAGAGATGTAGTCTCTTCTTTTGTACATCATTGTGATGTATTCACAAACAATATTGATGTATATTGGCTCGTGTCGCATGTAATGCATTTTTTTAGCCATTTTTTTTATATATGTCACAATGTTAAGCTTTAATCATTTGTATTTTGTTGTTAGCTCTATTTATGTTGTTTACTCCCATAGTATATGCTTCCACTCAGTTTATATTATATGTGTTATATAACTCTGATGCAATAGATGTAATCTCATGATACGTTGTGAAATATATGTATGGCAGAGGTGTTTCTATCACTCTGTGACGATTGTTTTAGTTTATGATTATATTAGATTTTCAAAAAAAAAAAATTATTAAGTGTAATTATGAACCGGGTTGTCATAGCTTATGGTATTAGAACGTTATTGCTCTGAGGGCCATTATGGTAGTAATAGGTATTACATTGTCTAGATAGAGTCTAGGTGTGATGTTAGAGCTATATGAACTTAGAAGTTTGCAAGAGAAACCTTAAGTTATTATAACTTTCGTAAATCCTTGTTTGCGTTGAATGTTAGTGCATTTGGATAATATATGCACTTTCTACTCTTGATTGACTTGTATCTACATGGATTACTCGGTTCTAACATAAGAACATTGCAGAGTAATGCCGCCTAGACCCGAATGTCGACGAGGACCAAACACGAGGTTGTTAAAGAATGACAATGAAGTGAATGGTGGTGCGAACCCACCTCCACCTTTTTCTTTGCCACCTTATATGCCTAACCTAATGCAATTTTGGGCTCAAGCAGCTCAATTCATGACCACCATGATGATGAATATGTAACAATTGCAACAGCAACCACAACAACGTGACCGCAAGAGAATGGATGGTTGCCCATAATCTAACTTCTTTAGGCATAACTCCGAGACATTTGATGGCTCTAAGGGGCCAATGGCTGCTAACTCTTGGATTACAAGCATCCAACATCTGGTGGAGTCACTACAATGCACTGATGCACAAATGGTCAACTATGCAAGCTTAAAACTTATAGAGGAAGCCTCTCATTAGTGGTTGGCTAGGAAGGTATTGATAGCTGTAAAGTTAGGCCAAGGTGTCCCAATCACTTGGGAACGGTTCAAGAAAGAGTTCAACGACTGATTCTCCTCTTGAACCCAGCGACTCTAGTGTGCCAAGGATTTCCAGAATCTCACTCAGGGCACCATGTATGTGGAGCAATATTTTGCTCGATTTAATGAGCTCTTTAGGTATGCTCTCACTCTTGTGATGACTGAAGAAGCTAAGATCGATCGATTTCTCTGTGGCCTTAACCCACGTGTTAGAGATAAAGTCATATGCCTTGATATCAAGGACTTTCTCAAGATGGTGGACACAGCAGCTCTTGCAGAGAAGAGCATCAAAGAGGTAGCTACAAATTATGCATGGAAGAAGCGAAACATACCTCCACCCACCCATCCATCAAAGAAGCAAGCTGTGAGTGGTAGCTCCAGCGCATTCGGGAAAAGAAGTTCTCTAGTGGCTTATGGGAGCTCAAGGCCACACTGTGCAAAGTGTGGAAAGCCACACTTAGGAGACTATAGGTATGGGACTGGTGTATGCTTCCAGTGCAGCAAACTGGGTCATATGCGAAGTGACTGCCCACAAAACATTGCGGGTAATGAGAAGCCTCAAGGGAATGGTTATTAACTGATGTAGCCAGCACAAGCAAGAGTCTACTCACTTATACTAGCTAGCAATGAGAACGAAAAGGTTAACACTAACGTTATTATAGGTACCATTGCTTTATTTGGTAGTCTTGCATGTGTCTTGTTTGATTCAAGGGCTACACATTCCTTTATCTCCTCTACATATGTGAAGTTGTGTAATTTGGGTACGAACCACTAGAACAAAATATATGCGTGACCATTCCCGTTAGTGACACGGTGACTTATAGAAAATATGTTGAGAATTTTCCTATAGTCATAGGAGGGAGGACTTTACTTGCGAAGCTAATAGTGTTCAGTATGCTTGGCTTCAATATTATTCTAGGAATGGATTGATTATCGAAGTATGGGGCAAACATTGATTGTCGTAAGAAGGAAGTTATATTCCAACTTCGGGATGCGGAGGAGTTCAAATTCTATGGATCTCGTGTACGAGCTACTCTACCTCTGCTCTCTGCTTTACAAGCAAGAAAGAGTATCAGGGACGGCGCTTATGCCTATTTGGCTTATATAGTTGCTAAGTCTAATGTGGAAGCGAAGTAGGAAGAGATTCCTATGGTGCGCCATGACCTGGATGTTTTCGTGGAGGTTACAAGTTTGCCTCTGGATCGCGAGATTGAGTTCATTATTGAGCTAATGCTAGGGATTCAACCTATTCATAAGGCACCTTATCGCATCGCTCCGACTGAATTGAAAGAGTTAAAAGAGCAACTCCAAGACCTATCAGATAGGGGATTTATTCAACCAAGCGTATCTCTATAGGGAGCGCCAGTGTTGTTTGTAAAGAAGAAGGATGGTTCTATGTAATTATGTATAGACTATCGGGAATTGAGCAAAGTGACGATCAAGAACAAGTATTCTTTACCAAGGATCGAAGATTTGTTCGACCAATTTAAGGGAGCTTCGGTATTGTAAAAGATTGATATTCTATCAGGATATCATCAGCTCAGATGTGAGAAGAAGATTTACCGAAAACGGCTATCCGTACACGCTATGACCATTATGAATTCTTGGTCATGCCATTTGGGTTAACGAACGCACCATCGGTATTCACGGACTTGATGAATCAAGTATTTCATAAATATCTCGATTCTTTTGTAGAAGTATTCATTGATGACATTCTAGTCTACTCGGCTAATCATATTGAGTACGAGAACCATTTGAAGACAGTGCTGGAAGTATTAAGGGAGAAGAAGCTCTTCACCCAACTTAAGAAATGCAACTTTTTGTTGGAAGAGTTATCATTCTTGGGTCATGTTGTTTCCAAGGATAGTATCACAGTGGATCCAAATAAGATTGAGACTATTGTCGAATGGGAACAACCAACAAATGTCTGAGAGATTCGTAGTTTCTTAGGCTTGGCTAGTCACTACTGAGGGTTCATTGTTGGATTCTCCCCATTGTCAAGGCCTCTTACAACTTTAACAAGGAAGAATGCTCCTTATGTGTGGAGCAATGAATGTGAAGTGAGTTTTCAAGAGCTAAAGTATAGACTAGTGTCTACACCTGTCCTCACATTGCCCATGGAATCTATTGGGTATGTTGTGTACATGAATGTATCTTGAAAAGGATTGAGGTGTGTACTCATGCAATAAGGCAAGGTTGTGGCCTATGCCTCAAGGCAGTTAAAGGATCATGAAAAGAACTAGCCTACTCATGACTTAGAATTAGCAGTAGTGGTGTATGCCTTGAAGATTTGGAGGCATTATCTCTTTAGTGAGCCGTGTGAAATTCATATCGATCATCAGAGTCTCAGATATATATTCACGCAGAAGGATTTGAATATGAGGCAACAGAGATGGCTAAAGGTACTCAAGGATTATGATAGCCAAGTGCTTTACCATCCAGGCAAAGCTAATGTAGTAGCTGATGCTTTAAGTCAAAAGTCACTTGACGTGGAGACTGATTCCACATCAGTTATCGATCAACTAGCTCAGCAATTTGCAATAGTGTATATTGACGAAGTGTTGACTGGTGAGTTGCCAATTATGGCAGCTTTGATGGTTCAGCCATTGGCCACAACAAAAATTAAGCAAGCGCAAGAAAATGATCTTGAGTTGCAAGAACTCATGGATGAAGCTAAATGTGGGGAAGCATCTGGCTTCTATATTGCTAATAATGGTGTTCTGAAGACTAAGGATGACAGAACAGTTGTACCCAACGATGCTGAATTGAGGAGGGAAGTCCTTGACGAAGCACATCAAACACGATACACTGTTCATCTTAGTAATACTAAGATGTATCAGGACTTAAAGAAGAAGTTTTGGTGGAATGGCATGAAAAGTAATATCCCTGAGTATGTTGCACGATGTCTATCGTGCCAACTTGTGAAAGCCGAACATCAGCATCCTGCGAGTCAACTTCAGCCACTTGAAATTCCTATGGAAAAATTGGATCAAATTGCCATGGATTTCGTAGTGGGATTGCCAAAAGCACCAAATGATCAAGATACCATATGGGTAGTCATTGACAAACTTACTAACAGTGCATATTTTCTTCATTTCAAGATCACAGATTCAATGGAGAAGATGGCAGACTTATACATTCAGGAGGTTGTTCGTTTGCATGGAGTACCTATTTTCATTGTATCGGATTGTGACTTTCTATTCACATTGAAGTTTTGGAAGAGGTTACATGAGGCTATGGGAACTAAGATGAATTTCAATACAGCCTATTATCCACAAACTGATGGTCAATCTGAGAGAACTATTCAGACACTTGAGGATATGCTCAGGTTATGTGTACTCGACTTCAAAGTTAGTTGGATTCGCTACTTGCCATTTGTTGAATTTGCTTACAACAATATTTTTCAAGCAACTTTTGCGCATGGCAATTATGAAGCATTATTGGGGAAGTGTAGATCGCTTTGTATTGTGCTCGAGTCTGGTGAGAACAATGTCGGACCAGACAAAAAAGACAAGGTTGCGCTTATTCGTAAGCAAATGCTTACCGCACAAAGTCGACAAAAGAGTTATGTGGATAAGTATCGTCGAGAGCTCAAATTCAAGGTTGGTGATCTTGTGTATCTCAAGGTGTCGCCAATGAGAAGAGTGATGCATTTTGGTAAGAAAGACAAGCGTAGTCTAAGGTATGTTGGACCCTTCCAAGTACAAAAGTGTGTAAGCCCTTTAACGTATAAGATCGAATTGCCACCTAGTTTGGATGGAGTACATGATGTATTCCATGTCTCACAACTACGGAAATGCATTCATGATCTGTTGCACGTCATAAGCTACAAGCCTCTTGTCATTCAGCCAAATCTGACATATGAAAAGCTTCCGATGCAAATTTTGGATCACAAAGAGCAATAGTTGAAAACAAAGGTTATACCATTGGTCAAAGTCTTATGGAGAAATCATAACATAGAAGAAGTTTCATGGGAACTTGAGTCGGATATGCGAAGCCGATATCGCACCTATTTGAATAATCAGGTATGTTACGTCTCATATTACATTATGTATCCTTCTAAGTTTGCTACCCGAGCTTTTAGATTCAATATACATGCATGTTTATGTTGAGCATAATTTCGAGGAAGAAATGTAAATAAGGAGAGAGAGATGTTATATCCATGATGTAATTATAGGTTTTAAGAAGTTAATGAGGACCTTTCATGCATTTCACACTTGCGTTTTTTAAATATGAAGGTGCATTGGACTTAAGTTTCAGAAAAATTTGGCTCAGTGTAAAAAATGATTTTTCGCCAAATTGAGATTTCTTAAAAACAATTTACTATTTTTTGTTCCTTATGCATTGAATAGCCAAATGCGATTTTATGGGATTTTATTATGAGGTTTACATTGGATTATTTTACACTAAAACTAGATTTTCACATTCTGATTTAATTAGAATTTGATTTTATAGTAGTTTTTATTGAATCCATACATAGGGTAATTCCTTATTTACATTGTAAATTCAATGGAAATAAGTTTTTG
Source organism: Betula pendula (assembly GCA_900184695.1). Classification (NCBI taxonomy): domain Eukaryota; kingdom Viridiplantae; phylum Streptophyta; class Magnoliopsida; order Fagales; family Betulaceae; genus Betula; species Betula pendula. The sequence goes on along the minus strand of FXXK01000821.1, from coordinate 35,899 downwards.
TTGTTGAACTGGGCTGTTGTTCAACATTTGGTTGCTGAGCCTTCTAATAGGTTCCATCTGCAATTCGTTTGCAACTAGTCCGTACGAGACCTGGCAGTAAGTCTTGTTTGCACTTCATCCGCATCCTGTCTGAACAGGCATGTGTTACTGTTCATACAGTAGGTCTCGTCTGCAGCGCGTGCGTAGTTGGCTCGAACGAAAAAAAATTGTTGTCTGGTCCAGATGACTGTGCACTGTACAACACTATAAATAGCTAAGTCACGATTTCTCAGCTCATTTATCCACTTTCTTTCTCCTCTTTCACGTTTTTTCTCTTCTCCCACCTAGGGTTTGTACCCAAACCTTAGGTTTTGATCTTTGGATGTTTCCATTGCCATTTTTAATGCCAGAATAAAGATCCTCGATGTTGGAAAGTCATTTCTACCGATCGTTTCAAGGTAAAAATTATTGAAACCCTAGTTTCTCAATGTTTGAGCTACGTTCTTAAATGTATGGCTTAGTTTTGGTTAATCTCTTAGGATTCTTGTTGGGTTGTGTTCATTGTTCATCGAGTTAAAGTTCTGTGATGCACAAACTCTGAATTCTTCGAGGGTTTAAGGTAAGAGTCTAAACCCCAGATTTTCTTAAGTTATGTACGTTAGATTTTGTGGTGTTTAACCCTAGTATATCTCTATGGGTTAACTATGTAGGATGTTAGAATGTTCTTTAGAACCCTAGGATGCTATGGGTTGTCTATGGGTTATTGATACTTGTACTTTCAAGTATCATGAGTTGTTGAGCATAGAATATGAGTTTATAGTTATTAATATTTTAGTAATGTAATTATGCAACGGGCATTGCTTAAGCATTCATTCTAGAAGATAATCTAGATTATCAAGCAGATTGTAAGTATTTATACTTACTGATGATGATACCCTTTTAAATGTTTTATGTTTTAATGTTTAGTAGATTTTTTTATTTACTAAACAAAAGAAATAATTTTAAATGAGTTTGAAGAAATGATATGATTGTTTAAAGAACAAACCGATGATATTTTGTGATAATATGTTTTTTGATGCTTTCGATAATTTCATGAGATTTATGAATATTTGATGAGTGATTTATGATGAGCTATTAAGAATTTATAATTATGGCGGATATATTGACATGTTGAGATTTATGATGTTTGATTTGCTATTGGTATTTGAAAAAAGAAGTATGGCTAAAATGTTTACATGATATTTATGAGCATGTGTAAGAAAAACATGAAATGAGCATTTGATAAAAGAATTTTATGGACCTTACCACGGGGTCGATGTCCGTGTGCCCAGTAAAACCTTGCCACGGGTGTTGGTGTCTGTGTGCCCAATTAAACCCTTCCACGAGCGTTGGTGTCCGAGTGCCCAGTGCATGTATAGCATGATAAATTTATAAGATGATTTATATGATGTTTTATGAGATGATTTATATAGGTTTTATTATAGACGTTTTGGTATGCATATGAGTTTACATGAAACAAAATATATGTATATTTTTAGGGCTAGTTGCATATGATGATTTATTGGATCTTATTTCTAGATGTATTAGTATACATATGAAGTTGAATGAGACATAACATATATATATTCTTACGACTAGATGCATATGAGACTTTATGTTTTATTGCTTAGATATGCTTATATACTTGTGTTTCATCAAAAGGGGATGGAATGCCTATATATATATATATGTGTGTGTGTGTGTGTGTGTGTGTGTGTGTGTGTGTGTGTGTGTGTGTAGTTGAGTTATATGATAAATACTATATTATATATGAGCATGTATGTGTATACTTGAATATTAGAATATGCTTATACATATTTAGCTATTATTATATTTCAGATGCTTTTATGAGTACAATGTTTACTTTATATGCTGCGTTATATTTTAAAAATAAATGCCAAACTTTTAGTAGCTGTTATTGTAAACTCATGTAAATTAACTATTCAGTTCATTGTGAAAAGTCAGTGGGTCTTTATTCACTGAAAATTGTTAACTCACTCTTCTTCTTTTTCGCCTATGTAATTATGAATGATCTTTATGGTTACATAGATTCTGTTATTGCAGGTTCTGAGGATGTTGATGAGGATCGCATGGCCTACTACTTGAGCTATTACGATTAACGTCGTGAGATGTTTCATCTTTTGTATATTTTAAAAATAAATGCCAAACTTTTAGAAGTTGTTATTGTAAACTCATGTAAATTAACTATTCAGTTCATTGTGAAAAGTCAGTGGGTCTTTATTCACTGAAAATTGTTAACTCACTCTTCTTCTTTTTCGCCTATATAATTATGAATGATCTTTATGGTTACATAGATTCTGTTATTTCAGGTTCTGAGGATGTTGATGAGGATCGCATGGCCTATTACTTGAGCTATTACGATTAACATCGTGAGATGTTTCGTCTTTTGTATAGACTAGAGATGTCGTATATTTTTTTGTGCATCATTGTGATGTGTTCACGAACAATATTGATGTATATTAGCTCGTGTCGCATGTAACGTGTTTTGTATAACCATTCTTTTGTATATGTCACAATGTTAAGCTTTAATCATTAGTATGTTGTTGTCAACTCTATTTATGTTGTTTACTCCCATAGTATATTCTTTTGCTCAGTTTATATTATAGGTGTTATATAACTCTGATGTAATAGATGTAATCTCATGATACATTGTGAGATATATGTATGACAGGGGTGTTTCTATCACCCTGTGACGATTGTTTTGGTTCATAATTATATGAGGTTTTCAAATTTTTTTTTTTTACCAAGTGTAATTATGAACCGAGTCATCACAATAGCAAACTTTTTATCAAAAAGAACCTGTTGTTTTGCAATAAGTCCCGGAAGTGAATCAAGAGTAGCATGTTTGCACTTGTCATTGTTAGCCTTGGTTTTGATACGAATAGGATTCTTCTTTTGTTGGGAACTTTCTCCAGCCATAGCAAACACAATGCAAGACCGATAAAACCTGTTAAGAACTAAAGATAAGGAAGAACAAGTGAAACTCAATGTGTTAGATATCTAAGAGGCATATTATCAAACAGGTGAGGTGCATAACAAAAAGAGAGAGGAACCATAAAACCCATGATTCAGAGAATTCCCAAAATACAATGATGATGAAATGACCTAGAAAAGATTCGCAACTTGTTGTACAAAAATCCACTTAAATAAATAGGCGAATAAATGAACGTTTTACTCACAAGTGCACAAGATTAAAACGATAGTATAGAAGGCAAAGACAAGATCATTCCCACGAAGATTGGTAAAATATGTTTAAAAACCAATTCCTAAGAAGATATTTTGAATAGAACGATATTAAAAATTAAATTGAAATAATAAGAGGATATGGTAGGGCTTCGATATCCACCGCTAATCATACTCAATTAAAGTAAACAATATGCACAATACTACAATCATATCACAATACTTAATGTTTGCCAACCTAAGGGCATGGCATCTATTCCTTAGGCTATTGATCTCTCTAAGCAACGAATTAAGCATGACATCTACTCTAATTCTTTTCTTTCTCAAAGGATTTAGCATGACATCTACTAAGTTGTTCTTCAAGAAAGTATAAAATTATGGAGATCGACAAACACATGAAGCCTAGAGCATGGCATCTACTTCAGTTTTCCATGTTGATTAATCCAAGAACCTGTGATGAGGTTTTTTTGTTACTCTATTAGGCCTAGGACTCGGCTATTCAAATTGACATAAATAACATCTTCATACCACAAGTATATGATGATCCACATGTAAGGAATTCAAGAAAACTGGAAATAATCAAGTTAAGCATCAAAATATAAATTGTAGTAAGACAAATTGAAACCTTAAAAAGACATGATTAGGGCTTCAATCGAACCCTAAATAAAGTATTAGCTACATATAATTCGGATGAAAATCATCATCATAAGAAAATAACAAAGAATAATCGAAACTAAAGAAAAACTAAGAAAAACTCTTCTTTGAAGTCTTTGATTCTTCTCCTCAAGCTTGTCTCTTTCGATTTGGACGAATTAGGAGAGTATTTATAGAGTTCAGAGCAACCCTAGATGATTTTGTGCAGCCTAAGAAGTCCAAAATCGAGTTGAAATTAGATTTGAGTCTGCCAACTTCAGAATTTTCTAGCGCACGGCTGCGATCGATCCACAACAATTGTGGATTGATCCAAGGTGGCGATCAATCCACAAGAATTGTGGATCGATCCAAGGTGGCGTTTGATCCACAATAGCTGTGGATTTATCCAAGGCCTTCAGCATTTTACTTATTGATCTTCTAAGGTCAGATTTTGCTTGAAATGAGTGTTTTCCTTCCAAAACCTACAAAATACAAGAAAAACACAAAAGCAACACAAAACATCAAACTATAACAAAACTAAGAGATTAACATATGTGAATTAAGGGGCTTGAATATCTAATATTCAGCACTTATCACCAAACACAACCATAAACAGAGAAGATAAACAAGTAAAGCTTCTAAGAGGGAAAACATGAAAGAACTGAGAGAAGAGGGAAAAAACAACAACAACAACCACCCTAGAGAGTGTTTGGGTGTGGGAGTCTAGAGGAATGATCAACCTACTATAAATGAAAAGAAGCAACAAAAAGGTAAATGACAATGAGCAAGAGAGAAAATCATACCTGATTGATCAAAAGGAATGAGGAACCTTTGAACACATGCGTGCGAGAGAGAAAGTAAGAAAAAAAACTGTGAAGGAAAAGAGGGATTTGAAGAACCTTTTTTAAAAAAAAACCGTGTTTGGTATTCTCTGTTCGAACAGGTAAGTAAATCTGTTCGAACAGAAAAGCAGGAAGTAAGGTTCGTTCAAATGGCAATAATGTCAGTTCGAACGAAATACAAAAAAAAATTAAAAAATTATCCTGCTTAGTAAGATACCAAAAAAGACTAAAAGAAATCAAGAAAAATTTCATCAATAGCTCATAAGTGACAAATTGAACATCCAAGAACATCAAATGCTTCAAGTGTCCAAAGTGTGCATGAAATTCAAAAGATGAATGGAAGAATAATGACTTTAAGAAAAGCAAAGAGATGTGTACCACTTAGTTCATGCTCATGTGTCGTGTGAGAAGACTTCAAAGGGTGACAAGAGTGAATAGAATCGAGTATGCAGAGAAACATCTCTAATGAAGAAGAATGATCAGCACATCGAATCAAAAGTCAAACGTTATTTATTAGAACTAGGGCCTAGTTGCCCTCATCCAATATACTACCCCTGAGTTTTAACACAATCTTAAATAAAGTCCGTTAGTAGCCGTCTATTTCTGCAATGAATTGGCCATTGACTGTTTCTTTAGGAAAAAGTTTAAGCAAAGTGTAGACACTGAACATTTGTTCGGATATTCTTTTTGAGAATGTGCGTTTTGCAACAATGGAACTTTATAACAACAGGGAGGAGCACATGGGTTTTTAGGTCTAGGTTCAACTAGCAAGAATGATCAATTTGATCAAAAAGCTAGTCAATCATTCCTCAATAGATTGCTTAACCACCACGAAACATGTCAATTTGTCTTAACACACAAGAGAAGTGGAAAAGTGCATGAGAACAGAGCATGAATGGAATGTACCATGAAGCTCTTGCTTGAGTAAAGAAATATTGGTCCATTAAAAGGATAAGCATCTCATGCATAATAGGCACACCAAAGAAAATGATGAATTTAGAGAACAAAATGTACTTACGAGATAATGAACCAAAATTTTCAAAGAGTACTAAAGATCTTTCAGGAATCAAAAACTCTGAGAGATATTGATAACATATTAAAAGTTCCTCTGATTCATTGTAATTTCAATTTTTGCTCCTTAAGATCTGTCTGATTTACCGGCCGGACCTTTCTTAATTATTTCCTCCCAAAACTATCATGAGTGGAGGAATATTTTCAATAAATCTTTGACAAGAAAAGGACATTGTTTCCTAGATGAACGACTTAAGCATCCAGGCTTTAAAGTCAGTAAAGAACAAAGTAAAAGATATACTCAGAGGGAGTTTCTTAACAGTATCGCTAAATAGCATATCTTGATATCTATGGACCCAGAGCTTTACGGTAGGTTACAAAACCTTATGTATGCTTTGGATATGCTTAAGCATTTGAAAGCATGTTTTGGAGAAGATGGTTCATTTTCTAAAACAAATGATAGAGCAAGTGAGGACGATGTTGGGTCAACTGATAACAAAATTGTCAAGTTGAAGGAACTCAGAATGTTGGGAATGGAGGTGAATAGTCAATCTAGCATTGAGATGATCCTTTAATCTATCATTGACTCATGTGAAAGAAAGATAAAGTTGAAAGGCAAACAGGTTTGCTCTTCATCAGGATCACAGAGCAGAGTGATGGACAGTGCCACTTATCCACCTTGCATCAGAGAGATAAACAGCTCATCTAATTTGGAACCGAAAGGTCAAGAAAGAGATGAAGAAGCCAGGAATGTCATTGACATAGATAAAGCTGGGAATAAGTCAAATTATCATAAGATGATTTGTTTCTTCTGCGGAGGCGAAGGATACAAGGCAAAAGATTGCTCTGAATATTTACTTAATTAAGGTTCAGGTAATATTTTCTTAGTTTATATGCTATTTAGTTAAATCCCACAAAATTTATTTCAGTGTGAGGATTTGTTATTAAACAAGTATGCAACATGTTGCAGGGGCTACAAAGAGCCAGATAAACAAGAGAAAAGATATGTGAACTATGAAGATTTGAAGGTGGATCCATATCCACAAGCAAATAGAAGATGTTTAGATCAAACTATAAACATTTTTGTAAAAATACTTTGCAATAAAGGAATTGATATTTCTCCAATTCAAGTATTGCTTATAGTTTTCTTTAAATATAGTTCTGTAATCTATTGAGAATCTTTATATTACAATGCATATTTATTCTAGAAAGACTAAGGTTCCTTTTATACTAACAAATTGTTCATCCATCAAGGATTCAAGGACTAGTAAAAAATGAGCCTTATAAGCCCATTGGATCTTAATCAGATTCTAGTCCAAGTATCCTTAATGGAAGCCCTTGAACAAAGATTTGTATAAAAAAGGGCGAGTGTCTTGGTTTGTCATAATTTTGATATATTCTTGGACAATGAAGATGTTTGTGTATGGAGCTCCTAGGGTTATCTAAATACACAAGTAACATCTATTGAAGAATAATTAATCAAAATAATGTCTCATGCACATGATTGGTTGATACCATAAAAATGTGTAAGAGATTGAGAATAAATAGGTAATAGAAGTTTTTGCTCTTACTTAAGTTCTTAAAAAACATCAATAGATGTTTTAAGAATGAAAGTTTTTTCTTTTGAAGATGTATATATATATATATATTTATTTATTAAAGATGGCTTTAGTCTAAGTCATAAGGATAAAGATGAATATATATATATATATATATATATATATATATTACATTCAAAGAAACATAGAGAAAAGATTCTAATAGATCAATCGATTATTCAGGGATGGTGTCAGAATTTTTTTTTTTTTTTGATATAATATCTAGTGCATGCCATATTGTAGTGGGAGTATACATATTCGATAGAATAGTAAACTACAATATTTTTTTATATGGATAAATGCTTTGATTAGTTGAACTATCAACTAAGGTCTAATAACTTGTATAATGCCTAAAAACATTTAAACTCAGAAGTTGTACTTGAGTTTACGAGTGAGAGTAAGAATGAATGGGAAGGATAAAACCTTCAAAGTAATAGTGATAAAGAATTCTCCTCAGAAAGATGGAGATCAACTATAAGAAAAATTCGTTATCAAAAACCATGCTTAAATGTCTATTCATATTAAAATGGCCATAAGTTTCCATTATGACAGAAGTATCTAATGGATATAGTTAGAAAGATGTTTAGCTAAAGGATCCAGATAGCTTTAGAGCAGAATACAAAAATGTATCTATAGCTCTTAGCTAATATCAAGTGTCTTGATAGGACAATATATGCAAAAAGAGTTATACCAAAGCAAAAATGAAGTATTAATAAAGATTGCACATCAGAAGCTAAATGATGTGGGAAGGTTATTAATAATCAGAAACCAATGGATTGATGACAGTTGTCATAGAGTCCTTTCTTTTAAAAGAAAACAATGAGTTGGAGAAGATATAGCAACTTGGTGTTTGAATAACAAAGTGTTGTTAACTCCATACTGGTAATAATAAATTTTCAAATGCAAATTTATCTCAAGGATGAGAAGACCGTCAAGGGGAATCTCACAAGGAGATAGGACAAGGCAAAATCCTAAAAGAATAAGTTCTGTTAGTTTCTGGTTCACTAGTTACTTGCCATAGTAAAACAAAGTTTTAGTAGTGAATGAAAGCTGCAGATATGTGTCGAAATTGAAATTTAGGACAAGTGAAAGATTGTTGGAACTGGTGTACAAAACTCCAATTGATCATAATGTATTAAGCATTGTAATGAGTTCTGTTGAATTCCCTGATCTAATAAATGAACAATAGGAATGTTTTATAGTTGTCTTAGATTGCATAATTATTAGTATGCATGTCGACATTCCCTAAGTTGCATAGTATTTGATTATGGTGTGAGTAATGGATCTTTATATAACACACGACTATAGTTGAAGGTTTTCCTTGTAATTTATTAAATGTTTGTTCGTAGTCATAAGTGGAATTGAGAATTCCACCTAGACTATAACATGTCAACTTTGATGATCTATCTTGATCTAGTGAAGCAGTTCAGCTTTAAGTTGACATAATTGGTGTTATGGCAAGGTAAAGTTATACAGGGCTATGTATTGAACAGGACCATATGGGCCATTGTTATTCTATTAAAAACTATCATAGATAATGATGTGCATGTCGAAATTCCTTAAGTTGTATAGTATTTAATTATGGTGTGAGTAATGGATCTTTATAACACACACGACTATAGTTGAAGGTTTTCCTAGTAATTTATTAAATGTTTGTTCGTAGTCATAAGTGGAATCGGGAATTTCACCTAGACTATAACATGTCAACTTTGATGATCTATC
>FXXK01000821.1:1262-26850 GCA_900184695.1 Betula pendula | reverse complement strand
GAAATTCCTTAAGTTGTATAGTATTTAATTATGGTGTGAGTAATGGATCTTTATAACACACACGACTATAGTTGAAGGTTTTCCTAGTAATTTATTAAATGTTTGTTCGTAGTCATAAGTGGAATCGGGAATTTCACCTAGACTATAACATGTCAACTTTGATGATCTATCTTAATCTAGTGAAGCAGTTCAGCTTTAAGTTGACATAGTTAGTGTTATAGCAAGGTAAAGTTATACAGGGCTATGTATTGAACAGGACCATATGGGCCATTGTTATTCTATTAAAAACTATCATAGATAATGATGTGTATGAGAGACACTTGATTGCATATTACTCTAAATCCTGAAAAAAATTGTGAACCAAATCTCAAGTGATGATTGCTTTGATGTATCTCAATGAGATCAAATTGAGGGTCATACATTCTTTGTACATTGGGTAATCATCATGTAGCATTGTGGACGATCACTCTTCAAGGAGTCCAACTCCTTTGTAAGAGAACAAAGTGATAAAAATATTCTCTTTGTTTTAGGATCAGTAAGAATGGTCATCCTAAATTTTAGGCCTAAGTAGTTTCAATGATATTTAATTGAAACGGTGTATAAGGATGAGTTAAATCTCACAAGGTACATTGGGATGATTCATGAAGTTTGGATCCGGATACTCAAGGAAAAGAGATAGTGAACAAAATGACAGTTATACTCATCTTTGCTTATACTATGGCATATGATCCATGTAGGGGTAATATAATAATTTCAAGATTGTCGCAAAGGATTAATTGTTTTTTAGCAAAATATGAATTAGGGTTAAGTCACAATTATTTAGTGGAATTAATTGTGATTATTAGTCAAGGTGATGAGTAATTTAATAACTAGATTTCACAGAGACTAATAGAGTTAATTCTATTTTCCTTTCGGGTCCCTTCTTGAGCTATTGTAAATTAACTAGTATTTGATGAGTTATTATTTATTTATTTAATTGCATATGTGTTTTTATTTAAATAAGACATGGGCCGGAAATAAATATTGAAATTAATTTGCTCTTGTTTTATTTTAATAAACATGGGCTTAAGAATTAATTCTTAAGAGGTTTTTGGTTTGAACAGTTTTTGGCTAATGAATTTAATTCCTATAGTACAGTCCAAAGAGAAAGGAGCATTGGGTTGCAGGAGGTCAGTTCAAGCCCATGAGTAAAAAGGAAGCAAGTGGGCTATGGTTAAAATGCTAGCCCTAGCCGACTTCATGGGGAGCATTATAGCTCCCCATGACCGGTGGCTACAAGGGGAGTTATTCCCCTTGTAGCCGAATCCCCAGGGTTTTCCCAGGGGTTCTTGAACCTTCATTTTGCCTCCTCTCTAAGCAGGCCTGCAATTATAAATAAAGACTTAGTAAAACAGTTTTACTCACACTCTTAGATCACAAATTCTTGTGACTACACAATTGAACATTATGTTCTTAGTTCTTTAGATTAGTGAGTAAATTAATAGAAGAGAAATTCTTTTCTATTGCTTCAAACTGTGAGACCACACTCACTGTCATATTCAGTCAACAAGAAGAAGATCTGAAATTCTCAAGAACAAGTGTNTCTTGTTTTATTTTAATAAACATGGGCTTAAGAATTAATTCTTAAGAGGTTTTTGGTTTGAACAGTTTTTGGCTAATGAATTTAATTCCTATAGTACAGTCCAGAGAGAAAGGAGCATTGGGTTGCAGGAGGTCAATTCAAGCCCATGAGTAAAAAGGAAGCAAGTGGGCTATGGTTAAAATGCTAGCCCTAGCCGACTTCATGGGGAGCATTATAGCTCCCCATGACCGGTGGCTACAAGGGGAGTTATTCCCCTTGTAGCCGAATCCCCAGGGTTTTCCCAGGGGTTCTTGAACCTTCATTTTGCCTTCTCTCTAAGCAGGCCTGCAATTATAAATAAAGACTTAGTAAAACGGTTTTACTCACACTCTTAGATCACAAATTCTTGTGACTACACAATTGAACATTATGTTCTTAGTTCTTTAGATTAGTGAGTAAATTAATAGAAGAGAAATTCTTTTCTATTGCTTCAAACTGTGAGACCACACTCACTGTCATATTCAGTCAACAAGAAGAAGATCTGAAATTCTCAAGAACAAGTGTTCTTCGTGTTCTTCAAAGTCCATCTTGTTCTTCATCAATCCTTGAAGATCTAAAACAGTTCTTTGAAGAACTAGAAATCCTTTGAAGATCTTGGAGTTTCAGAAGAATGATGTTCTTCGTGTTCTTGACAAAAGTATCATCACCTTCAAAGATCAACTATGAAGAAGATGAAGAAATCACAAGAAGAAGAAAAACAAAAATCTCCTAACCTCCTTGAGAAGGCTGAAGAACTATGTGATTAAAATCATTACTATGTTTTAGTTTGATTTTATAATTGTTCAAAGCATGCTTATTCTGGAAGTTCATGATCCTAGATCAAAGAAAAAATTTATATTCCGCTGTAAAATGTTTTCTTATGATTTCATGCATGATCCCCAACAACTATTACCATGATGTACCGCTTTCCTCCCAGACTTTCGGTTCTAGTGGGCCCCATAAGATCCATATGAAGCAATTCTAAATTTTGGGAAGTGAGAATATTTGAGGTCTTCTTGTGAGGAGTCTTGATTTGTTTACTTAGCTGGCATGCTCCACATATAATTTTCTCCAACTTGTCCATCTTAGGTAAATCAATTATTGCTCCTCTCTTGCTTGCTTTTGCCAAGTCTGAATAATTCATGTGACCTAGTCTTTGATACTATAAATCTTCTTTGTCATCAGTGGCTTTATTGTAGTTGATATGGGGATCTGTAGATAGACCATAGTAGTTGTCAGTTGTTCGTTCTCCATCCATGAGCCATTTTTCATTCCTATAAAAAATATTGCACTCTTTCTTGGAAAATTGGACAACAAGATCTTGATCATAAAACTGACTAATACTCAAAAGATTTGCTTTGGGGCCTTCTACAGATAGGACTTCTTGAGGGGTAGGTTCGCCTGGAATTTTCACAAATCCTTTGTCTATCGCCTTGGACTTGCTATCATCACCATAGGTAAGGTTTCCACCTATTCCTTCTGTCAGCTCTTTGAATAACGTCTTGTCACCGATCATATGTTTTGAACAACCACTGTCTAGATATCATAGACAAGTATCAAGAACTTTTAGAGCGATATGAACCACTAGGCAAAGGAGATCCTCATTTTTCACCCATACTTGTTTGTCTTTGGGAATGGTCTTCACATGATTTTCTATCACTGGAATAGATGCCCTTGAGGTAGAGAGATTTGACAACGCAACTAATTTTTCATTGATGAGTTTAACTCGATCAATCAGAACCTTGAGTTGATTTTCAATTCCTGGTTCATCCCTTCGAGGAGCATGTCTTGGACTAGAGCATCTGAGTTCGAAGCTAAAAACAATAGAGTTGAGTATGGCCTGCAACTCCACAGTGATAACATGTAGGGATGAATATTGGCTTGGATTGCTTTCTTGAAGGTAACCTGAGCTCAGCCTTGATGTTGTTCAAAGTGACATTCTTTCCAATTTTTGAGCATTCTTCTTTAGCTGCGACTGCATTCAGGTTAGGCTTGATAAATATAATCTTAGAAGATAAAGTGTTAGAAAAAGATGCAACATATTTGTCAAAACCCAAACCAGTTTTAAGAGAAAATGGTTTTTGTTCATTTAAAATCTTGTCAAGCTTATCACTAGATAATTTTTTTAAAATGAGTTTGGATTCATACAATTCTTTATCTAGCGCTTTAATCTTGACAATTAACAAAGCATTTCCAGACTTAACAGTATTGCAAATGGCATTGGAACAAGTCAAATCTTCAAGAAGTTTTTATTTTTCAAAAACAAGTTCTTCTAGATTTTTCAAAGTCCATTTGTTAGATTTCTGCAACTTAGAAAACTCTTTAAAAAAATCATTGTATACATACTGCAAATTGTCCTCACCTTCATCATTAGAAAATTATTTTACATTTGCAGTAATATAATCATCAGTATCAGAAGACCTATTATAAGAAGTAGTAAAAACTAAGTAATTTACCCCATCTTCAAGGCTCCTCGGTATCATTTCTTCCAGATTCATCACTTTCGGAGATGTTAAAAGCTTTACCCTTAGATCTTCTCAGATTTTCACATTGTACACGAATATGACCAATTCATCCGCATTCATGACATTTTGGACCATGTGAAGTTTTGTCCTTCTTACTTAACTCAATTCTCCCTTGATTTACTCCCTTTGAATCATTCTTGAATTTCTTAGGAAATTTAGTATTCTGACTTCTGAAGTTTCCATTCTTGGATCTAAAACATTTCGTGATTCTTCTTGCAAACATAATTAATTCTTCATCATCCATTGACTCTTCATCAGAAGAATCATTAACATCACTTTTAACCATCTTGAGAGCAATGCTCTTGTTCTTCTCAGTTTGTAGAAAGTTGAGTTCATAAGTTTAAAGAGAGCCAACAAAAGTTCTTCGACTCTTAACTCTTTTATTTTTGGATTAATCACTTTTCCAGTACATGTGGTTTACATTAAAGACAAATAGCTACCTCGATTTCAAAAAGTGTCACATGTGGTACTTATAGTTGACGATACTACCAAATTGGTACTCCTGTCAACATTCAGTAAAAAAAGTTAACAGAGCGCTACATCACCACTTTTAAATAGTTGACATGTGTCCAGCTCACCAAGTATGCATGCCACATTATGTAGTCCTTATGGTTTGGTTGCCTCATCATATATAAAAAATAATAAAATAATACTTAATCAAAATTAAATAAAAAGCTATTAATTAAGCTTTTCTAGTGGGGTTCCGGTGGAAATAAATTCCCTTTTTTTATCTAAAACTTCTGATCAATTGAAACCGGAAACAACAATCAAAACACCAGTCCAATAACTAAAAAATTAAGAAATAAATTTGGAGCTATCAGCTTAATCGGCGAAACCCTCGTGAGGGCACAGAGAACGCCGATCCACGTCGTGTCGTCATGGGTGTGGAAACAACCGCCGAAGGTGAAGGCCTTCCTGGCCGTGGTCTCAGCAAGGCGGCACTGGTTCTGCTCCGATTCATCGTCCACGACCACGACAACCTCTTCGTCGCCGCTGAGGCTGTCCACTCCATTGGAATCTCCGTGCTCATCTACAAGCTGATGAAGGAGAGGACTTGCGCTGGTAAAGTTTCGAACTTTTTTATGGGGGTTTGGGAAATTTTGTTTGTTTTGGTTTGTTTGATCGGTAAGAATTTGTGGGAGATTTGGGTTTTTAATTTTAGGTAGAGGTGTGTATTTGATATTGCAAGTTCTTTTTTTTTTTCCTTGAATTAGTTCTTTTCAGGTATGATTTATAGGCAATTTTACGAGCTTGATTGGTTGGTTTTCGATTGTTTTTATTCCTTATTTCTGTTATGTGAATTGGGTTTGATAATGGAATCAACAAAGGTGAATCACAAGCTACACGGCCAACTGGGGAAGAAGATGAAGGAAAACCCCAAAATCTCTCTCGGGCATTTGATTTGGGAAGAAATGGTTCCCAAGGATTCAAAGTATTTCAAGATAACTGATAATACACTAGAAAAGGCTTAATTAATAGATTGTTTTTGTTTTTAATTTTCGATTAAGTATTATTTTATTATTTTTTATATCTGATGTGGCAACCAAACCATAAGGACTATATGATGTGGCATGCATGCTTGGCGAGCTGGACACGTGTCGTCTATTTAGAGGTGATGATGTAGCGTTCTGTTAACTTTTTGGATGTAATACTGACGAGAGTAGCAATTTGGTAGTATTATTAATTACAGGTACCACCTATGACACTTTTTGAAACCAAGGTAGCCATTTGTCTTTGACGTAAACCAAAGGTACTGGAAAAGCGATTAACCCTTTATTTTTCTGATTTCCTTAATGGCAATAACCTTGGATCTTAATCTCTTAAGAAGATATCTCAAAAAATTTCTAAAAATTTTTTCAACAGAAACCTTTTTACCAAGACCAATCATAGAATTACAAATAACATTCAACTTAGCATAAAAATCACCAAATGTCTCTTTTTCTTGCATCCTAATTTTCTCAAATTTTGAAATAATTATCTGAAGTTTTGAAAATTTAACAGTTTCAATTCCTTTATGAGTAACTTTTAAAATTCTCTAAGCTTCCTTAACAAGGTCACATAGAGATATACGAGTAAACGCATATGCAGTTGTGACTGCCAAGAATAGCATATTTAAAGCTCTATCATTATGAATGCTAACAACCTTATCATCTCTAAACCATGAGATCATCAGCTCAATCGGATGTGTCCATCTAGGTTCAATGAGTTCATATTCGTCTATAGATTTAAGGTGTACTCTCATACGTATTTTTCAAATAGCATAATTACTTCCATCAAAATTAAGAACAGTATTAGGAGAAAGATTAAGAGACATTGACATGGAGTCAATAATCACACTCATGAATTTAATTCAAAAAGAGTGAACTCGCTTTGATACTAATTGAAAATAATAAAACAAACTCCCACTAACACTTAGAATGGGGGTTGAATAGATGTATGCCAAATTAGCGCGGAATTAAAAAATAAGTAACCACACAAACAAACACAAAATATTATGAAAACAATAAATCAAGTAACATAGATATTTTGGATATGAAGTGAAAACATTTTTTGAAGAACTCTTGAAAAGTAAAATTACTCCAAGGTAGCCAAACCTAGGAAATTAATGCACTATAGAAGAACGAGAAATTACAAGATGTTCATACTTACAAAACCTTTGTGAGAGACACACTCTTGTATTAGACAAGTGACCCGCTTGCCCGGTACGACAGTAGTTTCCCTAGAACCTCTGAAAAATTCTTCTATTGATCTCATTTACTAGAACCTCCGATAAACTTCAAATGTTGTAAACAAGGATTGTGTGATATTCAGTAAACTCTAAGAGATGAACAATGATTGCTCTAAACAAGTATAAACCTCTTTTAGCACAAATAAAATAACCTCTAAACCCCTTCATCAAACTTCTGAGAACACTCCTTTATAGAGAGTAGGAAAACTTGGTCTTCAAGAAACAAATCGGATTCCAAAATATTTCAGGATTACTGGTCCGTTCGAACTGATAAGTGACCCGTTCGAACAGTACTAGGTTAAATGCCGAAAATCGGGATTTTTCAAAGCGGCGTGTTCCAACTGATAATGAAACGGGTAATGGAATGAGGCTCTCTAGAGTAGCCTTAAATAAATCTGTTCAAACCGCACTTGGAACGAAGAATGAAACAAAGTTCTCTGAAACTCTGAAGAAACTATTCGTTCGAACTGGTCTTGGAACGGAAGATAGAACGGCCTTCTTTGGAACTCCTTCAATGAAACCCGTTTAAACTGGACTTGGAACAGAACTTGGAACGGAGCTCTCTAGAAGTCCTTCTATAAAACCTGTTTGAACTACACTTGGAACGGAGCTCTCTTGAACTCCTTTAATGACATTCGTTCGAATTGAACAGCATCCATTCGAACCGAGGCCAAGTAAAAACAAAACTTTTTTTTTGATAAGTAAAACAAAACTTACGTATAAAATTCGAACTACATTTTGTCCATTAAGTCTTAATTATAAAAATTATTTTGGGACACCAAATTAGCCAATTCAAAAACTAACAAACTCCTCCTTTAGCAATTCGGCGACAAAAATACTTTTGATTACAAAATTAAATAAGAGAGCATAGAAAATAAAAATTTAAGACAAAATGTTTATCAAAAGAAATGTTCATTAGAAATCAAAATTACTCCCCCTATTTGTCCCTAAATAACAAAGGGGAGATAAATAGAATCAACCATCATGCTTCTATTTGGTCTGAGATTCCGAATGAGTCTTAGTAGTCTCATCATCATCCGCAGGCTGAGATGAACTCAGGAGTCAGTGGCAGCATCATCCATATTTGTATCTTCATCATCATCACCAGAGTGACTAAAGCTAGTCGCAGCGGTAGAAGAGCTTGAACCACTGGAGGAGACAGGCTTGAGAACTGTCTTGGCTGCAGGAGGGTCGCCCTTAGTTGGAGAGACATGACCAAGATGTTGCTGAGATCTAACTTAAGCTACTTTAGTTGAGTAACACTAGTTTTAGCAATCTTCTCAAGATTTGCCAAGCGTTTGTCCATTTCCGACTGCTTTTGACTAATGTTGTTAAGAAGTGTCATAATAGCAGATAAGGCATCGGGAGAGACTGGAGGAAGCACAAGAGAAGGATCAGCACTGGATGAAGTGCAAAACTCGGTAGCCAATATCAACAGAACTTTCCCCAATAGTACCACTCGCAATTTGTAATATCCCGAAATTTAAATTCATTTTTAAAATATAAATTCTTTTAAACTAAAAATAGTTTGTGAAGAAAAGATATTTTGTTTAATGTTTTGATCATTTCTAAAATATATAAATAAATAAATAATTTAGGGGGAGGATCGATCATGCCACCTAAGATCCTCCAAAATCAATCATAACTCTTCAGAAACCTTATTTTGAGCGCTCAAAACCCTAGAAACTTGGCTTTAAGCCATATTTAATCATTCTTAACTTTCTTACAATCCATTTGCACGAATTTTCTTGTCCGTAAAACTCTAGAGCGAAGCCGTAGCATGGAAGAAGCTCGGAATTGATATTCTTTGTCAATTCCCAAGCCTTTGTTGAATCCTTTCTGTTAGTTTCTTCAAGGTAATCTTTTCTTCTCATTGTTTCAATCTAATATTCATTTCTTAATCCATAATCTTATAAGTCCTTATTATATTTTGTGTTTAATAATGATTTGATTGTGTTTTTTTATTATGAATAAACGTTATAATTATGTTCTATTGTTAGATTAATTGTTTTAAAGAAAGATGATTTTTAAACGGTTATTTTCAAAAGTAGTAATACGATATTTTGCATTGTTTATTGTTTTATGGTTTTAAGACAAATGTTTTATATTTTGTTGGCATTGTAATGATTTTATCAATTTAAACAATATTTTAAACCAACATAAATACACACAATTGATTATTTTTGTTTGTATGGGAAATGGGAGTAAACTATTGATAATCTCATATTAAGAACGTGACTTTGGGTTCCTAAAATTATCCCGAGATGTTTTTGGGTGTTGTAAGAACCCGATGAACATTTGGTTTTGTTTAGATGTGTGTTTAGGGCTCTGAAAGGCTCGAGACTGGTGCTAGAAAAGCACCAGGATCGATCATGGCACTGGTAGGATCGATCCTGCCATAGCAGGATTGATCCCAGACCCCTTAGAATCGATTCCAACCTTCTGTTTTGAGTCATGGTCATCCAAGATTGATCATAGACAGTCCGAATTGATCCCTGATCCCTTAGGGTTGATCCTAACTGTCATGGAAACATGTTTTAGGGTTTCTATTGTGTTGTATGTTTCTTAGTGTGGTTTAGGTTTATGATTATCATCTTGTTTGATTATAGGTTGGTTTGCAGCAATAAATTAAGATATCTGATGATTCATCCAAGTAGTCAAGGTAAGTGAAATACTTACGGAACTGGAAAAGAAAACCATTTTAGAGCATGTTATTCTGATATAAATTGTGAAACACTTTTATTCATATTTTATTATGTTGTGAGCTTATTGATTTTTATTGCATGATTATTGTAATACTCTGGTCCCATATTGGGAAAGGAATACCACATAGAATGGATAGTTTATATAGAGAGTCATGAGTGCTAAGTTTCATATTGCCTATATTAAGTGAAACTAGGCTTTATAAGTGATTCTAAGGAAACTCCAAAATTGACTAGTCTTTTTGGGGTGATAGTACAGATGTAGCTAGAGTTTTTCTCTGGGTCATTACAAATGGTATCAAAGCCATCTAGTAATGCTAGGCCATGTGGTACTGAAGTACTGCATGATGTGGCCCTGACGAGGATGTCAGAAGTTTAAAAAGGGAAGTTTGTAATACCTCGATCCCATATTGGGACGATGTAGAATAGTCCACATAGAATGAGTGGTTTATATAGAGAGTCATGAGTGCTAAGTTTCATATTGCCTACTTACTAGGTGAAACTGAGCTTTATAAGTGATTCTAAAGAAGCTCCAAAATTAGCTAGTCCTTTTGAGGTGATAACACAGATGTGACTAGCGCTTTTCCCCAGGTCGTTACAAATATGTAACAACCCGCGCCACTTCAACAACACAATATTGTCCGCTTTTGGCTCTCCCAAACCAGACATCCTAGAAGGTCACCCCTTTTAGTATTACTTCCGCATAAGCACACTTTCATAGCCATCACAACTTTAAAACACGTCATTTGGGATCAGAGATACAGAACCGCAGCGTAGTAGAGCCCCTCCCACAATAATATTATCCTCTTTGACACCTACTAGGAGTCGAACCCACGACCTCCTGGGATCCCTCAAGGCTTTGTCCCTCACTAGCCACCACTAGGCTAAGAGAATGCGTTGTTTCAAAAAGGGTACAAGTTTACATATAAGTATATCTCTATCCCCATTCCCAAGCAATGTAGGACGCCATAAACACCCCTTCTTGGGACTCAACGTCCTCTCTGGCGACTCTCATGGGCTTTGCACGCTCCCCCATCTCAGACTGGGCAATGGCTCTGATACAATATGTAATGACCCAAGAAAAAAACGCTAGTCATATTTGTGCTATTACCCCAAAAAGACTAGTCAATTTTAAAGTTTCTCTAGAATCACTTATAACTAGGCAATGTGAGACTTAGCACTCATGACTGTCTTTATAAACCACCCACACTATGTGGGTTATTCTTCATCTTCCCAATATGGAACCAGGGTGTTACAATTCTATTCTAAACCTGAATTATGTTTTACTTACCAAGCATGTTTTAACAATAAAAGATAATGAATTTATGTAATTGATGAAGATATGTAATAAGACTTACGACCACTCTAACTTGGGGAGTCGGTATCATAAGAGATTGACTGTTACCCAATGAGGGTGCCGGTATGAGCTACGATTATCCCAAAGAGAAAATCAGTATGCTTTACGAATTACTCAGTGGCGANGGTTTTTCAATGAGTACGACTACCTTGTAATGGGGTGTCAGTAAGCATTACGGTGGCTTAATGATCATGGGTCTCTGATATGGTTACGGTTACCTTATAATGGGGTTCCGGTACGACGGCATAGCCGGTATTTGGCAGGCCTCGTGGCGGAAGTGTCAGTATGTTAGGGATTGCCTAAGAGAGGAATCTAATATGTTATGTTGCTAACCTCCACTGTACGAGGGTTAATGTACAAATATGATGGCATAGCCAGTATATTATGGTACTTGGTGTACTAGTATGTTACGGATCACCTGTGAAATAGATTTTTGGTATGACGACATGGCCAGTATGTTACGGTACTTGGTGTACCGGTATGTTACGGATCACCTGTGAAATGGAGTTCCGGTATGAAAAGACAACCTCCACAGTATGAGGATTAATATATGGGTATGTAAAAGAATATATTATATGTATATCAGTTGAGACTTCATGTTTTATGACTTATATCCTTGCAAACTGTTGTCGCTAAGATTATGCTTCTCATTCTCTTTTATACTAAAGCCATTCTTTTATTAGCATAATGGTAGAGACATCATATTTTCTGAAAAGTAATGTGAACTGTAGAGAATTTTATTATATGCCTGTTTTATTACATTAAAAGTTAGGCTCACAGCATGAGCTTAGTTTCGAGGTATCTTACTTACTAAGTCATTAACTTACCTAGTTGTTGTTTTTCCTTTTCACCTGCTGGACATTTATTGTCCTTCAGATGTAGTAGATTTTCAGCAGAGTTAGCAGGTTAGAATCGTTCTTTAGGCTTGAGGATAAATGAGGAGTATGTGGAGTTTGTTAGACTAGCTGTTGTTATTGCTTTGTAAGGTTCTTTTATTAGTGAGATTTTATAGTATTTATGCTCAGAGATGTATAAGGTTTATGTATAGAAATCAAATCACTGTATTTATTTCAAGTTCCGCATTTATTTCACTCTAATAGATATCTAGATCTCTTGTAATCTATTTCTGAAAGTACGTCTTGGGAGGCGCTCGAAACTTTTAAATAAGTTAGTATTTTTGTATTAATTTATTTAGTAAATTTTCAGGGCTTTACACAATTCCGTGTTGATGCTTGCGAGATAATTGCCCCAAAGATCGAGAAACAATAGCTTTTAGAAAAAGGTCATTTTCATGGTTCTGTTTGCTCCATGGGAAGAAATTCAACTTCAAAGTCTACCAAAATCTGAGTGATAAGAACAGGGTAAGGCAGTATCATGGAGTTGTCATTGCAAGCGTCACGAATAATGTGAATGACAAATGAACAGAAGTCGATTGAGGCTCCCGATAAGATGGCATAGAGAAATTTACCATGTGGAACCGCAACATCATAGCTGTCTCCGCCTCCACATAGTTGTCTTATGGTTTCGTGAAGCAAAATGGTGTAAATTATTTTTTGGATGGGATTTGATTGATTTGTGTAATCATATCATATAGAAAATGCATCTCATTCTCTCACTCACGAGTCACCTTCATTGTTCAAAGTAGCTCCAATTATATTTGCCAAAAACTTTTAAATTCTAAGCCATAGTCGACCTTACGATGACAAATAAAACTCTAGGATGCGCATAGGCTTTAGCTTCACACTAGATAGATGCAATCAGGACATGGGGCAGGGACGAAAAAAAGTTTTCAAGGAAAGCAAAAGTTGTTTAGTGATATGAGAATTGTTAAGGTTTATGAGAATTGTTAAGGTTAATAACCTGTCTAGAAGAATATTACATGTTTTATGTTTCATCCACTTCAGCTATGTACCTACTGTGCAAATGTGAATTCTCATTATCTATAATACCTTCATATTGGAAAAATGTATGGAATACTGCCGGCCTCTTACATAAACATGTCATCTACATGTACGCCAACCAAGCGTATACGAGCGTATATACCACACAAGGGGGCCGGCCTAGTACGAAAGACCTGCTCGTCTTGGTGGATATATAGTTCAAACATACTAGGAAAAAATATGGTCCTCAAGATTACTGAATAAGGATGTATCTGCGGATAGATTAGTATCCTAATTATAAATTTTCTAAAGCAACTTCATGGCAGAATTCTTAAAATCCTAACGTTAATTTTAATTAAATGATAATTAAGATTTTACCACTTCAAGCTCTATTTTGTCGCATCACCGCAGGAGCTGCCTTATAACAATCTATCAGCAGATACGTCCTCATAAGCTTCCTATGGAGAATGGCAATCTTGACTCTGTGGAAAAGGCAGAGTAGTCAACAAAAACAGAGCTAGAGGCATCCATTGCTTAAAAACCTACCTACAATTGAGCATCACTAATACGTACTTTTCCAATTATTAATACAATAATTGGATATTTGTGATACTAACTAGCAATGCTACTGAATAACTAAAAGTTAGAGCCTGATATATAAATGTATGAATGTATTTTTATTTTATTTTTTAAGCAAAGAGGGGAATTGTCTGATACCCATGTAAAATGAGATAAAATGGTGAGTGACATGATTTAACAATTGGCATTGAATGAATGGCCTAGCTAGCTTCGTCAACGGAACACAGCGTAGTCCTGACCATGCGCGCCTTCTACCTTATCCAGTTGTCCTCCAACCAGTAGCCCACCACCAGCCTAGATATCAACTTTTTGGTGTTTCGTCGTAGCAACACATGTTTAATTAATGCGATCTAGACCCCAAATATTTGCTATAGCCATCACGCCTTTTAAGGAGAAAAGTACTTCCATGATATTCTGGATGGGTAATTATAGAAGACAGCCTGGGCTGAAATGAATAGTATTTTAGCCCAGGCACATGAACAGTAACTTTTATTGTTCATGGGTCCGTGAATAGTGATTTTTTTTTTTTTACCCTCATTCCTGCCCAGGCTGAATGACTGTTCATTCAGCCTGGGCTTATGCCAATCAGGGCTCATTCTGGATATGGCAAACGTACGTAGCGGGGGCCAATTGCTGTATCACTCAAGGAGGATGTGGAAAAAAATAAAATAAAATAAAATAACGAGACGTGTTAGAACAGTTTTCATATGGCAGACCGGCGATAGATCAACCTCATGCAAAATAGAGAAAGCTGTTATTGAAGTTGTTCGGTCCTTAGAGATTGAAGACATTTCGATGATTAAATTAGTCTTTTATTTGAAAGAGAAAAACCGAATAAAAAGTTTGGGAGAAAAACTGAATAAAAAGATAGGGAGTACGTGTCTTACCTTTTGGAGAGAGTGTTCCTTCTATATATAGCGAAGCATGGATGTTTGGGCCTTATGCTGAGTGGACCGGGTATTTGGGTTACCGGGTCCAACAGGGCTGCCAAGCCCAACAAGATGAAAACAGAGAGAGAGACATAAGTTACTTGATTCGGCCATAGACTTACATCCACAAGTGAAAATCTTAGAAACTAAATCTTTTCTTGATTAATTATATTTTAAGTGATTTGAACAATTTTACATGTAAACAAATTCCTTAAATTAGGGTAAAGAGATCCCTTAATTTAAGGTAAACACATTACCAACAAATGATTTATATCATTATCATGCCCCCTCAAGATGAATGGTCTATTAGCAAGCGTTGATATTGAACATCAAATGGCTGAAAAATAGTTACTATGGCCTAAATTGAAACATTAGTTGCCGTGGACAAAATTTGGACATCGACAACTCTGGTCAGCATCAACAACTATGGTTGAAACTTAACCACTTTGGTCGGCATCGACTATTATGGCCAAAACTTGATGAAGAGGATGTTCCAGTGATGAAGTATGTGTTCGATTTAGCGGTGGCTCCAACTTGAGTCACATTTTAAGGAAGAGTTGATGAAAAAAAAATTGATATGTTGCGATTGGGAAAAAAAGATTTGGAGTTTTTTTCTTTTTAAATATGGGAACAAAGAAAATGGGAAAGAACCAATTTCAGATTTTTTTTTTTTTTAACAAAAAAGAGAGAAGATGGGTATGGATGTGATGTAGGCCAGCTTGATGGTGATTGTGCTTTAATTTGGAAATTTTGTGGGGTTGCAAAGTTGGACTCGATCCGGTAGTCATGGTGGTACTTGGGAATGGATATTGTGGTGGTGGATTTTGTGGGTATTGTTGACTTTTGTTGTGGTTGAAGATGGATAAGGGATGAAAAAAAAAAAAAAAAAAACTAAGAAAAAAGGCAAAGGAATCAATGTTACTTACATGAGTTTTGGGCTTTGATACCATGTAGTAGTTTATAATAAAGTAACAAGATAAAAGTAGAGAAAGAGAGATATGGAAATTACATGGATTGAGCATAAGGTTTTTTTTTTTTCTAATCAGGATTGAGCATAAGGTTAAATCCACATGCGAAAGTCTTAGAGGCTACATATTTTTTTGATAAATTTGATTGTTTACAAGGCTCTATTTATAGAGCTTTATAAGTGATCTGAACAATTTCAAATGTAAATAAATCTCATAAATTAGGGTAAACAAATCCCATAATTTAAGGTACACACATTACCAACAAATGATTTCTACCCTTATCATGCCCCCTCAAGATGAACGATCTATTAGCAAATGTTGATCTTGAACATCATATGGTTGAAGAATGGCTACTATGGCCAGAACTTACACATCATGGACTATGGTCGGCATCGACAACTATGGTTGAAACTTGGACACCAACGACTTTGGTCGGCATCAACTACTATAGCCAAAACTTGATGAAGATGATGCTTCAGTGGTGAAGTGTGTGTTCGATCTGGCAGTGGATTCCTTAAATAGGATAAATAAATCCCTTAATTTAAGATAAACAAATTGCCAACAAATGATTTCTATCCTTATCATGCCCCCTCAGGATAAACGGTCTGTTAGCAAGCATTGATTTAAAACATCAAATGGTTGAAGAATGACTACTATAGCTTGAACTGAAACATCAGCTGCTATAGCCAGAACTTGGACATTGGCAACTTTAGTCGACGTCGACAACTATAGTTGGAACTTGGACATCAGGGACTTTGGTTGGCATAGACTACTATGGCGAAAACTTGATAAAGAGGATGCTCTGGCGGTAAAGCCCATTTTGAGTTTTCTTTTTTCGTTATTTTTTATGTTAGATGTCAAGCTTAAATGACATTTCGAACACGTATCAATATTTTATCGGTCTTATATAGCTTTTTATACATGTGGTAAAAAATTCTTTACGTTTTTTATTAGATCGTACATGAACAAAAGTTTCAAATCGATAAATTTGTAAAGTATAATTACCAATGTTGTCCCCTTTTAAAATCCATGTAGTACCTTTTGTTGATGAAAAGGTAAACCATATGTAGTAATTATGCATTGGACATAAATTTCTTTCAAACTAGTTTGGAAGAAATTTTTTTCAATCCACTCTAATAAATGTCAAGTGTTCTATAACATATTTTGATTCCTCAAAATCTAATGTTGGAGCTCTTAGGTTAGTAGAATGAGAGTTAATGACTATTAAGAATGTTAAAGAAAATATATGTTTCTCTTTTGTTAGATGACGCTTAACATTTATTATAGTGGATTGAAAAAAATTTCCTCCAAATTAGTTTAGAGAAAATTTTTGTCCACATGCATTTAACCCCAAGGCCAAAGATATATAATAGCTTCAAAGCTGTTTGGCCTATATTTGTGTAAATTGGATTTGATACCACATGCCTCGATCGAGAGAGCTAATTAAAGAGGGGCCATCCTTCCAAACTCATATTTTTAGTTTAGTGCATGACACACACAAACACTGGAAAAACAAAAACAAAAAAGAAACAAACACGGGAATATTGCTATATGTGACCATTAATCATAGTTGGCTGCATGCTCAAAGGATACGTCCACTTTAAGGATATCGATCGGCCAAACCTTGGACGTAGACATTTTAAGTTGTGTCTGGCATGATATGATTATCCTATAGTTTGATGGGAAATGGTGATAAGTAAAGGTTCATGATAGTCGCTTTAGAAGGATCTCGGAAAGATTCTACTTGAATACTTTTGATGGTCTTTCAATGAACATGAGAATTTTAGGTTTGGGAGGCATATTTTTTTTAAAAAAAAAAATTGGGTGTTAAAAATAAATTTTTAAAAGATTAAAAAATTTTAAAATTTTAGGGGGTCATAGCCCCTCTTAAGAGCCCAAGTGGCTCTACCCCTGTGAGTGNATACTTTGTTCATGGGTTTTTTATTTTTTTCGCAGAAGAAAATACGTATGATAAGAAAAGGCTCACACTTAAAAAATGATAGAAGGAGGCCAACAAAGTAACAATTATTTTGGATTTTTTTCTTTTTTTTGGTTTTTTTAATTTTGAAGTTCAGACGCTACAACACACAAAATGATCGATGAAAGAACAAAAACGTCACCTCACGGCCTTTTGGATGAAAGGACAACTTGTAGGGTAGAAATTAAAGCTTATTTTGTAGATATATAGGTATATAGGTTTTTTTTTTGAAATGTATAGGTATATAGGTTGAGTGTGAGTGCAAGGGTCACTGACGCAGTATCGGTCTTTAATGGCAAAAGTCAAGAAAGAAACAGTTATACAGTTACTGATGCTCAGCTTTGAGGCTATTTCTGTTAGTTTGCATGGCACATCCTCCCCCTCTATATATACATGCATTTGAGAATTCATTCCCCCATATAATCCATCGGAGAGGCCTTATATATAAGATAGCATGAGTTCATCAAAAAATACCTTCGTCGATGATCAGTCCGACAAGAAGAAACCATCCTCAGTGCTAAAGCTATTTGGTTTTCCAGTGACTGGCTGTGACGACGTGGCCGCAACAGTGCCGTGTGATATTGGATATATCAAAAGATCATTTGAGTGCCAGTACTGTCACCGGGAATTCTCAAACTCCCAAGCACTGGGTGGCCATCAAAATGCGCACAAGAGAGNATTATTTCCAAAACGCACCGTTTAGATGAGTTTTAATTGACCAAACAATCAACCCTCCCGCTTACAAGCCGGCCTACTGCCAGTTATACTTTGTTTATTGGTTTTTTTTTTTTTTTGCAGAAGAAAATACGTATGATAAGAAAAAGCTCAAACTTAAAAAATGATAGAAGGAGGCCAACAAAGTAGCAATTATTTTGGATTTTTTTTCTTTTTTTGGTTTTTTTATTTTTGAAGTTCAGACGGTACAACACACAAAATGATCGATGAAAGAACAAAAACGTCACCTCACGGCCTTTTGGATGAAAGGACAACTTGTAGGGTAGAAATTAAAGCTTATTTTGTAGATATATAGGTATATAGGTTTTTTTGTTTTTTTTTTTTTATTCTATATAGGTATATAGGTATATGAATTCATCAAAAAATACCTTCGTCGATGATCAGTCCGACAAGAAGAAACCATCCTCAGTGCTAAAGCTATTTGGTTTTCCAGTGACTGGCTGTGACGACGTGGCCGCAACAGTGCCGTGTGATATTGGATATATCAAAAGATCATTTGAGTGCCAGTACTGTCACCGGGAATTCTCAAACTCCCAAGCACTGGGTGGCCATCAAAATGCGCACAAGAAAGAACGGCAATGGGCCAAGAGGGCCCAGTCCCAAATCGATCATCATTAACAGTTTGTAGCGGCTGCTGCGCCTGCAAGGAGATCAGGAACGTTCTTTTGTTCGGGTGGGTCCCCAAGCATCGGTAATAGTAATACACCTGTTGGGAACCCACATCAGGTTCCCGATGCGGGCCCAGGTGCTCTGGTGCTACCCAGAAAAGCCCCGTTAACTGCCGAAGTATATGGAGTAGACGACGTTGATCTCCACTTGAGGCTGGCACCCTCAAAGACCTTATAATAAGGGTGTATTTGACGGATCAGGATTGACGGCAATTTCAAAATTTCAAAGAAATTGCCGGATCCAAATTTTAACAGCCAAACGGAGCCATAATTATTGAGCTGCAAATCATGTGATCATTTGATATATTATCATAGATAGAGTAAAATGTTTCGCATCAAAAAAAAAAAAAAAAAAAAGCAATACACTTGATCAGATGATCAGTAAAATATTTTTCTTTTTAGTTAGTTCCAACTAACTAGGACATTTTTTTTTTTTTTTTTTTTTTGTTTAGGGGGAGGGGAGGATTATTTTTCTACTCAGTAATGATACATGTCAACCTCATGTTCACATTATGTTCATCCAAAATTTATGTGACGTTTAAAGTGATCTATCACAAATTAAATGGTAATTTTAAAAGTCACATTAATTTTTAGGTAAACACAAAGTAGACATGAGATTAACATATATCATTACTCTTTTCTGCTTATGCCACAGTTAAAGTTTTCAAGATGATGCAGCTTATAATACGTAAAAAGTATTCAAGATGTTGTAGTTTGCACATAAAATTTAAATTTTGTTATAGTTTATGTTACAAATAAAAATGTGCGCAGAACAGAATTAAAGAAAGCAGAATAAAATCTGTATGAGAATAACTGAATCTATAAACAGTAAGGTGAATATTAATCAATATCTTAGACAAATATTATTTCACACTTGTATAATTAGTTTTGCAAAAGGAAATACAACAACTCTGTCCTTAGGATACAATACTGTCCGAATGTAATATACAGATTGCAAATTCTGAACACTACTCTAAACAATAAATTGTGTAACAGCAGAACAAAAAAATAGAAGAAAAAAGATAAATAAAATTATGAAGAACACTATTTTAATTCAATCAACATAGCAGTTAATAACAGTTTATAACAGTTTAATTATGAATGTTGAAACAGCAGTTTAAAAAAAGTTAAAATATGAATTTTAAATAATAACATNTTTTTTTTGTTTAGGGAGAGGGGAGGATTATTTTTCTACTCAATAATGATACATGTCAACCTCATGTTCACATTATGTTCATCCAAAATTTATGTGACGTTTAAAGTGATCTATCACAAATTAAATGGTAATTTTAAAAGTCACATTAATTTTTAGATAAACACAAAGTAGACACGAGATTAACATGTATCATTACTCTTTTCTGCTTATGCCACAGTTAAAGTTTTCAAGATGATGCAGCTTATAATACGTAAAAAGTATTCAAGATGTTGTAGTTTGCACATAAAATTTAAATTTTGTTATAGTTTATGTTACAAATAAAAATGTGCGCAGAACAGAATTAAAGAAAGCAGAATAAAATCTGTATGAGAATAACTGAATCTATAAACAGTAAGGTGAATATTAATCTGTCTCTTAGACAAATATTATTTCACACTTGTATAATTAGTTTTGCAAAAGGAAATACAACAACTCTGTCCTTAGGATACAATACTGTCCGAATGTAATATACAGATTGCAAATTCTAAACACTACTCTAAACAATAAATTGTGTAACAGCAGAACAAAAAAATAGAAGAAAAAAGATAAATAAAATTATGAAGAACACTATTTTAATTCAATCAACATAGCAGGTAATAACAGTTTATAACAGTTTAATTATGAATGTTGAAACAGCAGTTTAAAAAAAGTTAAAATATGAATTTTAAATAATAACATAAAAACAGTTATTNCACTTAGTGTATAACCCTCAAAGCTTTACTAGTGTGATAGTAGATTCAATGTCCTTGAACTATCATACTTAGTGATAAAACCGGAGAATTAACACTTATTAACATATTAAAATTTTTATAGTTATTCTCAGCTGTGCATTAAAGGCTATACGCGTTATCCCAACTTCATGAGTGCTCTAGGTGGCTTACCAAGCCCCGATAAAAGCAGCATGACTTTACACTCACATAGGTAGAGTTCTTCTAGGTGTTCATGTAGATTAAACACACCTTTTATGCGAACTCATTAAGAGTTTTATTTAACCTTTCATTTTCACTACAGGACTAGCACTAAACTACAATTATACCTCTCTATGGTCTAATTTAGGGCTACTACCATCACTATCAAGAATTTGTTCTTCCTATTGAACCTAGAGTTTGTTATCCAAAGTCTAGGATGGATTGCCATCTTGTAGTGATCTATTCAATTGGTTTTAGACCCATCTCAAGTGAGGTTTTACGAATCAGATCCTTACATAGGCCTTTTGTAAAAGGATCTGCTAAGTTTGTGCATGACTTTACATAGTCCATTGTGATAATGTTTTCTTCCAACAATTGTCTCACAGTGTTATGTCTAAGATTAATATGTCTTGACTTTCCATTATATGACTTACTGTATACTCCTGACAATGTGGCTTGTCTATCACAATGTAAGGAAAGTGGAGGCATGGGACTTGGCCATACAGGCAAGTCAATTAAAAGGTTTCTCAACCATTCAGCCTCTTTCCCAGTAGCTCATAGAACAACTAACTCTAACTCCATAGTAGAGTAAATTACACAAGTTTGTTTCTTGGATCCCCAAGAGATAGTTGCGCCACCTAAGGTAAAAACCCATCCACTTGTGGATTTAGATTCATCATCCATAGAATTCCAATTTGCATCACTATACCATTCAATCACAAAAGAATATCCTCCATAGTGTAGAGTATAGGATTTAGTTCCTTTTAAGCAACCCAAAACTATGGAAATTGTTTCCCAATGTTCAATGCCTAGACAATTTGTGTATATACTCAATTTGCCCACGGCAAATGCAATGTCTAGACGTGTGCAATGCATTGCATACATCAGACTTCTAATAACACTAGAATATTCTAGTTCACATCGATTTTTTATTTATTCCAAGCTTTAAACAAGAGTTATAAGGAACACGGGAAATTTTGTCATGTAAATTACTAAATTTATTCAAAATTTTATCAATATAATGAGTTTGAAATATGGCGTATGAATTTTTAATTCTATGTAACTTAACACCAAGTATGGTATTAGCTATACCTATATCTTTCATATCAAAATGTGATGACAAGAAATTTTTTGTATCTTTAATACAAGTATTACTATTACTAAAAATTAGCATGCCATCAACATACAAACATAGAATGACAACATCATTATCAAACATTTTAAAATAAATACATTTATCAACTTCATTCAAACGAAATCAATAAGAAATAACAACATTATCACAACGTTCATACCACTGTTTTGGAGCTTATTTTAAACCATATAATGACCTTACTAATTTACAAACTTTTATTTTCATGTCCTAGAATAATGAACCTTTCTGGTTGTTACATGTATACCTCTTCATCCAAATAACCATTTAAGAATACTGTTTTTACATCCATTTGGTGGAATTCAAGGTTAAATATGGAAGCCAAATATATCATAGTTCTAATAGATGAAATCCCAGCCACATGAGCATATGTATCAAAATAATCAATACCATTAAACTGTCTAAATCCTTTGGCTACTAATCTAGCCTTGTACTTGTCAATGGATCCATCAAGTTTCATCTTTTTCTTAAAGATTCATTTACATCCAATGGGTTTAGAACCAGAAGGTAAATTTACAAGAATCCATGTGTTATTAAACATAATGGATTCTATTTCATCATCAATAGCTTGCTACCAGAATGTGGCATCCCTAGATTTCATAGCTTCTTCCATGTTAGAAGGTTCATTATCCAGGTTAAAACACACACCAACTTCATTCACAATATCTTGAGAGTTGCCTTCTATAAAGTATGTCAAAAAATCAGGATTAAAACTTCTTTCTTTTCTAATTCTCTTGGATTTCCTTATTTCAAAATTCTCTTCATTTTCTGAACAATATTTTCGAAAAATATTTTCATTATTAGAAGTACTTGCTTAAGAAAACTTGGAGTTTTTAATAGTATTGGATTCAAAAAAATTGTGCATCTCTTGATTCAATAATAACATTATAATCCAATTCAAGAAAACGATAAGCTTTACTATGTGAAGCATAACCAACAAAAACATATTTAGAAGTTCTTGGTCCTGATTTAAATCTTTTAAGATCAGGCAGCCCAACATAAGCTAGGCACCCCCACAATTTAAAATAACTTAAGTTAGGTTTACATTTAAACCATAACTCATAGGGAGACATATGATTCTTTTTAGAAGGCACTCTATTTAATATGTGAATTGCAAAAAATAGCTTCACCCCAAAGATTTTCAGACAAACCAAAATGGTCAAGCATTGCATTAACCATATCCATAAGTGTTCTATTTTTTCTTTCTACTACACCGTTCTGCTATGATGTATAAGGTGTACGTTGTTCGTTCATGAATAATACCATTATTCTCACAAAAACAGTTAAAGTCATTATTAAAATATTCTCCACCTCTATCACTCCTTAATGACTTAATCTTGCAATCAAGAAAATTTTCAACTTTTGCCTTTTAAATTTTAAACTTACGTAACGCTTCATCTTTTGTTCTAAGTAAAAAATATATGCATATTTAGACAAGACATCTATAAAAGTGATAAAATATCTTTTACCTTGTGTAGTAATTTTACCACTTAAATCACATACATCAGAATGAATCAATTCAAGTAAATTTGAAGAAGATTTATTAATACTAGGAAATGGTTTTCTAGTCAATATTGTTTTAACACAAGTTTCACATTTGTTTCTATCATCATGCAAATTAGAAAGCAGCAAGCCTAATTTAACTATACGATTAACAAAATCATAATTTACATGACCTAATCTAGCATGACATAATGAAAAAGAGTCAACAATATAAACATAAGCATTCTCCTTTATTAAATTCAGTTTAAACATCTCATTCTCAGCGTGTCCTTTGCCCACAAACATGCCATTTTTTGTCAAGACAAATTTGCCAGACTCAAATACAAGCTTATAGCCATGTTTGGACAAAAGACCTCCTGAAACCAAATTCTTTTGAATTTCTGGTGCATGAAATACATCAAATAGAGTAACTATTTTGCCATAAGTAAACTTCAACTCCACGGTGCCTTTCTCAACTACTTTGGTGGTAGTTGAATTACCCGTATAAAGTTCAATCTCATCACCAACTTTCTCATACTTTTTGAAAAAAGCCTTATCACCACATAAGTGACGCGTTGCATCAGTGCTGACCCACCGTCTAGAAGAATTGACTACCATGTTCACTTCAGAAATTACAGCAACAAGGTTTTCTTCAACATTGTTGGTTTGTTCTTTCTTTTTTAGAATCCGGCAGTCCTTGATGAAGTGGCCATGCTTCTTACAGTAATGACAAATCCCTTTTTCTTAAAGTTGCTTTTTTTTTTTTGGACCAGTTTTGCTTGGACCAGCAACTCAAATTTGAGCTTCTTTCATTTTTTGTTATCTATTTCAATAACATGGGCAGATTTGTTCATTTCAACACTATCTTTGAGTTTGTCTCAAAGCCTTGACTCTTTTTCAATTCAAAGTTGTCTTTAAAGACCTTTGAAAGTCAGATCATCAGCCTTCCTTTTTAATGACTTATGATAGTCCTTCTAGGTCGGTGAAAGTTTGGCAACAATAGCACCCACTTGAAGTTTTTCATCAATCGGAATGTCCTCATAATTCAATTATTGGACAATAATTTGAATCTCATGAGCTTGATTCAAAATAGGCGTATTGTCCACCATTTTAAAATAAAAAAAACGTAGAGAAAATTACACTTACCCCTCAATGTTTGAGAGGTTTTTGAATTTCGCCTCCAATGTTAAAATTGTAATGTACCCCCTCAATATTGCAAAAAATTTTAATTCAAGCAATCTATTAGCATATGCTGTTTCATTTGACGGAAATTTGATTTTTTACAGTTCACTTTCCCAAATTACCCTCAATTAAACTCATTATTTCCTAAAATATCCTTGTTTTTTTTTTTAAAAAAAAAAAAATAATAATTTTTTAAAAGGGTGGCCATAGCCACCCCCATTTGGCCAGTCGAGCCACCCCCATTTAGACCCTTGGGGGTGCATGGCCAAACCACCCTATGGGCAAGCTACCCCCATTTCGGCCAGATGGGGGTGGTTGAGCCACCCCCAAGGCCGAACCACCCCCATTCTGAATAGATGGGGTTGGCCGAGCCACCCCCTTGGCCAAATGGGGGTGGCTAAGCCACCCCAAAATTGTCCATGGGGGTGGCCGGCTACAGATTTTTATTTCAAATTCTTTTTTTTTTTTTTTCAAATTGTGTTTTGAAAAAGTGAGATTTTAAAATGTGTGATTTGAAAAAGTGATTTTTAAAAATGCAGTTAAACGTTTGGTAAAATCGTAGTTTGGCCTTTAAAATCGAAGTTTAACCTTTAAAATTATGCGTTTTAAAAACAAAAACACCCCCTTACATGTAAAAACACAGAAAGCGTTTTCAAATCATAATTTTTTAAAAATGCAATCCCAAACGATCCAGTTTTTACGATTTTGTTTGAAATCTTACTTTTTGTTTATAAAATCAAAATCTTAAACGCATCCTTAATATGACCTATAGTATTTGTTACGCCTGCTGTGCTCTGTTTACTAAAAGTTTCTCTTAGGTTGGAGATTTGATTTATAAAGGCAAATTTAAGCGTTACAATAGCTTCATATTATGTGGGGTAGCTTTGCCAATCAATTAAATAAAATTTGATTGAATGTGTTGGTATAAATGATTAAATCTTCTTCTTCTTCTTTGCCGGAGTAAAAATGATTAAATCAAAGCTTGGTTTACCGAACTAAAAGCGATATAAATCATTAAT
>FXXK01000820.1:333444-344527 GCA_900184695.1 Betula pendula | reverse complement strand
AAATTAAATTTCAGTTGGATTAAATTCTGTTAATAAGGTTAGTAAATTAAATTAAATTAAAATTAGGTGTATCAAATTAAATTTCAGTTGGATTAAATTCTGTTAGTAAATTAAATTAGATTAAATTTAGGTGTATGAAATTAAATTTAAGTTGGATTAAATTCTGTTAGTAAATTAAATTAGATTAAATTTAGGTGTATAAAATTAAATTTCAGTTGGATTAAATTTTGTTAGTAAATTAAATTAGATTAAATTTAGGTGTATTAAAATAAATTAAATTAAATTAAATTAAATTTTGTTGATAGGGTTAGTAAATTTAATTTGGTGGTTTAAATTAAATTCTAGGTGTAAATAAGGTTGAATTTTAGGTGTATAAATTTAAATTAGATTAAATTCTGTTTTCATAAGGTTATAAATTTAATTTGGTGGTTTAAATTAAATTATAGGTTTACAAATTTAGTAGTAATGGAGAATACAAGTGCAGTTGCTGCTGGCTTAGTTGATAGCATTTCAGATATTGGGGAAGATATGATAGTTACAGACGCCTCACCAGGAGATGGTGTTAGTGAAAATGTTGTAGAGTCGGCTCAAATTTCGGTTCCTCTTTCTAATGAAGATAGTGGAAAAACGCCATATGAAAAGAAAGAGAGGCGGAGGACTTCCGCAGTTTGGAATGACTTTGATAATGTGGTAGTTAATGGGGTAAAGAAATCACAATGTAAGTGGTGTAAGAGGCTGTTTGCGGTTTCTAGCTCAAGTTCGACCTCAACACTGAGTAGGCATTTGGTTGTGTGTATCCCACATATTGCTTCCAACAAGAAGCAAAAGACTTTGACCATTGATCCAAATGCAGCTGGTGATGTCAGCACCGTGGCAAATTTTAGTTTTAAGCCAGACAAAGTCAGAGAACTTGCTGCTCAGATGGTACTTTATCATGAATATCCTTTTAATATGATGGAGCATGATCTTTTCAACAAGTTCATGAGGGCATGCACGCTCCATTGGAAGAAAATCAGTCGTGCAACGGTGAAGAATGATTGCTTCAAAATTTATAATACCGAAAAGAATAAGTTGAAGGTGTTGTTGAGTACGATTGATAAGGTCGACATCACAACCGATATGTGGACCTCTTTGTATAAAGTGTCATATATGGTGGTGACTTGTCATTATGTGGACGCGGATTGGTTCCTTCAGAAGAGGATTCTAAGTTTTTGTAATGTACCTCCACCTCATACCGGTGTTGTTATTGCTGATGCACTACGGGACTGTTTTGCAGATTGGGGCATTGAAGAAAAAGTTTTTACAATAACCGCCGATAATGCTAGTGCGAATGATGCTGCTATTCGTCTTCTTAAGGAAGATTTAGAGTTGAAAATATCATTGCCTGTCGGTGGTAAATTATTTCATGTGCGCTGCTGTGCACATATTACGAACTTATTGGTAAAAGCGGGGCTTGCGGAAATTGAAACCATAACTAATTCGGTACGGCAAGGTACTAAATATGTGGTGGCATCTGAGGGTAGGTTGAGGGAGTTTAGTGATATTGCTAAATGGTTGAATTTGCCTTCAAAGAAATTAATGTTGGATGTCGCTACAAGATGGAATAGCACGTACATGATGTTGGCCACTGCGATTACATTCAAAGATGTGTTTCCAAGGTATTGTAGGAATGACAAAGGTTTTCTGTGGGAGGTCAGTCCTGAAGAGTGGGAAAAGGTTGAGGAAGTAAACCAGCTCTTAGCAGTTTTCAATGATGTGACAAATATTGTCTCTGGAAGCGATTATCCAACTTCAAATTTGTTTCTGTCTGAAGTTTGGGGAATGAAAGAAGTTTTGCATAAGAAGAGTATGGATAAGAATGAGTACATGAGATCAATGGCTGCTAAAATGCTTGAGAAATTTGACAAGTATTGGGGTGAGTCTAATTTGTTGATGTCCATTGCTGCTGTGCTGGACCCAAGATACAAGATGAAGTTGATAAACTTATGTTTTCCTTACATTTATCCAGCTGATCAAGTTTCAAAACATATTGATAATGTATTGTTTACTCTTCATGAGTTGTATGAGTTGTATGTGGCTGATCATAATTCATCTGTTCTACAAAGTGCTCAAGAAACCTCTGGTTCTTCAAGTGTTTCTTCTCGAGGACCTCTTCACAAAGTTCCTAGAGGTAGATCAAGGTATTTGGAACATGTCAGAAGCAGCGACATTATTCGGCCTCTTAAAACGGACTTGGATATATATCTTGAAGAGGATGTTTATATTTGCGAAAAGGATGACAATGGGGAAGATATTGATTCAAACTTTGAGGCTTTAGCATGGTGGAAATTTAATGCCTTGAAGTATCGCATATTGTCTAAGATGGCGCGGGATATCTTAGCTGTTCCCATGACTTCAGTTGCGTCAGAGTCAGCTTTTAGTGCTGGGGGTAGAGTGATTGAGCCCCATAGAGCATCTTTAGCAACTGAAACAGTTCAAATGCTTTTATGCAGTTCGGATTGGGTGAGGGCAATTCATGGAATCAAGAAACAATCTACACTACCTGTAAGTGGCTTTTATTATGTTAATTTTTAATTCGTGTTAACTATTTATTTATGAAGTATGAATACATTTTGTTAACTTCATTTTCTGTTTCTTTTTGTAGAAAGTGGTTGAAGTTGACCTACCAACATCATCATAATCCATGTTGTCCAAAGTTTTTTGTAAGTTCCTATGAATTGTTGATTTGGGCATGTAAGCTAGTGTTATTTTAATTTGGATAATGTTTTAGTTCATGTTAAATCTAATTATTCATTTTGAACTTTAATGTATTTGTTCTTGGTTTTAGCTCTATGATTAAATATTTATAAGTGATATTTTGATTTGAATTATGTATGGAAATATGCTAAATACATCTTAATCCTTAAATGAGAAATCTCCCTTGACATGTTTATCAAGCTTAAACAACTTTGAATAAACAATGCAAGGGAGTAAAAAAATATTTAACCAATTCTTGTTTTAGTGAATGCAGGGGTTGAATATAAATATCTGGATTTCTATTTTTTGCATAGCAATTGATTATTAACTGTGATGTGGCTGTCATCAACCTAAACTCTTCAATATGTGGTAATTACTAATTATGGTGTTCTTCCTTCATAATGATATATCATAATGTTATCATAATGTAGGATGTTGGGATTTGTATTTTCATAATGATATATCATAATGTTATCAATTATAATGAAGACTTGTGAAACTATGCTTTTAGACATTAAAGATCACTCTGGTACATGTATATGTGACCTCTTTTGACATGGTTTAGACTCCACCGTATGGTTTTGTTGCCTAGGTTTATGGTGTGCGAGTATAATTCTTCAAATTTAATTTATTGCACACCACTTGTTTGTTGAAATTCCTGTTTAGGCAGTTCCCTCTGGTTGGTTACTTGCTATTCAGTTCAGTAGTAGCATATATAGCTTTGACTTGATTATTCTCTATGTTTCTTTGAAGCTAGGCAGATTCTAGTCTTATGGGAGTTCCTGTAGTTTGTGTACCTAGGTGCTTCATACTATAATTGGTTAAAGATTGATATCATGTTTTTTTATTAGCAGCAATATAGATGAATTTGATTTTTTGCATTTATAAAGTCTCCTATAAATTCTGTTGAGTTGAACTGAATAATGTGACAAGATTCTTTTAACGCCCCGGTTTCTATGCAATAGAACCGTAAGCAGAAACCTCCGGTTTCCACGTGACATTACTACCTCAGAGATCTAATCTCGCAGTGGAATATTTTTTTCTTTTAAAAACACTAGGGAACAACTAAATTACACAATAGAGCTGACTGAAATACCTCGTGAATTAAAATACGTTAGATGTTTTAATATTAAAAACATGTGCATACCAAATGCACCAAATAAAAGATAGTTGAAGCATATGCCACAGACGGCATACAGTTGCAACATCACGCTGTTTAGATATATTACAAACCATAAAAACCAAAACATACAAAATACGAAGAGACATATATATAACAAAATGTTGTCTCTTCCGGGATATAGCACATCCCGACAAAGTAGTGCCTAATAGTCATCAAAGCTAACGAAGGGGTCTCCGCCTTCGTTACCTGCATCACAGTCTATGTAAACATGACATCATCACATTTACATAGGCAAACAAGTGAGTCTATTGCATCCCAATATAAACAGGTAATTGAATTATTGAACAAGCATATGACAGATATAATGAATGAGTTTTCATGCATTGTTGTGAAGGCTTTGTTCAGTCTTAATGCAGCATGAAATTACACTCAGCTCATAATGGGCCAACCCCGGATTAGCGAACGTTACACCTCCCCACTTAAACAGATTACTGGTTTGCACCTGGAACCGACTCCCAGCGTTAGTTCTTATTACCGGATTTAGGGACCCGAGGTCCACTGGATCAGCCCTCACACCCCTGCTACCGACCAGCTAAATGTCACATCATTACCAATTCACAGAATATATAGTTGTAATGTATGAGCAGTTTACAATACATGCATATGAATAAAACAATACTGAATATAAAAGAAGACAGCGTCAGCCCCAGTAAGTACATCCATACTTACACTTTTCCCCGCATAATAGTAATCCACCACTGCCTAGCAATATGGATACACAAATATCATATATCAGTGACCAAACAATAATAATTGGTCAGTCTTCAGGATCCTTGCTCTTAGCCTTTATTATTATCCATCACTTCATTTTCATTACTTGATTTTATCCATAAGGCACTCATTGACCCAATTTTACATTTTCCAGTCGTATTTCTACCATAACTTAGGACATGCTTGCCTTGACTTATATTAAGCAAGGAATGTTTGCCTAACCTGGGATACTGCCAGTGCAATCTTCTTAGTAGATCGTGGCTCGTGGGATGTAGACAAGCCTCTTGGATAGTACTCACAATTGTTCATACTCCCGAGAGACCACTTTTCCGTTGTCCAAAACTTTCTTTCTTTCAGAGTTGGGCTTAATGCTCTTAACCAACTGATTTGCTGCGGCTACCAATGCGTAACTAGCAGCCCAACGTCCTCAGTTCCACTTGCCTAGCTGAAAACACTCGTCATTATCCAAATTTTTCCATAATACTTTTCCGAATGTGACGAATTTCCTGATAAGAATGATCATTAGCATATCCTCTTTGTCGCAATCTAAGCCTTTTTACTAGATCCTTCATAATAACCAAACAACTCAGTGTTCAATATATAAACAGAGCGATATCTTATCTTAGACTGATCATCGATTATACCTCAATATACTTTCAAACTTATAACCTTATCATAAAGATTTATGTCCCAATAAGAATCAATCCTGGAGTTCTCATAGTATCAATTCATATTCTCGCAAAGTATTTTATGAAGTTTAAAAATAGTCTACTACTATTTGGGTGACATCTAGGTGCATAATTCTGTTTCAAAGAATATAATCAACAAAACAACATAGATGGGCTTTAAAAAATCATATCAAACATTTAAGAACAATACCATTTATTCGATCAATATTATGGCTCTTTATTAAAAGATGATTTACAACCAATCGCTAATTAATGTTCATAGAGAAGAGTACATAAATACTTATAAAGGTATAGTATATAAAATACAAAGTAATATATATAACATATAAATAGTTCATACATAGCATATATCCACCTCAATAGACATATAATACATATTAATATTTATCCAAATCAAAGTCATATATTAGATATCACATAAAATCATTTATATACAAAAAAGATATTAAATGATTCATCCACTATGCTTTAGCACCTTTCTAATTATACCTTAGATCATAAGATGTGAGTCTCTACTAGAAATGTACATAGGGTACTTAAAGTTAATTAGATCTAAATCATACTTGTGATCTAACTCCAGATATTTTTACTGCAAACAACAATTAATAATCTTAACATCTAAAAAGGTTCATAAAAGTTATTTTATACAGTTTAAAAAAATGTTTTCATTAATTATAGCTCTTGTGCCATACCAGTTTCATGCCTAATAGGTCAATCCTATTGGTCATGAGAGATAGTATATTGCGACTTACTAAAGTTACAGAATACTAATTTCTTATATGGTCACCAGGGAAACCGCTCCTGATCAAACGTCCCACCCACCGTATTGGAATTTCGTCCGCGAAATTTAAGACCTGAAAATTCTTAACTCACCTCAAAAATCGAGTGACTCAGATTTTAATGCAGCATCAAACTCTAATGACAGAATTTTTACTCCATCTATCACACTTATCATGTAGAAATATTCTAAGGAATGAGAAGGGTACAAGAAAATAATGTATTTTCCTTTGTATCAATTATCTCAATATTTACCTAAGTACCAAGTTTTGTACAATACCATAATCTAATCATGAGCTCAAAACATCGATCGAAGTATTATAGAACACCTCAACCTATCTCGAAGATACTATAGAGATCTTAGTCTTATCATCGAATAAGGCTTAGACATTAATATCATAATTCTATTTTCACATCAATACAAATGTCTATTCTTTTCCATGGTCCATAGCCTTATCTTAGTTATCTCATGCAAAAATAATAATCATACATAAGCTATCACGCAGCATTTCTCACTTTCCTAAAAATCAGGTATACCTCGATACAAGCGATATATCATGACCTATTCTCCATATTGTCATAACATTCTAGATATCAATTCCAAGCTTTTCCCCCCTTTATCCTTTGTCATGGGAATCCTATCTTTTATTCTTAGAAGAAAGCCCTATTCAAAATCCAGAGCCTCAATTTCTACTTATCATATGAAACCTCAAATTTAATACTCAACCTTATTCCTTATGGATGTAGCCCATAATAATTCTTCAACCTTAACAATTGAGTACTAATGCCATCTAGTCTTAGTATCAAAAGAGGATAATAACCCTCTCACAACATAGAACTAACACATACATTTAATCAACAAAGAATCGTACCTGTCATACTTTAGCCTTTTTCTTGATATGACTGTACGAATTTGTACCAAAGATGTGCACTCTTGACCTTGTTGACTATCGCTTACCTTTGGCATTTCTCTTGGGACAGTTCTCAACTTGGTGACTTTGTCTATCCACAACAATCACATGCTCCAGTCGTGATTTTGAATTCTCCAAATCAAGGCTTACCATAAGCACGACACACGGTCTTCTCCCCTACCTGTATGCTTAAGAAATCATCTTTTGTCCTTAGATCTCAGGCTCTCATCATCAAACGTTCTCTTTTCTATTTTTGTTAGGTCAAGACAGTAATCAATCAATCAAATGTTTAATCGATTATTAGCTACACCTTAACACATCACATTTTCATAATACAACAAGTAAATACTCCAAAATTTTACCTTATCCTTTTGTTATTGAAATTCCACCACCTATTCCGAGGAGAGAACCTTAATCATGACCTAAAGTCTCGACTTTCTGTTATTACGACATGCCAATGCTTGTAATTATCCCAAGGTTCATACGTCGTTTAAGAAGTAGTAAACTTAACCACCTTCTAATACAAATGAGGTCTAACTATTTCCTCAATATCATTTATCATACTTGTCGAGAGGATGTAAGAACATATCATTTTCTATGTTTCTTTCCATCTCTTAATTTCCAAGATTTGGTACGTCTTACATAACTCTTCGAGGTTCTATCTCCACAATTTAGATGTATGTACCAATTTTTTATACGGTACCATGATTTGCTTGTTTATTAAGCATAGACACTATAATCCCCAAAAAGTAAATTGATCAAATACTTATATTTAATCCTACTATGCCCTTACTTGTACCTTAACCATAATTAGTAATTTGTCTATCCTTAAATTAGGGATCCTTTCCAAGAAATCCACTCCAAGCATATCGTATTTCTAAGTTCTTAATATCATTTAACTTAGGCACTTGGTATACTAGTAAATCTTCACAATTTTTTGATTTGAATCCTACTACACCAAACCATCTG
This sequence comes from Betula pendula, assembly GCA_900184695.1. NCBI lineage: Eukaryota > Viridiplantae > Streptophyta > Magnoliopsida > Fagales > Betulaceae > Betula > Betula pendula. Next base: position 336,551 of record FXXK01000820.1, on the reverse strand, counting down.
CCAACCATTAATCCTTATTTATGAACTTTTCTCGAATTCTCCAAAGTTTATCAGGTGCATATAAGTAAGAAAACACTTCCACAAAACATCAATATGCTACTTTGTAGATTTGTCATATTAACATTCCATAAGTCTGCAAATGTAATGAGCATCAATATTCCACAATTTATATAAGTACTTCTAGAAATCATCATGCATGGCTATACCTCAAAAGTGATACTAGATATCGATTCATCCTAAACATGCAGTGACTTTTATTCCCATACATCAGGTCTCTTATTCTTCTAGTGTTAAGACTTCCATCTTGGTAGAAATCTTTTGAAGATAATTGTTTCCTTGCAATCCTGATTTTCCTCTAGCTGCAACTGGGCAACACCTTTGGTAATGGCCATCTTTACCACACTTATAGCATACCGGATCTTTGGCCATACATTCTCCGTCATGTGGTTTTTCACACCTCCTGCACAAAGGCCTTTGGTCTCTAAGAATACTCTCCTCCACAGTTTGCCCGAAACCGTTGTCCACTCTCAGCTCCCTTGATGCTTGTACTCCACTAGGCGAAGATCCTTCATTATGCTGAGCTTTTATCATGGGACACTCTCGAAGAAAGTGACCATGTTGACCACAATGAAAGCATCCAATTGACCCAATTTTACATTTTCCAGGGTATTTCCTACCATAACTAGGACATGCTTGCCTTGACTTATACTTAAGCAAGGAATGTTTTGGTCCTAACCTGGGAATACTGCCAGTGCTAATCTTCTTAGTAGATCGTGGCTCGTGGGATGTAGACAAGCTCGGATAGTACTCACAATTGTTATACTCCCCCAAGAGACCACTTTTTCCGTTGTCCAAACTTTCTTTCTCTTCAGAGTTGGCTAATGCTCTAACCAACTGATTTGCTGCGGCTACCAAGGCGTAACTAGCAGCCCGAACGTCCTCAGTTCCACTTCCTAGCTGAAAACACTCGTCATTATCCAAATTTTCCATAATACCTTTTCCTGAATGTGACGACATTTCCTGAATAAGAATGATCATTAGCATATCCTTTTGTTCGCAATCTAAGCCTTTTTACTAGATCCTTCATAAATAACCAAACAACTCAGTGTTCAAATATATAAACAGAGCGATATCTTATCTTAGACTGATCATCGATTATACCTCAATATACTTTCAAACTTATAACCTTAATCATAAAGATTTATGTCCCAAATAAGAACAATCCTGGAGTTCTCATAGTATCAATTCATATTCTCGCAAAGTATTTTATGAAGTTTAAAAATAGTCTACTACTATTTGGGTGACATCTAGGTGGCATAATTCTGTTTCAAAGAATATAATCAACAAAACAACATAGATGGGCTTTAAAAAATCATATCAAACATTTAAGAACAATACCTTTATTCGATCATATTATGGCTCTTTATTAAAAGATGATTTAACAACCAATCGCTAATTTAATGTTCATAGAGAGAGTACATAAATACTTATAAAGGTATATATATAAATACAAAGGTAATTTATATATACACATATAAATAGTTATACATAGGCATATATCCACCTCAATAGACATATACATACATATATATATTTATCCAAATCAAAGGCATATATATAGATATACATAAACATCATTTATATACAAAAAGATATTTAAATGATTCATCCACTATGCTTTAGCACCTTTCTAACTTATACCTTAGATCATAGAGATGTGAGTCTCTACTAGAAATGATCATAGGGTACTTAAAGTTAATTAGATCATAATCATACTTGTGATCTAACTCCAGATATTTTTACTGCAAACAACAATTAATAATCTTAACATCTAAAAAGGTTCATACAAAGTCTTTTATACAGTTTAAAAATGGTTTTTCATTAATTATAGCTCTTGTGCCATATCTCAGTTTCAATCCTAATAGGGTCAATCCTATTGGTCATGAGAGATAGTATATTGCGACTTACTAAAGTTACAGTAATACTAATTTCTTATATGGTCACCAGGGAAACCGCTCTGATACCAAACTGTAACGCCCCGGTTTCTATGCAATAGAACCGTAAGCAGAAACCTCCGGTTTCCACGTGACATTACTACCTTAGAGATCTAATCTCGCAGCGGAATATTTTTTTCTTTTAAAAACACTAGGGAACAACTAAATTACACAATAGAGCTGACTGAAATACCTCGTGAATTAAAATACGTTAGATGTTTTAATATTACAAACATGTGCATACCAAATGCACCAAATAAAAGATAGTTGCAGCATATGCCACAGACGGCATACAGTTGCAACATCACGCTGTTTAGATATATTACAAACCATAAAAACCAAAACATACAAAATACAAAGAGACATATATATAACAAAATGTTGTCTCTTCCGGGATATAGCACATCCCGACAAAGTAGTGCCTAATAGTCATCAAAGCTAACGAAGGGGTCTCCGCCTTCGTTACCTGCATCACAGTCTATGTAAACATGACATCATCACATTTACATAGGCAAACAAGTGAGTCTACTGCATCCCAATATAAACAGGTAATTGAATTATTGAACAAGCATATGACAGATATAATGACTGGGTTTTCATGCATCGTTGTGAAGGCTTTGTTCAGTCTTAATGCAGCATGAAATTACACTCAGCTCATAATGGGCCAACCCCGGATTAGCGAACGTTAAACCTCCCCACTTAAACAGATTACTGGTTTGCACCTGGAACCGACTCCCAGCGTTAGTTCTTATTACCGGATTTAGGGACCCGAGGTCCACTGGATTAGCCCTCACACCCCTGCTACCGACCAGCTAAATGTCACATCATTACCAATTCACAGAATATATAGTTGTAATGTATGAGCAGTTTACAATACATGCATATGAATAAAACAATACTGAATATAAAAGAAGACAGCGTCAGCCCCAGTAAGTACATCCATACTTACACTTTTCCCCGCATAATAGTAATCCACCACTGCCTAGCAATATGGATACACAAATATCATATATCAGTGACCAAACAATAATAATTGGTCAGTCTTCAGGATCCTTGCTCTTAGCCTTTATTATTATCCATCACTTCATTTTCATTACTTGATTTTATCCATAC